>JARHVA010006790.1:12500-305000 GCA_037957365.1 Torreya grandis
AAAAAACTCAATCTTAAATGATTTGGGAAATATCTATCAAGGCTATGGATTCCTGATTGTAGTAGAAAAAGGCCTTGAATGGGGCCATAGGAAACTCCATCAGGTTATGGATGCTTGGTTGGTAGAAGAGCAACATCTAGGCAAATGTCCTCAAGTTTGAATTCATTAGCCCAATGATTGGAGTAATAGTAGTGTATACACTAAAATTTTGTACAAATTATTTGTGTTATTTAGTGTCTTAGGCCCTTAATTCATTATTCCATCCTAAATCTATTTTTCCTAAAGTTTAATTAATTACCATTATATCCTAGGTAATTTATTTTTATAAATTATCATTTTACCATAATAACCATCCAAAATCCATTTAAAATCCATATAACAAAATACAATCTATTGAATCTTACCCCACTAACAACTTAACCCCATCAAATAAATTATGTAAGAAATTAATGTTATATATTCTCAATTTGGCCTATGGTTGGAATGATCCAAAGCAAACCAAATCAAACTTTTCTTAGAAAAGGTGAGTTGATAACAATTCATCTGTGATTGACATTGATTCACCTAGATTGACATTGATCCATAAATACATAGGCCACCCTTTAGTCTAAGATCATGAATTTATGATCTCAAAGTGTTGAAAAAATATGTACAAGTGATTCATAGGTGATCTCTCATCTCTCTATTGATGAAACTCTTTGCTATGTACAATCTCTATCATCTAACACAAAGCAAGTAGGTCACTTTATCTCCTTCACACTATCAACATCCCATGTCACTCTCAAATGTAAGGCTTTTAATTTATCTTTCTTTTTTATTTATTTATTTTCTATAATTTTATTACGTTGTCATAATCACCCTCAAACCTCTCTTAAAATTCTTTTAGCAATCCATTAGTTCTTTGTCTGCAACTTATCATAGTTCTGATAGAATTGATAAAGATTCATTTGAATTGACATCAATTCTATAGGATCAGTATTTATCCCTACATTTTGTTTAAAAATTTGAGCCATTTAGTCATGAAACCCTATCTTAAATTCATTTTGATTTAGTATTCTACTTTTATAAGTATGGAACTTATTTGTAGATGACTTTTTCTAGAGTTTCACATGAAGTAATTAGCATCCATGATCTTCCAATCATGTCTCAACCTCTCTTTTCCAACCAGAGTGATATAGCCTTTGAGTTAGGGATTTATGCCATTATGTTTTCCCCTACAGTTGAAGCCACTTCTAAACAATTATATGCTATACAAGAAGATGCAAATTCTGCTGGAGCTTATTAGACTGATCACTTTGCTTATATTCATTACTTAAAATAAAAATAGTTAAAAATCATTTCATTATCACATTTATATCGCATCCCTACATTTTTTAATTTTAGTTCTTCAGTATCCAATTAATTATGAAAACAATAAGCTGACATCCTCTTAAGGAATTTCATAACTTTTTAGGACTGATTCTTAACAAGGCAGCTTAGTTATCTATCTGATTAATCAAATTTGTCCAAGTATCTCATTATGTGTAGTTTATTTATCCTAGACGAAAAGAAGTGCTCACAATACCTAATTCAAATAGTGCATAATCTCTTGATCAACATATATTCCTCTTAAACCCTGCATTTATTTAAGTTTTTAGTAGCTAATTAAATTAAAAAGGAAAAATGAACATTATGGGATACCCGATGGGACCCATTTGGGCCTCATTGCTTTTATTTTATTTTTTGAGTTATTTTCTTTGCTTTCTTTGTTTTCATTAAAAACAAGAAAAAACATAAAAAATATAGTTTCTTTTTTTAATTTTTAGAAGAAATTGTGTTTTATCAATTTGCTTTCTTAGATATCTCATATAGTCTAATTAGGAGTGTAACTTATCATCATTAGTTACACTTATTCATACCATACAACCAAACCACTATCATACTAAAACAAGCAATCAAACATTTCCCACCTAGGTAAACCCACTTGGATTTCATCACTAAGGGGAAAGCCGACTTGATGTACTAACCAAGTGTAAATTTTTTGGAAAGAAGTATAAAGGCTAAGCACCTAACACCCTTATTATTGCAGTGTGTGATGTGAGAGGGCAGGCCCCATCATACTTTATTCTAACACAAAATCAGGGCTCACTTACCCTTGGTTATATAGAGGATTCTGTGCTTAAAAAACCTAAAACCGACCTCAGAAGGCCTTGTCATGGACCCTTGTTAAGACAATCTCCCATCAAATTTTAATTATTAAATCAAGAAAAGGAAATTTATTAGGAAACGTTTGTGTATATGTGTGTGCCTTCACTAAAATGAGATAATAAAAAAGAATTATTTTCTTAAATTTTTTGTGTGTTTTATTTTTGTTTATTTTCCCTGTCACATGGTTTTAGCATGATATTAGTCACAATGACAAACCAATATGATTCCATCATCAACTACTTCAATGGATAATACTCCAAGTCTACTTAGTATCCCAAAATCTATTGGGGAAAGTTTCCGCTTGTTTTATCCACAAGGTGACCCTAAGTTTATGAACATCTTAGAAAATAACCCCATAGTACTTAATCATTATCTTACTTCATGTAATACATGTATTAATCTACCTAGGTTTCCCCCCATTTATGACATGACACTAGACAAATCCAATACTATTACACATACTGTGACCGTGGTCATAATCTCTATGGAGAAACCACCACTAAGATCTTCTATCAAGCCCCTCCCTACTCCAAAAACTGGGACATTACCACCTAGGGATAATTAACCATAACAACCCCTAGATAATCCTTACACAATTGATATCCCAACCCACATTGTTGTGATACCATCACCTATAGCTATCCAACCATTTAACATCATTCCTCAAAAGTTAGTCTTGATTCTTGCGTCCCTTCCACCCATCTATACCCATGTAACTACAAATCTAGTGCCTTTGACTCAACCCTTACATCAAAATATTCCATTACAATCATCTACAACCATCTCTTTACAACAACAACAATGTTTACCACCCTTATTCACTTAACCATAGGTCCACCCACAAACCTTTCTGAATCCTTTCATTAGTCAAACTAATGTCCCCTTATTTCATGCATCTTTTCTTCATGAAAGTTTTCACTAAGCTTTCACAAAAAATCTTTGACATAATCATCATGAAATCAAGTCCTTTTCTATTCCTCATGACTTTTATTTAGAATGAGTCTTCACAAGATTTATTTTTGATCTCTCCCACAAAATTTTTGACTCAATTCTTGTGAAAGTGCAATCTTCTTTTCCCTTTTTTTATGAATTTATCATCATCACTTCTATCCTAGATTTTGTTGAAATAATTATTCTGAAGACCTAAGCCTCCATGAAAATTATTATCTCAATAATTATTCTAAATACCTAAGCCTTCACCTTTGCCAAAATTGATTTCATGCAAATATTATGACGCAAGTCTTGACAATTTTCCCAAAGGCCTAAAAAGACTTAGACAATTCTTGCAAAGTCTTCATAACTTTTGTAGAATCTCATTTCTATAAAATATCTAATTGATCCTTTTAATAAAAAATGTGAAGACTATTCTCCTTGCTAAAAAACATGAAGGCTAATTTTTAAAATATGCTAGGTATTTTTATTTTGACTTAGTCTTTTAGAAATAATATAACCTGTAACATTTCCCCTATGTATTGAAAAATCACTACATGTTCTTGGTTCATTTTTCCCTACTTGTATCATCTTCATAGTCTAAAACCTCTCTAAAACCCAATGACCTACAACTATAGCATATTTACTTTGTACTTGAAGACTTCTTAGAGGATCTACAAATAAAACCTATAGAAACTATGTTCACCCTTGTCATACTCCAAATTGAAATTTGAGCAAACTTCTATGCCTATAATCTAGACACCATGAAGATGCTTGTAGGGGACTCTATCTAGCTAGTTTTGCAAAAAATGTTGTATACAGGTGTATTAGGTCACTTTGTGGATAGAATAGCCAAAAATTTGGTGACTTCCTAGGGGTGTTTGCCTATCTAAATACCTATACCAATTACCTTGATACATCCATTGGGCATGGAATCTTGTAAGCAATCAACACACTCATTATAAAGATGGAAACTTGACTGTAACTTGCTGGTCTAATATTGGATGTATTAAAAAGATTATTTATTGCCCTCAAACACACACATAATAGAGAAGAAAAGAATAACAACTGTACCAAAGCACTTAGGGAAAAAGAAAGGCAACTAGACCTACTCAACAACAAATGTACATCAACACTTAGGGAAAACAAAGATAACTAACTTACTATGTACAAAGTTTCAAAACACCTCTATCCACCTAGATCAATGGAGAAACCTCTGAAGTCTCTCCCATGTGGTTTATAGGGGTAAAGGGAAGCCTATTTTTTAGATGAAACTCTTGGTTAATCAGCTTCCTCCTTGATCACCCACCTCATTAGTTAGCTTTCTAATGGATCAACTAAATTAAACATGCCACCCATGTAGACAAACTCTTCTGGTGGTTCATTGACACTCAATTGCAAAAATTGGTTATGATATTCACCTAGCCACTTTTTTTGACATCCTAATTTTTTTTCCCCATCTGAGAAGGATTGATAAATTCTAAATTTGCCATTAAGATCAGGCTAATTTACTTGTTTGGTGGGAACAACAAACCTTACCTTTGGTGTGATAAGGTAGTGTTGATCTTCCATAGTGTCCTTAATCTAATCAAAGTGTGATATGATAACTATGACTTCATGGTTATGTTTTGGCTAATCCTCAAGCTCCATTGGTTTTCTTGATGCCTTAAATTATTAGACTTTGAGGTACTATTTCTGTGGCTGATCCAGGCCTTCTTTTAGCTCTAAGGGAATATGTAGGAGAGTGTTGTTTGGGATACCATATTGATCCTTACCTACTAAAACCTAATTTATGTTTTTTGTTTGCATCTTAGGATTAGTTCATTGGCTTATAGCCTCAAACTCTTGAACTATGCCAAAATACCCCTACTAGGTCTCATCAATATTCTTTCTTGACCTCAAGAGATCAAGTAAGAAGGGGTATTCATCATGAACACATTGAATATTTGTAACCTCATCCTCCACATAATATTCAAAACTAAGATTTTAATATACCTTTTCCTATTAATCAAATCAATAATCAAAACTCTCTTCAGTTGGTATAACAATCTCATGATGAGTGGTATTTTTTTCTTGTGATTTTGCTTATGTTTACAAACTAATCTTGAGTTGATCAAGTCCTTCTTCTTGAAGTACATACTCCTCTTTAAGGTTTTGTTAATCCTAAATATCCTCCTCTATCACACAAAGTGGCATCTCATTGAATAAGTTTAAATTTCCAACATCTCTCTCCTTCTTGAGTTCTTCCTTGGGAGTAAGAGGAAATATATTTTCTTCTTCTTTAGTGGAGGGAGAGAGTCCAGTGGTCTGAAATTTGCTTTATAAATTGGAATTAAACTATCATCTTTAGGAACCATTTCATCCTAATTGATATCAAATCCATGCCAACTGGGATGATCTTATTCCTCTTTCATTTTTGAATGGAATATCATTTACCCAAGATAGGTCTTGTTCATTCCCCAAAATGCATTCTTAAGTTTTCCTCATCATGACTATCTTCTTCCTTCTGTTCTAAGTCCAATTTTTTTGATTTAGTGGTATAAAGAGGGATAACAATGATTATATACTCATCATATTCTCTTGAAGTACCCTCCTCTTCACTTAAATGATATCCATTTACTCTTCATAAAATAGGTCCTTCTTTGCAAAGGGATATGGTGGGAGGGAAAAGGGTCCACCTAGTGGAGCAAGGGTATATTACTCATTGTCAAATATAAAGTGAGTCATTAAGGGATCTCCTTCACTTTAATTCTATATAATGGGTCCTCCTTCAAAAAGGAAGATGATGGGAGGGAAAAATAGCTCATTTGGTAGAGTGGGATGAATATGCTGATGATTTGGTTTGGGGTTTGAAGGAGTACTCTTCTAACTTGGAAACTTAGGGGTAATGGGATAATTTATGATCTATTGGGGAAGAAGAAAAGAGGATTATGATAAATTTTATTTATTATCCTTTCCATTTATAAATCATCCTAAAAAATTCTAAGATACCTTCATCCTTATGAATAATTATAACTTGAGGAATGGATGATAGGCTTAAGAAACTTGGAAACTTTCTTGGTTTGACTTCTAAAAATTTCTCCTCCTCTTGATTTTGGATTGAAATATGAGGAGTGGGTGGTAATCTTGGAAACTTAATTAGTTAAGGAGTTTGAGGAACTTGAGGAATTAAGTTTAAAAAAAATTGCTCTTCTTGATCAATTACTACAAGCTTGGCCTTGATATCACTAATAATTTGGGATAGGCTAAGCTCAGGAGAAGGATAACTTGGAGTAAAAGGGGGTATATAAGATTTATTTCATGCTTGGAGAGGTTGGTATGAAGGTTTACAATCTTGGTAAGATTGTTGAGGAGGAAAGGAAGGATGACATCCTTGGAGGTAAAACTAGTTAGATGCATAATTAGAGTCATCTGGGGGAGGTAAAATTGGTTAGATGCATAATTAGAGACATATGGGGGGAACTTGGGATAATTATAAGGTTGTTATATATATTCATAGGGTTTATATGGATCAATATCTTGGATCATGTTGGAATTTACTTTAAACTCAGTCATGAACCTTCATTTATAAAGCAAAAAATAAAGGGTAATTACTTGGAAAGAATACTCGGGCTACCAAACCAACTGAATGAACTCAGACTCACCATTGATGCTTGTATAAAAAATTCTAAAGGCTAATTTATTGTATGAAAACACCAACAATACTTTTATAGATGAGAAACTTTGAGTACTTATCCCACTGAGCATGCCATAATTTTTTGTCACTTTGAGTTTCACCCTTTAAGGAGGTGTTTTAGGTTTCCTCACTCAATTGACAAAATGGAGACACTCCTAGCCTATGGGTGATGTAAATGGTGGATTGAATCTATAGAGAGTGTTAGATCCTTTTATGATACACTTAAGACTAACACTACACCTACTCAACTGCAAAGAAAAAGGAGAGAGAGAAACTTAACATGAAAGCAAAAAAGGTGATGAACCAAATGTCTTGACCACTACCACTCATTTTTAGGTGAAAATATGAACAATATGATTGAATTAACACTACAAAAATCCTAATATGATCTTATTTCATCATTATTATTTATAGAGTCTAGATATTTGATGCACAACTAGGAGAGAGGAAAGATATCCATAAATAATTAATGCATGAACCAGATATGACACTAAATACAACTTGTAAGAGTGACATCAAAATAAATATAGGTTATAAAATGGGAAAACAAAAAAGGATAACTAAATGATCACATGATAAGATCAACCATTTATGAATACACACTAAATACAATCATATAATAAGGTAAAAATTAATCATCTATTAATTCAAATGGATTACAAAAGGAGTAGGGATTTTCCATACTAATGTGGAGGATGATTTTTATGTCCTTTATAAGGGTATATATAGGAGAATAGAGAGGAGAGAGAGAAGGAGGACATGGAGAAGTTCATGATGATTATCATACAATCATGAGAACAATTAAAACCTCAAAGAACAATGAGAAAATATTCCTAGATTCCCCTTCTACATGCATTGGATTTGCTTGATGATGGGTTCATGAAAGGTGGTGTAGGAGTCTCTTGGCCTTCTATGTCTCATCTTGTTTTCTTGAAACTAACCTCTCTTCTTGATATAGGGGTTACATGTTGACACTTGTCTACATATGGTATTAACTAGCCCATGCTCTCATTCTAAGTAATAAATAGGTATGCTCTATCATGAATTGGTAGTTACAAAATGCATTTAGTCCTTATTCATTTCCCACTCATAGCTTCCTAAGCCATACTTGGTTTCTATTTCCCATTGAATGTGTATTTAATGCATGAAGAATGAGATTTGTAGCTTGGATTTATCCACTATCATCTTTAGTACCATAATATCTCCCAAACCTATTAGATATTCTTCAATGTCATTGAGCTAGTTGGGTAGGACATCTTTGTGATGGGTGGATGCATATAAAATTTGATCTAATACATTTTCCTAAGGACATGTGGTAGTTGTTTGGGGGTTTTGTCTTCATGTACTTCACTTAGCTATGGGTCTTTAGAAATTTTATTATCTTTGTGCTTAAAAAAAACTCTGACTCTTCTTTCACACATCTTTCATTCACAAAAATTATCATTGAGTTTTTTCACAAAATATCTGACATAATATTCTCAAAAGTGAGTCCTCTCTTATTTTTAACTTTTATTCAGAACTAGTCCTTGCAAGTATTTTTACTAAGTTCTCATGTAAAAATTCCAACATAATTATTGTGAAAGTGTGAGCCTCTTTTCCCTTTTTTGTGACTTTTGTTATCACAATAATTATTTTGAATACCTAATCCTTCACATTCACCAAAATTACTTTTATGCAAATATTTTGACATAAGTCTTGATAATTTTCTTTAAAAAATTTGAGAAAATTATCAAGACTTAGAAAATTCTTGTGAAGTCTTCAGAACTTTTGTAGACTTTCATTCACATAAAATTTATCACTAATCCTTTTGACAAAAATTTGAATATTATTCTCATTGCCAAAAAGTGTGAAGGCCAATATGGAAAATTCATAGTATTGAAAAATCATTACATATTCTTGGTTAATTTTCCCCACATGTATCATCTTCATAGTCTTAAACCTATCCAAAAACAAATAAACTACAACTCTACCATATTTTATTTGTGCTTGAACATTACCTAGAGGATATAAAAACAATACTTATATAAAATGTGTTCACCCTTCTCATGCTTCAAATTTAAATTTAAGCACACTTCTATCCCTGAAATCTAGACACCATGAAGATGCTTGTAGGGGACTCTATCTAGATAGTTTTGTAAAAAATATACCCCTCCTTATATATAGGTGCCCAAGGCCTCTTAGTGGATAAAATAACCAACAATAACTCAAACTCCCAATGCTTGAGGCAACATATAACTAAGTCTCAACCAATCCATGGCTAGAGCACAACACAATGGAAGGAAAAGAAAAAATAATGGCTATTGAAAGTCTCAAGATTAAATCCCAAGGGAGATCGCTCATTTAATTGGATTATAAAACTCAAACCAAGGATTAGGATAGCCATGGATATCATAAATAGATTATATGGATTCCATGGTATTAATTATGTGTAAGTATAATGGGTCCTACTATTGGACATCCTATTAAACTTCGATAAAATTGTTTCCCTAGGGAAAGTTATCATTGGTTGGCAATTTTTTTAGAAGTATAAAGATGAAGAAAGGCTAGTGGATGGAAATTTTTATATGATGTATTACTTATTATATGTAGTCCTAGCCATAATTCATAGGCTAGATGGAGAATTGTGGAAACCATCAATCAAATATGTTGAAAAAAAAATTGTGGGGTTTATTGATGTTTGTTTAAAGATTTATAAATAAAATTAAGAGGATTTATTTATAGGTATACCCTAAATTATATCAAGTTATTCATGGCAATTTGATGCTTAGGATATCATAAAACTTGAAGATTAACATTAAAAAATGGGGGGATTATTAGTATTACCTTGATGTAACAATTATCAGGATCCAAAGGACAAGGGAACCACTTTGTTATTGCCTTTCCATGTCCCTAAAAACATTTTAGAGTATGAAATAACATACCGAATATATAATAAATTATATGAGGAGCTAGGCCAAAAACGTTTATCCTATTACTTTAAAACTCCTCTGAATATTAGCTAGCTCCAATACATGATACAAACACACTTTAATCATGTAGGGAAGGTGGGAACTAGTTATAGTTTTGATGAGGCCTAGTTCAAATAATGGAACCACAAAAAGAAAATTAGGAATTACCTCCAAGACTTGAGGGAGA
Source organism: Torreya grandis (assembly GCA_037957365.1). NCBI lineage: Eukaryota > Viridiplantae > Streptophyta > Pinopsida > Cupressales > Taxaceae > Torreya > Torreya grandis. The sequence goes on from JARHVA010006790.1 coordinate 22,429, forward strand.
ATAAGAAGGTGAACCTCACATATAGTCACTATGGGTATGAACATGATGTAATTTTATTAAATGTATCATATGACTCTGAAGTATGGATGAGGAATAAAAATGAACAAATTTTTATGATGGTAGCTCAAGCTATATAATATAATTAATATATTACTAAGGAGTAGGAAAGTGAGATGGTAGTGCAATCCCAAAAGGCATGGATCCATTAGTGGCCCCCAACTCAACCATAAGATTCAATAAGGTCAAACTAAACCCCTTGTTTTACCACATAAGAGATAGATCCATAAGAGGAGGGGTCAATCAGTCAAGGGGAGGGAAACATATAGATAGGGAAATAAATTATCAATAATCTCCCTAGTCCTAGAATAGCTACTACTTATTCTATCTTTAATACTACACCTTTGGGAAAATCCACTACAATGGAGATAACTCCATCTCCACAAGACATGCAGAGGAGTACATTTATTATGACATATGTATCTCATCTTACAACTGTTACACAAATAAGTCTTATCAAGTTTTTTTAGTCTTATTTTTCATCTATTCCATTCCCCCCTCCATGTGCTCAACTAGTTCCATCTTCATCCATTTCCCCTTCCATTGTTGTTACACCTTCCATTCCATCACCACCACCTATAGTAGTAGTTCCTACTATGTAGTTACCTCAATTTTTCATCATTCTAATCACTTATTATCCCTCCCATAGCCACATAGCTAAGGATATCCAAAGTCTTCCCAATCCCCTCCACAACTCAAAAATTAGAGGAAAGACATTCTTTCAGTCTGATTACTATAGAGGAATCCCCTGCTAAAGAAGAGGTAAAAGAAGAACATATGATATCCTTGGTATAATATGCCATGGATGAGGAAGAGAATGCATATATTATGATGGAAACAACATTTAAGGAAGGTGAGGAGGAATCCTTAGGTGTGGAAGATGAAGAGGCTGGGTTGGAAAAGTCTAAGACTCTAATCTTGGGAAGTCTGCAAGAAGAAAAAACACTAGATGATGCCTTAAAATAGCCAATCTTCATAGTGGAGCAAAGACAAAATATATTTGAGGTGGTTTCTTCTTTAGTTTGTTTTGGTTTAATTATAGGTACTTTAGTAGTATCTAGTTCTTTTTATTTATCTATTCTTTTAGCATATACCCAAATAAGAAATCCTAATGAGGCAATCTATTTTGAAAACTTGGTAATTATTTCTATCTTTGATCCCAAAATGCCACTAGTCCTAGTGAAACCTTCAGCTTAGTTAGAAATACCTATGCCACAAACATCCCCTATATAGTCAGCCACATTATAAGTTGTAAAGACTCCTAATTTAACCAAGTTCTTAGCCAAGGTTAATCCACAGAGGGATCCCTCACTATGGAAAAGGATTATACACTCCCCATTGCAATTCCATATTCAAATAAGTGCTCTGTTATCACCTTTTAAATTGAATCCTCTAGCTATAACTCCTCTGATGACACCTCCACTCTCTAACTCAGAAGACCTAACTCCCTCAAGAGAATTTAAACCTATTATTCCTGAATGGGTTAGAGAGATGTAGGGAAAGCAAGATGAGAGGTAGAATTTAGTTGCTATTGAATTTACCATAGTCTCTACCCAATTTTATGGGCAAAGTGACACAATACAAAGGGTTAGGAAGAGGAAGGGTATAAATATAAATACAAGAGAGTAAATAAAATATGAGTAGAGAGAAAATCTATTTCCCTTGTCTAAGAATGTTAAAAGGAATCCTGGTGATCTAAATGAATATATTGAATATTTATATAGTTTTGTGGATTTTAATAGGGAAGTAATGAAAGAGATGTATAAAAATAAGGAGGATGCATAGTAGAGGCTACTAAAAAATCAAACCATACACACCCCTCATGTAAATTATAGATAGTGTACAATGTGCATCTACTTGACTGTATAATATGTTGAGCAATATTTAGGTTTATAGAGGAGAAAACTAGTTAGAGAAGTAAAGGTGCTTAAGTTGTGGCATCGAAGGAGTATGAAAAGAAATAAACCTTTTTAATTCAGTGTTATGGGAGTAATAATTTTAATTAGTTGAACTTAATGACTAGTCAAGATGTAGCATGGGCATTAAACTATGCGATTACTTAAAGAGATGTTTCTCTTGCATGACATAGCTAGATAAAAGATCTATTGATACATCTTGTGGAGAAGGAAAAATAGGCCTTAGAAATTATAAAGGAAATGAGGGTCATTGAAATGATAACCTATATAGTGAATTGGTCAACATGTAAAAATTTAGACCCTTCTTAAAGCAATAACAAACAACTTTAAGGAAGAGGTTGAAGGCACATTATATAAAACTAATGATGAAATTTTGAAACTAATAAGTTTTGTGAAGGATAGATTAATGAAAGCAAATGATTTGGGAGCTGATTTTATGAGCTCATAAGTGGATCATACATGGTTGATGGTTGAAACCATTAGGATTTTTAAGTCATATTTACTAAGTTTTGATGTCATTAATAAGGAGTTTGAATCTGCCCATACATTTTAAAAATAACTTAAGGCTAGGGATGGAGGTTTTATATTAGTTACCAACACTCAGCTAACTGTAAGTGCCACTACTTCCATAGATACTTCACAATTTATTGGATATGAAGTCATGCATACTCCAAGTGGTCTTGTTTTAATCAAATAAAATATAACAATGGATACTTCAGTTCTTCCAACTATTATTAGTGTAGTGATTTTTCCCATTGGGTTTTGCCTACATGGCCTTATGGCCATTCTTTGTCAATTAAGCTTCTTTAGGTTAGTTATAAAAGGGTCACATAGGCTAATTATATTTTTAATATAATTATCTAATTATTAAAATTAGAGGATTCCTCATGTTTCCCTAATTTTCCCTATATGTACCTTATTTTTCATTTTTGAAAGGTTAGACAGGTTAATACAATTTTATGCAAGCAACTATATTTTATAATATTGTCATGTGAAGACAAGCTTCTTCCTCTACAATTTATCTATGATTTCATTACTTTATACATATATTTACTCAATCTTCTATGCAAGGATCTAAGATCGTGGCCAATTTGACATGGTATTAGAGCCAAGTTTTCCAGTATTGCAACAATTTTTGTAGTGAAATCTTGCTAATTCATTATTCTAGCAAAACGAAGGGTTTGGTGGGATTCCTTGGAGAATTCATGAAAATATTAATACTAGAGATTAATATCTCAAAACCAACTATACCATTGGTTTTATAAGGTGTCAAAACCTTAGGATAGACTGTAAACTTGACCTAGTTTTAGAATAGTCAAAATTTCTTCCTTTTTTGGCATTCAAAGGCCTCAATTTTCATTTTCAATGAAAATCCATACTTCATAGTTGCCATGTAAAAATTAATTCTAGGTTTTGTTCCTTGGTTTGAAATATAAAATGGGTTTCTTTCATATTTTTATAGATGAAGTATTTTTGGAAATTTTTGGCTTGCATCAATTTACGTGCCAGTAAACCTCTATGCTACTTGGCTCTGCAAGAGGTCATTAATTTAGCTCAGTAGTTGATAAACTTCAAGTTGAATGATTTGGAGAGTTCACTAACTAATCTATACTTTTAGAGGGATATTACTTAGCTAGTAGACCAATTGAGACTTCCAATGGTGAGTAACTTCACTTTTTTTAAGTTAAGTTATTTGATAAGTCTGATTACTTACCTACAGATCAATCCAAGTTTTAGAAGTTGTTTTACTTGAAATTTGAGAAGTTAAGTAATCAAGGTATGACAACCCAAATTACTTACTTGGAGACCAATTTGGGTTTGTGGAAGTACTTAACTCAGGTTTGTGAAGGGCAATTACTTGTTAAGTAAAGCAGGCTTGAAAACCTAGTTTACACTACTGTAGACCAATTCAGGTTTATGGAAGTACTTTACTTGGGTTCTCAAAGGTCGATTACTTCTTAAATAAATTAGTTAAATAAAATTGAATTAATCTTCATAGACCAATCTAGGGTTTTAGAACAACGCTACTTAGGTTCTCGAAGGTTGATTACTTCTGAAGTAAAGGTAGTTCAAGAAACCCAAATTACTTTTCGTGGACTAACTCAGACTTTTAGAGGGTACTTACTACTCAAGTTTGTGAGGTAGCATTACTTTATTTTTTTTCCATTTTAGTATTTTTGGGTAAGAAATCACAAGTCTATAAAAAAATTCATTTTTGGAAAGGGTCCAGGAATATGCGAAGTAAGAACTTGTAATTTCTGTAACTTTCAATCTGTAACTCCTTTTTGGGTTTTTTGAAAGTGCATATTTTTTTAATATCTACACATTGGTGATATTAGTTTATAAATTTTGAAAAATCCATTTTTTCCATGATGTAATGGCTTAAAACTCAATTCAAACTTTTTGTACCTTTTTTCTTGGATGCATTATCGGTTGTGCCTGATGTTCCTCTTGTACTCTCTCACACTAGTTTCTCATAGATGCATTATCGATGGAGATTGATGTCCAATATTGAGCATGTGTTGCATTATAATTTAAGGGGGGGATATTTCAAGGTAGTATTTATACTATGTGCAATCTATTCTTTGTTTTCATTTTAATTTTGTAAATTGTCTCAATCTAATATGCACTAATGGATCTAAACATTGAACCAATCACACCATTTAACTATCTTGAATGGAAGTCTAAAATGCAACTCACCTTGAGAGGTAAAGGACTCTATCAGATGACATGGGTGAGGAAACTAAGCTATCTATAGATGCAAAAAAGGTTAAGTGGTATAATAGATGTGATGAGGCCTATCGGTTTTTATGCCTATCAATGTCTCTCAATTTTCTATTTCATGTTGAATTTGAAAAAACTCCTAATGAAGTTTGGACCATTCTAGACAAGCTTTTTAGAGTAAAAGACATCATGAGGGGTTATGAGCTAGATAATGATCTCATTACATTAAGCCTAGGTGATTATGACACCCTATAAGACTTCTTTACAAAGTTTAAATCACTAAGAATATAGTTGAAATAATGTGGAATTGAGAAAATAAATGACCAATTGGATCTATACGTGCTTACAAAATTGGGTCATGACTATTTAGTTTTTGTCTCTACATTTCATGCTACCAAATGTGTACTTGGATCCAATTGGAAAATGTCACCGTTTGATGAATTTGTTATTGATCTAACTCGAGATAAAGATAAGTTGGTTCAAATGGGTGCACTGAAGTCTTCAAAATCACATGCCTTGATTGTCAATCATGATAAGAAGAAGCCTTCTAGTAGTGGCAAACATGAGAAGAAATAGTCTAAAATAGATCATGAACATAAGAAGAATCATAAATTAGATGCGAAGCCTAAGGCATCATCAAATGATTCCTTCTCAAGTGGAAAATCTAAGAAAGAGAAAATCAAATGAAACTTTTGTAAGAAACTTGTGCATGATGAATCTCAATACATGAAAAAGAAGATTGACACCTTGATTAAGATGCTTGAGAAGAATAACATCAGTGTTCCTAAGTCTTCAATTTAGAATGTGTTCACACAAGATTTTTCAAAGGCTAAAGATAGAAAAAAAGGTAAAAAAAAGGGCAAGGCACTTGTTGCAGTAGCTTCTCAGCCTTTGACTTGGGTTATTGACTTAGGTGTTTTTTATCACATGGCCTCCTCAAAGGATCTATTTTTAGAATTAGAGCCATGTTTTGTGCCTTCAATTCTTATGGGTGATGACACTTTAACAAAATTTAGTGGTAAAGGATTGATTGAAGTAAGTGATGGGACCTTCAATAACATTCTATGTGTTCCTTCACTATCCAGCATTCTTTTGTTAGTGTACCAAATCACTCACATAGGTGCAGATAAGTGAGTTGAGTTCACACCTGATTTAGTGGTTATCAAGGAGCTATGTAGTGACACCAAAGTGGCCTATGGGAAGGCCAGTCATCAGTCTAGGTTGTATACCTTCTCACAGTTTTCTCCAGATCAACCCTTAACTACACTACTCACTCATGCATATGGAGTGAATAAATTATGGAATGAACAATTTGGCCATTTAAACTACTATTGCCTAGATCATCTCAATCATCAAGACATGGTTTTAGGGTTGCATAAATTCAAATTCTTGAATGGCCTATGTAATGGATTCATTCTTGTTAAGCATCTAGTAGAGAAATATGACAAGGGCAAAGTAATGAACATCGAACAGAAGTTAAAAATTGTCCATAGTGACATAACAAGTCCATTTCCAAAACCTTCATTCAATAAAACTAGATACATGATCACATTAATTGATGAATTTTCAAGGTACACCTGGGTGTTTTTTTATCAAAAATAAGTCTAAGGTCTTTGATCACTTTAAGGATTTCAAGGCACTTGTGGAGTAGTCAGACTATTTCATCAAAATCTTAAGCACTGATAATGGTGGAGAGTATGTCAATAATAGGTTTGAGTAGTTTTACACCTCAGATGGGATTCAAATGCAACTCATAGTTCCATACAATCAATAAAATGGTGTGGCCAAATGTAAGAATTATACCTTAAAGGAAATGGCCAACTGAATGCTTCAATCAAAGTCTCTTGCTCCTCAATTTTGGGCCAAAGCAATCAACTATGCGTGTTATATTCAGAACCATGTTCCACATAAAGCCTTGAAAGGAATCACTTCTTTTGAATCTTGGGATAGTTACAAGCCCATAATAGATCATTTTTGAGTGTTTGGATCACCAATAATGGCCTGTATTCCCAAGAAGAAATGCAAGGCAATGGACCCTCAAAGTCAATCTTGTATCTTTGTGGGTTATGCAGAGGGTAATAAGGGATATAAGATTCTCCATCCTAAAAATCATGAGTTTTTAATTACAAGGAATGTAAATTTATGAAAGGGCCCACTTGAACTCACTACTGGTACTCTAGACTCTTCAAAAGTCTCACTGGACATTGATTCCAACTTAGATAGTGACTTGGATCCAACTCAAAATCCTCTTAATGATCAGGATGACTCTTATTCTTCTTCTTCAAGTTTAAGTGATGAGATCAATGATGAGGATTCTCCTCCTCCATCTCACACTCACACTTTAGATGATGATGAACCACCTCTTGATTCTCTAATCTCATATAATTCTAGTCCCACTTGGGCCAAACATACACTTCAAAGTGCTAGGTAATGAACTAGAAATCCATTGAATATAAGAAGGACACATTCATAGTTTTAGGGGACTTCAAATGCCTAATTAGCCATTGAATTAGATCCACAAATCTTTTATGAGACATATGGAATTCCAAAATAGGATTTTACTATGCAAGAGGAGTATAGTTCCCTAATCAGGAACAAAGTGTGGGACTTGGTCCCTCTTCTTAAAGGAAGAAAATTGGTCCATTGTAAATGGGTTTATTAGACTAAGTATGGTGTAGATGGCTCTATTGATAAGTACAAATATTTTCTAATTGAAAAGGGGTTTTATTAGGTGCGTGGCAAGTCTACACTAAGACATTTGCTCCTGTATCCAAGATGATGTCTATGAGACTCATTTTAGCCATTGCAACCACACATTAGTGGGATGTTCACCAAATGGATGTCAAGAGTGATTTTATACATGGTGATCTCAATTAAGACATCTACATGGAGCAACCACAAGGCTTTGTGGAAGATTTCTCTTTGGTTTTAAGACTTAGGAAATATATCTATGAACTCAAATAGGCCCCTTAGGCATGGTATGCCAAGATGAACTCCTTTCTTCTCACAATTAGGTTCACTTGATGTCATTTAGATCTGAATGTCCACATCTTATGATAAGGTGATTATATATTGGTCCTAGTTCTCTATGTGGATGAATTTTTGATTACAGGGAGCTAATGATCATCCATCTTAGTAGTGAAAACTACACTTTTAGATAGATTTTCAATGACAGACATGGTATTGTTGTATTAATTTTTTGGGATTGAAATCATTCAGTCAGAATATGAGATAACTTTATTACAATCCAAATATTCTCTTGATTTGTTTTTGAGGTTTAACATGGATAATTGTAAGCCCACTCCTACTACCTTCTTATCTAGTGTGAAGCTTGAGGCTGATTATTCTACATTATTGGTCGATGCAACTCCATATTGGCAACTTATGGGCATTCTTATCTATCTCACACACACTATACCTAACATATTGTATCAAATTGGCATGGTCTCTCAGTTCATATAGGAGCCACATAAATTTCATTGGAAAGTAGCTAAGCATATTCTACACTACATTCAGGGTTCACACAACTATGGGGTACACTATGGAGTAGGAATATCAGTTGATTTGATTGAATACATAGATTTAGATTGGGTTGGAGATATTTAAGGTTGAAATTCCACTTCAAGCTATATTTTCTCACTTTTTTGGGTCTAATAAGTTGGTCAAGCAAGAATCAACATGCAATTGATTTATCATCTATAGAGGCATAATACAGAGGGGATGTCAATGCCACCACTGAGGCAATCTAGCTTCAGAGGATTCTCATTGAGTTTGGTATCCAATTTCATAAGCAAATAATTATCTATTGTGACAACCAAAGCACTATCTAGATTTATAAGAATATAGTTCTCCATCAAAGGACCAAGCATATATAGATTCATATGCACTTCATTGGGGAACTTATTAATGAGTAAGTCATTGATATTTAGTATTGTCCAACATTAGAGAAAATTATAGATATTTTGACCAAGCCCTTCATAGAGATTAAATTTGTTTGTCTATGAGCTCTCATTATGGTTAAGGATGCTCCACCTTCTCCTTTCTCCTATGGAGGTTCTCCAATATGTACTTGGGTACCTCATCAGGGTTTCAATGTCGGGACCCAATTTTCATCTCACCTAAGCTATGCTTAAGGGTGGTGTTAGTGTAGTGTTTTTTCCCATTGGGTTTTTCCTACACAACCTTATGGCCATTATTTGTCAATTAAGCTTCCTTAGGTTATTTATAAAAGGGTCACATAGGTTAAATATATTTTTAATGTAATTATCTAATTAGGAAAATTAGAGGCTTCCTCATGTTGCCCTAGTTTTCCCTATATGTACACCATTTTTCCTTTTTGTAAGGTTAGATAGGTTAATATGATTTTATGCAATCTATTATATTTTTCAATATTACCATGTGAAGACAATATTATTCCTTCTTTGGAATTTATTTGTGATTTCATTGCTTTTTACATAGATTTGCTCAATCTTCTGTGTAAGGATCCAAGATCGTGGTCAATCCGATATCTATCACTCTATCATCTTCTTCAGTCAATAGTGTCACATCAACACCTTGATAAACATAAATATGTAATTTCATGCTTTGGTTAAATCATAACTTTGGTTCCAAATTTATGTTGCATGTATATATTATATTTTAGTTGTAAAATTATAGTCTAGATTGATTGTATATGTATCCTTTGCATGAGATTCAGATGCAAATCATTTTTTTGGATATGTATTTATAGAATTCATTTGAGATATGAGGACTTCCAAATCCCAAGTATTTATACTTTTATCCTCCTATTCTAAATGGAAGAGAATTTTGGCTATTAAGATTAATAGAAAATTCTGAGAAGTTTTGCAATTTGGTCTTAATGTGCAAAACCTATTTTTCTCCAAACTTGTGGATTATGTAAGAATATCTATTAGTTTAGTTTCTTAGTCTTTTGGTTATGCATGAGCTACCTTTTAATATATAGATTTTTCATATTAAGCTATTTTTGATCTGAATGCCTTTTACATATGAATCATAATCCCCTTTGTAGATGTGTTATTGCAATCTTAAAAATGTGACAACCTTTGATTTTATGTGTTTAACTATGTTATATTATGTTTTTTTTTTAATCCTACTATGTTTGATTTCCTATTTGATACACTAGCCTATGATAAAATTTGGTCTTTTATTCCTTTTCCAACCTCTAGTTCAAGCTCCAGTCTATAAAAGTTTCATCTATTGTGGTTCATGAGCCTCTTTCTCTACCCTACCTTTCTCTATTTTTTGAGTTATATTTTAGTCCTGCCCACCTTATGTTAGATCCATCACCAATCCACACATCTCAAGTAGATTCAAATTCATTCATATCCAACCCATACATGGTAAAAAAAATTCTTTGTTCACTACTATTCCACTAATAGGTTGTTTAAAAAAATGAATACCATATAGCTCGTACCTTGGAGTGAATAATTTTCAGTTATCCTAAAATGTTAGAGGCTACCTCATAAATGTTTTTGGGCTGTATGTAAAACCCACATCAATAACAAGCTTAAACTAGTGTTAGAAGGATGGCATGTACCTCCACCTCTATTTTCTTTGAATAGAATCACTTGAGTTTCATCATAATCACTAAAAATATTAACAAGGTAAACTTTAGAAACTAAAATTCTATTCCCACCTTTAGAAATCCATAGAAAAGTTAGGTCTGGAAAATGAGTTAGGAGAGAACCCATAGCTCAATTATTCTCTCTAAGTAGACAACCGCATCTTCCACTTTTCCCAATGGCCCTACCCCAAGTAGTATCTCCAACTTGGTTAACTAAATCTACCATTAAAATTACTGAGGCTATCCATGATCTACCAAAAAACTTTGAGAAATAACTTCCTTCTTGATTTAAAAAATCTAACATAGTTTTATCTAGAAATATTTAAAATTTATCTTCCTTCCTTTTCTCCCTTGGGAGGAAGGACTATTGAAGAACATATTCAAGCCTTTAAAACTAATTTAGGGATATTTAATGTAACCCACAAAGACATGTCATGCATACTATTTCCATTCACATACTAAATGCAACCTATGACTAGTTTCTTAATGTCCCAAAAGGTTTAATCACCTCTTTGGAAGAATCTCAAAACATGTTTTTGGCATAATTTGGATGGGTCACCAATGAAAGTGTTTTTAATCAACACTTTGAAAGAATGAGACGAGAGGCCAAATGAGCCAATCTGAGCATTCAATGCTAGATTAAAGAAGATGTATAACAAACTTGAGACTACCTAAAAACCCAATAAGGCATTAGACTTGAGATGTACAAAAACACTCTAGACCCTGTCACTATAGTCTTTATACATAAAGTTGTTGGTATTGATACACTACCTTTGGCTTATATTGAAGCTATCAACATACATAAACAATGGAACCCTCATATGCAAGGTTTGGCCCCACTCAGTCTGGGACCTATTTTCCTAGATTTTAGTCTAATTCCAAATGCAAATTAGAATACTTTAGCCCAAAACTAGAATTGGGTGTATAATCATTTGCCTATAACCCATGCTTCCCCAAACCAGCATTTTAGATTTATGAATAATTCTATGTCTAAGTCTAACCATAAAATCTTGAATAAATAATTGATACTAATCAATACTATTATGACACAAGGTACTAATTATGATTCCATAAAAATAGAATTGAAATCAATCCATAGGTTGGTGTATGAATTAAGTAATGAATTTATGAACATGTAAAAATGAAAGGGTAACATTGGAGGACATAATACCAATAAGACCTTTAGATTCCAGAGGTACAATAAACCTTTTAATAAGTATAAGAAAAATATAGATCAACATCCACATAATAGTATGCTAGATATCAACATCATGGAATCAACCCTTCCAAATTTGTGTCAAGTTTATAACACTACACAACATAGTATGCTAAACTACATCGAATTCTATATAGCCTTTGAGATATTTCAAAAGGAGATGGATACGAAAGAAGGTTATGCATATCAAACATAACCATATTCCTCTACTAATATAGGATGTTATATTATAGTAATGGTAATTGAAACCTATGATCTCCCATTTATAGAAGAGGATGATAATGTAATAAAGGAGAAACAACTAGAATCTGAGGAGTAAGCATTAAATTACTACTTCAATGCCTCTAAATATTAATGCTACTATCATTCTAGATTCTCAGTTCAAAAATAATCCACCTTCCCTAAGAGGGATGAGTATTTGTAGAACACAAAACTATAAATTAGGGATGGGTACAACATTTTGGAAGACATGAATAAGATCAAGGCCAATATCACCCTTCATGAATTGGATCAGATTATCGAACCAAGATACACATTTATTAAATCCTTAATTAGGAGATCCTCTACATTGTACAAATCTAAATATACACATGAAAATGTGATGATATTTAAAGATGAACCTAAAGTACCAGTATTTATGCCAACTATCTAAATGTTCAAAAAAAATGTGCATAATTATTTGGTTGACTTGGTTGCCTTGGCCAATGTGATGTTGATGGCTATGTGAAATAAGTTTGGTTAACTCCAGATAATTTAAAGAGGGTGGTCTTACAATTGGATAATTATTCTATCCCATGTGTTGGATAATTAAAAAATATTCACATTCAATTGGCATCTAAACCAGATTTATCATAAATCACTAACATCTTGGTCATTGACATTCCAAAAACATATAACATCTTACTAATATGGGATTTATCCAAGACACTTAATGGATACATGGCCATGAATTTTTCACACATGTGATTTCCATGTAAATTTGAATATAATCATATTTGGGTGGCTAGAGAACCAAAGATGAAATACTTGATTACTGAGTATAACACCACTAAGGAGAAAGTGAACTTCATATCTTCACATGTAGGATTTTATACATTCACCACCAAGAAATAGATGCCTAAACAAGAATTTGAAGGTCCATCTCAGTTATGGAATATCCATTTCAATAGAAATAGGTCAAATAAATGTTCTCATGTTGGCATATCCCTAACAAACCCAAATAGTAATCAGTATTTAGCTACTTACAGGTTGTAGTTACCCTTCACCAACAACATAGTAGAGTATGATGCTCTAATCCTTAGCTTGTAGTTTGCACTCAAGAACAATGTTAAGCAATTATAGATATTTAGTGATTATAAACTAGTTAATTAGATTTGGAAGAAGTACCATGCAAGCTAAATTATCTAAAGAAGTAAAAGCACTGAGCTTAGGACCTAATTGAGTGTTTTAAAGCATTTGACATCAGGGCTATCTCAAGAGAGCATAAATAGATAGCTAACTTCCAAGCAGTTTTAGTTGTTAATCTTACACCAATCTAAGATTATAAAATGGATAAGTTATCAATGGAGATATTTCCTTTCCCATTAATCTTATATAATGTGGATAAATTCTAGGTGTTTGAGGATGATCAATGTATTTTTTAATTCATGAAAAACTTTGGATCTTTCAAGGCTCAGGTAATAGATGAGAAATAATTCAAACCCATGCATGGTTCAGACTTGAGAGAAGATGTAATTTTACAATTGAAGGAGAATCACATACCACTTTCCATGGTCTCTTTTGAGTAAGATTTTGATCTAGACCACTAATCTCCAAAACATAAACCACCGATAACAACTGAACCAAAGTTTGTCAAATAAATTTGGGTACTGACCAACACCTTCATCATGTGAATGCAGGCCTGAGTTGCATTAAATTAAGAAATAAAAGCTGAAATACCTAATAGAAAAATATAAATATGTGATAGCCTATATATATGAATACCTTAAAGTTTTTTACTCCAAATTTATTACACACATTATCTTACTAAAGCCAGATCATAAGACTTTCAAGTAGAGACAAAGGCTAGTAAATCCAATTCTTGAACCTCTAATTCAAATGGCAGTATAGCAGCTGCTAGAGTATAAAATTATCTTCCCAATTAGGCACTCTACTTAGGTATCCAATTTTTTACCAATAAATAAAGAAAATGGATAAATCAAACTCTGTGTCAATTTAAAGAACTTGAATAGAGTGTCAAAGAAAGACAATTACCCATTTCCTTCACTTGATGAGGTAATCAAAATTGTGATTGAATCAGAGATTATGCTCAATTTGGATGAATTCTCTAGTTATAATTAGGTATTTGTAGAATAAGATGATTAGATGAAGACAACCTTCACAACAAAGTGAGATTCTTTTGCATAAAAAAGGATGTTGTTTGGCCTAATTAATGTAGGATCAACTTTATAGAGATCCATATAATTTGCTTTCCAAAGGATGGTTTGAAAGTGCATCATCATATACATGGATGAACTCATGATGTTTTACAAAGATAGAGCTGATCACATATGCCATCTTTAAAAGGTGTTGGACAAGTGCATGAGGTATGGGGCATCACTCAACTTGAAGAAGAGCATATTCAAAACTAACAAAGGAAATATTTTGGGACATAAAGATGTGATCTCCAATGATCTAGATTGGGTTCAGGTTATACCTAAGCTGACACCTCCAAATAGTAAGAAGGAACTAAAGTCCTTCTTTAGTAAGATAAAATTTATATGAAAATTCATTTTTGGATTTTTAGAGATTATCAAACCATTGAACATTATGTTAAAGAAAGATTCCAAGATAAAGTGGATGACAAAATCCTAGAGAGATTTCTAATATATCAAGATTTTTATTTATCAAGCCCCAATTCTGATTAGTCTAGACTAATAAAGACTTCTATTTTTAATTTTGCTTCAAAACATATTATAGCTACTGTACTAAAAAAAGTCAATGACAATTAATTTCCCATTGCCTTCATGAGTACCACTCTAAAGGATGCAAAGTTATAATACTCTATGATAGACAAACATATTTATGCCTTGATCAAAGTAGTGAAAACATTTAGGCACTATATTATATGAAATAAAACATATGCCATTGTTTTAGATCCTACTATCAAGCTCATGCTTGGATAGAATGAACAGGCAAAAGAAGAGGCAAATGGATTTCCAAACTTCAATAGTTTAACCTTAAAACTAGGTCATCCAAGATGGTGAGAGGGCATGGTATTATCCAATTGATGATAAAGACTGATTCATGGATCAATATTTAATAAATTAATGAGACTCAGGTACTTAGTGGTGGGTGGTACACTTAAATCATCTATTATTTACTCATAGATAAATGCCCCCAGAGCTAAATAGAGATAAGAGATGAACCCTTAGGTTAAAATCAACTCATTATATGATCAATAAGAGACTCATATACAAACATAATTGTGAGGGTATATACCTAATATATGTTTCAAAGGAATAATATGTGGATATCCTAGATAACCTACATCATAAGATACAGATGGGCACCGCTTAAGAAAAATAATAACTCACATAATTCTAAGGATGGGATACTATTGGCCCATGGCCTTAAAAGATTTTCACAACCTCATCATGACCTATTATGATGACTAGGTATTTTGGAAAATAGAAGTAAATGATACCATGCCTTTATAGCTAATCATTTAAAGACATCATTTCAACCGATGGGGCCTTGATTTTATTAGGGTGAAAAACCCAAACTATTTAGCAAGACATAAGTTTATCCTAATAGCTACTAACTATTGTACTAGGTGGATAGAAGTTTTGGCTACCAAGTAGTCCAAAATAATTGATTTCATCAAGTTTATAGAAGAAAACATATTGACAAAGGTTAACACTCCTATTTATTTAGTGTGTGACAATGGTCCAACATTTCAATCCAGTAGATTAATAAAATGGTCCAACATTATCTTCCAACTATTACCCATAAGAGAATGGAGTAGATGAGTCTATCAATAAGAACTTGATGGATACTATTACAAAATAAATGCAAGACAAACCAAGAGAATGACATCTCTTATAAAAATATGCACTATGGGAAGATAGAACAAGGCATAAGCAAGCCCTCAAGGATTCATATTTTTCTTCTAGTGTATGGGAAACAACCAATCTTACACATTACTCTTAAAATACCAATTTATAAGTTTATGCAAGAGTATATGGGGGAAGATGAAAGATTACTATCTAGACTATTTGACATAATCTGGATGAAGGGTGAAAGAATTGAAGCACTGCATTACTTTAGTAAACATTAGGATACTGTCAAAAGATGGTTTGAAAAAGGATCCAAGATCAAATCCTTTAGGATTTCAGACCTAATGTTTTTATGTGATAAATCACATGAAAATAAAGGAAAACATAATAAGTTCACTCCTTTATATATTAGAACATACCAAATATCAGAGATTCTAGTAAGAATGCTTTCCAATTGAAAGATATCAAAATTAATGAACTCACCTTTCCAATCAATAGATAATTTTTGAAGAACTATTTCATGGCTACTCCAATTAGAGATGCATCAGAATGAATGTAAATGGAGTGGTGTTATAGGATTATATTATATTTATTGATTTATAGATTAGATTTATTGCTTTCTAGAATAGTTTTTATTTTTTCTAGGATTAGTCTTTCCTACTTTCTGCATTTAATTTTAGTAAATTAGTTATTATGATTTATAGATTAGTTTTCTAAAATTGTATAATAGACCAACTAATTATCTACGTTAATATTACAAAATAACTACTAAAAACAAGGGGATGATTCAAAAGGATGCACCATTGGTCATTATAAAGATTTATTTTGACAATACTAAAGCCTATAGGATTGAGGTATGTGTTATAACTATACTAGGTTTTGATTTGACTAAAGGAGTTTACTAGACCTCTAGTATTTACTTGGATATAATCATGCAAGTTTTATAAATCATTCCCATTTATAAATATTAATTACATTATTACATGCTAAAACTTGGATGGGAGATAATAAACATAGAATCAAATAGAAACTGATAGGTACGTATTAATTGAAATAATTTTTCTTATTAATACACCCATTCAATGGTGATTTACAACCCTTTTTCTATTCGTGTTTCAAACAAATCATACAAACTGATAGAAAAGGTGTGACTCAATTCTATACTAGGGATATGAATGCATGGATGAAAGTAGAGCAAGTACTTGATTGGAATCAAAGGTATCTATATTAGGGCTATGGACACTTGGATGGTAACATAATAACACCTAGGATTCCCTTAATATTTGGTTATAGAATCTAAGATCAAAATGAAACCTACAATGTCTATCTAGATCTATGTAAAACTTCTCATAATAAGGGAAAATTGAATTCACAAAATCTCACACTCAAATCCAAGGATTGGAAAGGGTTAGTATGTTTCATGAGGAAGTAGGTGTCTTTTTCAAGATCTAGTTTATTAATTTTGTTCTTGGTAGGGCTGAAGTTTTTTATGCTGCATTACTAAGATTATGGGTTCTCAAAATACTCAAGAGTATTTTCCCACTGAATCACCATTTATTGTGCCTTAAACACACACACCCCCTTTTTTTGAAATTCAATGGAGACCCACTATAACTTGAATAATTTTATTCAAGGTTATTTAAGCCTTAGTCATTTATTAAAATAGTTTTAATTTTCAAAAATCTAAGGTTGTATTTAAAATCTACATTTGCATGAATTTTGAACTATGAAAATCAAAGCTTGAACGATTATTTTAATTTATCTTGAACCTTATATTTTCACATTTTTCACTATTTATTTGGGCTAATGATACTAATATCCTTCATTGTAGTTTATTGCATTTTGTGTTCTTGTAGGACTATTAACAAATATTTATCAAAATTATTCTTATCGAGGACTTGCCTTTATATGTTGAAGATAGTGACATGTGGCATGTTTATGTTATCTAGACCCTATGGCCCTTTACAAGAAAAAGTATAAGTCTTCAAAGATCTTAAGCTCTCAGAACTAGATATTTGTCATTACCACATTTACACAAAGTATTTTATGCTTCAGAAAAATGCTAAGTGATCAGAGTCTTTAATCCCTAAAAGCATGCCACATGATGATTTTTCAATACACAGAACCCCAACAACTTTGGAAGAAAAGTTAATCATAGAATGGTTCTGAGCTCTCATGGTCCCAAAGGCATGAGAAGTGTCAAATTTATATTAATCTAGAACTTCAAAAGGATTACATAATTTCAATGATCATGAGGCCTTATGATCTAATAACCCTGAGCTTCTAATCTCTAAGAAGATGATAAGTGGCATAATTATATTGGTCTAGAGATTTAAAGAATAAATACTAAGTTAATGGCTTAATGATTCCATGATTCCAAGTCTATGTGCCTCCAAAGCCCTAAGATCATGCCACATGATAACATTTCATTACAAAGAACATTAAAATCGATGTGCATAGTTCAAGAGGATGAAACTCCTATGATTCTGAGCTTCTAAGTTCCCACAAGCCCTAAGTTACATCATATGGCATAGTTACATCAACTGGTGGCCCAAAAACATATAAATTAAAGATGAAAATCTAAAGTTTTGAGTGAGTGAGAAATGGACAAGTTTCAAAATCCATGGAGTACATAAACAAAGCATACATAAGGAATGACCAATAATAAATAAGATAAAGTGGGTAAGCAATAATTTGATAGTTGTCAAAGACTAAGATGACTAAATATGTAAAGATAATGAATAAATGCCATTTGGAAAGTAAGTGAACCTTCCAAAGCTAATTGGCAATTTCAAATTAAAATGAGATGAAACTAAAGACCATTACCCGCATTGATGCCACATGAATTAGGTTTTCATGGCATAGACTTTAGATAATATATATAAAATTTAAGTGAAAGGCAAGTCACTTTGCCATCAATTTTATAACAAACATTATGATTTTGAGCTCTCCTATGATTACATGCCCTAGTTTTCCAATGAACTTGGAAAGAATTTTCATACAGTTCATAGGAAAATTAAATAGATTGAGATTATAGAAATGGCATCCTATTAAAATAAAACATGCATTTAGGTTCCTTATACCTAATCTTGTGTGGGAACCAATGAATACATGGATACAAAGTTTGACAAGGGTGCTCTTAAGTTTAAAATCCTACACTAATCAACACTCTTGAATGAAATGGACTCAATGGTTCCTTATTCTACATAGAGCCAATTTTATAAGGATGAAAATTAATATATTGATGACTTGCTACCTCTCAAAATTTTAGGACTCATCAAACAATGACAAAACCTTAGGTAATTACCTATATCGATATGCCTTGAATTTTTTTTAATGGACTTTGATGTAGGTATTACCTCCACCTTAAGAAGGAAAGAATATAGTTCCTTATATTTTTGTGAGGGAATTCAAGAGATAACTTAGACTCCTAGTGCATGAGGTAACATATAACCAAGTCTCTCAACCAATGCATTACTATATCACAACACAGTGGAAGGAAAACTTAAACAATGGTTTTTGAAAGGACAAAATTAAATCCCAAAGGAGACCTCTCATCCAATGAGATTATCAAATTTAGACCAAGGATTAGGATAGCCATATCTCTCCTAAAGAGACTATATGGATTCCATAGTATCATTTATGTGTAAGTAAAATTGGTCCTACTAATAGACATCCTATTGACCTCTTACACAATTATTACCCTATTAGAAATTATCAATGGGTGGCTAAAATCCCAGATGTATAAAGATGAAAAAGGACAATATATGGAAATATTTATATGATGTCTTACCAAATAGATGTAGTCCTGACCATAGTTCATAAGGTAAAATGAGAATTATGTCAACCATTAACCAAATATGTTGAAAATAAAATCTATGAGGACTACTCATTCATGTTTTTTTATAGATTCAGAATTGAAATTAAAAGGATCTATGCAAAAGTATACCCTTAAGTGTATCAAATGATTCATGGTAAATAGATGCTTAGGATAAAAAAAATTGAGGAGAACCATTGAAAAATGTGGGGATTATTGTTATTACCTTGATGTAACAATTACCAAGATCTAAGGGACAAGGGTATAAACTTTGTTCTTGCCTTGCCATGTCCTTAAAAAAATTAAAAAGTAGGAAATAACATACCAAATATATAATAAAATCGATGAGGTACTAGGAAAGAAACATTTGTACTATTAATTTAAAAATCATTTAACTGTTGGACATATCCAATACATGGTATGAACTCACTTTAATCAATTAGGAAAGGTGAGAACTAGATATAATTTTAATGAGGTCTAGTTTAGAAAGTGGGACCCCAAAAGGAAAATCAGGGATTACCTCCAACCCCTGAGTGAAAAGAAGAAGGTGAACCTCACATATATTCACTAGGGGTATGAACATTATGTAATTTTATAAAATGCATCAAATGACTCCAAAGTGTGGATAAAGATGAAAAACAAACAAATGTATATGATGGTAGTGTTAGCCAAAATTGGTTACCATAGGGGAGTAACATTGAAAACTTTGTTGTCAAACCTTTTAAACCTAATAATGGCTCTTATGAGTCCTTTTATTGATTTTATATCCTATGGCAGTGTCTTGAGGTGATGTTCAAGTTATTTTAGGATCCTATGCAAGGTGTTGTTATAAGGTGAAGTCATAATAATTAGTTGATTAACTAGTCTTCATAACTTTGTCCTTGATGAGGTTTAAAAAGGTCTTTTACAATATAGATTAAAAAATTTAAGGTAAGTTTATAGATATTAAGGTAATTATCAAGAGTCCAAATCATATTCAACTCACATGAAGACATGAGATAAGGTGACTTCACTAAAGAGCATCAAGGAAGAGTAACTACACATGAAAAGGAAATTAATCAAGGCCATGTGGCATTCATAAAAGTTGATGCCATATTATTTTGGGTCTATATATTATTCAAAAGGTGGAAAAACATACATTTCTAACATATATCAACCTATATTCATTATTTAAAACCCCAAATATATCATGATGCATGTTGAATGACATAAGTAAATTATAAATTATGTCTTGGTATGTTGCTTCCTCTTTATGTAGGGTAGGAATACTTTCTTTTTGCCTTCTAGAATAATTTACAACATAATAACATAGTCAAGAAGGCATTTGGATGAGTTTTTTAAGATAATATGCATGAAACATGAGAATCTAGACAAGAGGATCACAACATCATCTAGCTTCTTAAAGGTTATATCCATGCTCAAGAAGGTTTATTAGGTCAAAATAGGCCAAATCTCACTGAAGAAACTCCATCGAGTCATTGATAGACCAAGAAGGGCCAGTTTATTAATAATGATTCATGAAGGAGAAAATGAATTCACTCAAATGATCTTAGGGGAATATAAGGGCCCCTATACCCTTGAAATTTATAGGGGCTAAACATTACAAACCATTGTCAACAAAGTAAGTGCTCTAAAACCCTTCTAAATCCCCATTATCTCAATATTAGGTAGTTTCATGGAATTTTGGATCTTGTTAATAAGAGTAAAATATTGTTTTAGGTCTTTTAATATACCATTGATCTTCCAACATCACTTTCAATATTTATTTGGCATGTATGAACACTGTAGTGGAAAGAAAAGGGCCATGTTTATTGATTTGTGAAGGTGGCAGGCAAGGTTTTAGTGGTTTTGAAGGTTTCTTGACTGAAGTGGTCTATAAAATCCTACAAAAACCTCTCATTCCTCTTATTAATCTCTTTAAGATGCATATACCAAGCATAAATGGTAGATAGCAGGTTATGAGAGACTTTGTGGTCTTGGTGTTCTTCAACAAGTCTGCAAGTGTGAATGAGTAAATAAAGAAGTATATAATATATGAATGAAATTGGGTTTTAATTAAATTTGGCGAGTATATTTTAACTTTAATATCCCAATAAATCTCTTCTAATTTTATACAAGACTATCCATGGAAAGAGAGGTTAAAAGATAGGTTATGTATGCACCTACAAGCCTTAATAAGAAGACTACAAGTTTGATCTTATTGATAAGTTTGAAAAGTTTCATAATCAGTTTGGTTTTAAATTAAAATAAAAATTTCACTTAAAATATCCCCTAAAGTAATCCTAAGCATACACTTAGTGCATATACAATCTAAATATGAACCTATAATAACCTTCAAAGACAAGAGAGAAAGTCTTATGAGAAGACACCTTTGAGGTTTTGAGTGGTAGTATGTACATGACAAACACATTTATATAATTCAAGGTATAAATAATGGAACATTATATTATATATATCAATTTTCAAAACTCTTAGGATCATTCTTGAAGTGAACTAGTAGGGTATAGACCTAGGATCATTGATCTAGTGTTTATAAACAAAACTAGATGAGTGGAGACATGTGAGAGACTTAAAGGAGGTTTTTGATCTTATAAACTAGTATAATGGTTAAAGGAGAAGACAATAATTATTAGGGTACCAATAAAACATTTTAAATGGATTATATTGAGAATAATGTAGACCTATAGGACTACAGACCTATAGGTCACATTCTCAATCAAAGTGAAGCAAATATTGCATAAAACATGATAGTTTGAGAGAGAAAATGAAGAGTTAAATTCATCATAATAATTTATAATTTATATTAATTGTGGAATAAGTAATATAATTTAATAAAACACCCATTTATTTAACCCTAACAAAGATCCAACTCAGAATGGTCATACACAAACATGCCTGCACAAGTTTGAAGGAAAAAGGCAACTTTGGGTTCAAAGTAAAGACTAAAGGTTATAAAAAGATAAAGAGACCATGAAGAATGTATAAAAAAATATTAGAATATTTTTTTTGAGTATAAATCATTCAAATTCAAATAATCCATTGGAAGAGGATCCATCCTCAAAACATAATCTAAGAAAACCTACAACCAAATATAGTTTTACACAAGTGTGATCAAGAGATGTATTTTGGGTGTAATAGTGAAATAAATAGGGTAAAGTAATGTGTGATAAAATCATGAGGGAAAATGGAATATTTTTAATATGCTTATAAGTTTATTAAAAAAATACAATCAAACTCATAACCCACTTGACAGTCCTAAGAATGCACACATAATTATGAAAATTAACATGTTAGAGAGTTTTGAAGATTGATCAAAGAAAAATGACTATTATAGGGGTTGATGGAAGTTGGAGAAGACCTAAAAAATTTCTTTGTTTGGTTTTAAGTTCCCTAAAACTCTTCCTATTTTTTTTTTCTTTCAGCCTACTCAAACATGTGCTAAAACTAACATAGGGCTCAAAAACTTTCATTTTGCATAACTCAAGTTCTAACCATTGAAAATGTATAAATTTTTTCCATCATAAATTATTTGATATTAACTATAATATTTTTATGGTTTTGGAGTATTAAATCATAGTATTGTATGGTCTTTAGTACTATAGGCTTGTTTTAGGCCTAATTAGGAAAAATGGGTGCTAGTTTAGTGGGTCTAACTTGAGAGTTGGGTCATGAAAATTTGGGTGAAGATAAAATGGGATAAAGAGTACTCAATTATGATTTATTTTTTCCTATAATATTTATGAATATTTCAAACCTAGGATCTTTGTGTGAAAATAAGGCTACAAAGATTAGGCCTCTAAGAGAACCAATGTGAGAGTTATGAATGAAATTGAAGAATATAGATGGAAATATGATTGGTTATAAGCCTTAAACAAGTTTATAAGACAAATACAAGAAGTTAGACTCTAAGAATATGAATTTTCACCTCCTAATCAATCACAATAGGAATTTTCAAGAGCTCAAGGATGAATCACCAAGCAAGACAAAACTCCTATGCCACCTTGAGAGGATCATCATAAAATGAAGTGAACACATGCTGAGGAGAGAATTTATAATTATAATTTGACATGTTTTATTTTTTTAACTTGTTTCATGAGTGCTTCTCATCCATATTTGGATCTTGATACCTCTCTTCTCTCTCTCTCTTCTTCTTTCTCCTATATGTATGCCTGATTTTGGCATTGTAAAGGATACTTTCACTAGAAGTATGGCATAGCCCTAGTATTTTGTATGCCTATTTATCAATAAATGAATATTTTTACCTCCTTATATGGTTATTTTTAGTGTGAATCTTTTAATGGTTGATATGATCAATTATATATTGAGTTCAACTTGGTTGTTGTCTTATTCCTTTTATCTTCATGTAGTTTGATTCCTTGTTGTAGGTTGTGAAGAGTGTCATCATGGGTTTCATGTGGATTATAAGTGTAAAAAATCATCCCTTATATTATCATACTACCTTATCTCTTTGTAAATCATTTATGTGATAGGTTATTTTAGGAGAAGTGTATGTTTATTACAATCTTATAGGTTTTAATATACATGTAAATCAGTGGTAGTGGTCATAAAATTTGGTGTATCACCCCCCTTTTATTTCATAGTTTATTTCTCCCCTTTTCCTTAAAAGATATTAGATTAGTGATTGATCCTAATTGATACATCAATGGAGAAAGCCTTTATGTAGAGGTTCAATCCACTCATTAGGTCACACACAACCTAGGATTATTCCCATGTGTAGATTAGATTTAGAGGACTTGAAACACCCTTTCAAAGGGTGAAAATCTATGCTATAATAGGTATCTTAGGATATAAAATATAATCCATAGATTACTAGGGAGTAGACAAGTGATATGTGAGTGCAAGCCCAAAAGGCATGGAGCCATGAGTGGCCCCTAACTCAAACACATAAATTAGTAGGGCCAAGCCAACCCCACTCTCTTACCATGTAAGAGATAGATCAAAAAGAGGAGGGGTCAAGAAGTAAAAGGAAGGGGAACATTTTGATAATGAAATAAATTTTCAAGAATCTCCTTGGTCCTATAATAAATCATACTTATTTAATCTTTACTAATGCACCTTCAGGGACAACCATTACTATGGAGATAACTCCATCTCTGCATGATAGGTAGAGGAGTGCATATGCTATGACACCTCTATTGCCCCTAAAAATAGGTACGTAGGTAAGTATTATACATATTTTTTATTTTTATTTCTCATATATTCCATCCCCCCTCCATTTCCTCAACCATTTACATCTTCATCCACTTCACCTTCCACTAATGTTGTTACACCTTCCATTCCATCACTACCATTAATAGTAGTAGTTCATACTATTGTAGTTACCTCAATTGTTTCATCATCCTATTCACTTCTTATCCCTCTCATAGCCACATAACTAAGGATAACAAAAGTCATCCAAACCCCCTCCATAACTCAATAATTAGAGGAAATACCATCTTTAAATCTAATTACTATAAAGGAATCCCTTGCTAAAGAAGGGGCTAAAGAAGAGGAATATGTGATATCCTTGGTAGACTATACCATGAATGAGGAAGAGAATGTAAAGATTATGATGGAGGCAATATAAAATGAAGGTAAGGAGGAAGCCTTGGGTAAGGAATATGAATATGCCAAGTTTTAAAAGGCTAAGACTTTGAGCTTGCGAAGTCTATAAGAAGAAAAAACACTAATTGATGCCCTAGACTAGCCAATCCTCACAGTGTAGCAAAGCCAAAAGATAAATGAGGTGGTTTCTTATTTATTTTATTGTATTTAAATTATATGTAATTAAATAATATATATTTCTTTTGATTTATTTATTCTTTCAACATCTACCTAAATAAGAACTCCTAATAAGGAAGTATATTTTAAAAACATGGCAACTATTTCTATGTTTGATCCCAAAATGCCACCAATCCTGGTGAAACCTTCACCTTACTTAGAATTGACTATGCCACAAACATACCCTATATATTTAACCACATTGTAAGTTTTATGAACCTATGAATTGACCAAGTTTATAACTGAGGTTAATCCATAGAGGGAGCCCTCACCATGGCAAAGGATTATATACCCCCATTGTAATTCCCTATTTAAATAAGTGATCTATTGAATCCTCCAACTATAACCCCTCCTATGACACCTATACACTCTACCTTAAAAGACCTAAGTCCCTTAAAATAAGAAGGTGAAATTATTGTTCCTGAATGGGTTAGAGAGATGTAGGGAAAGTAAGATGAGAGGCATAATTTAGTTTTTATTTAATTACCCACAATCTCTACCACATTTGATAGGAAAAACAAAAAATACAAAGGGTGAATAACAAGAAGGTTGTAAATATAGATACAAGAGAGGAAATGTAATTTAAGTAGAGAGAAACTCTATTTCCCCTAGCTAAGAAGGCTAAAAGGAATATTGCTGATCTAAATGAATATATTGAAGATTTATATAATTTTGTAGATTATACTAGGGAAATAATGAAAAATATGTTTAAAATTAAGGATGAGGCACATCAGAGGATATTATAAAATAAAATCATACATGCCCCTTATGAATTTATAGATAGTATATAAAGTGTAGCTACTCAGTTGCGTAATATTTTGAGAAATTTTAGGTTTATAGAGGGAACAACTAGTGAGAGAAGGTAAATGTATTTAATTTATGGCACAAATTGAAGGAGTATGAAAATAAACTAACCTTTTTGATTCAATATTTTAGGATCAATGATTTTAATAAGTTGAAATTAATGACTAGTTAGGATGCAGCATGGGCATTAAACTATGTGATTACTAAAAGAGATGTTAATCTTGTATGGCATAAATAGATAAAATATCTATTGATACATCTTATGGAGAAGGAAAAATAGGCCTTATAAATTCTAAAAGATATAAGGATAACTAAAGTGATAACCTCTACATGTGAACTGGTCACTAGGTCAAATTTTGAAACCCTTTTTAAATTAACAAAAAATAACTTTAAGGAGGAGGTTGAAGGCACAATATATAAAACCAATGATGAAATTTTAAAACTGATAATTTTTGTGAAGGATAGAGTAATGAAAGCAAAGGCCTTGGGATCTAAATTTAAGAGCTCATAAGTGAAACATACATGGTTGATGGCTAAAACCATCAATATTTTTAAGCGCTCTTTACTCAATTTTGATGTTGTTAATAGGGAGTTTGAAGGTTTCCAAACATTAGTTGAAGAAATTAAGGCTAAGGATGGAGCTTCAAAATAAAAACCTAATACTAAACCAACTATAAGTGCCACTGATTCCACAAATACTTATCAATTTCCTAGATATGTAGTCATGCATACTCCAGGTGGGCCCATTTTAATCCAACAAAGCACAATAGTGGCTAATTTAGTTCCTTTAGCTATCACTCTATCATCTTATTTGGTTAGTGGTGCCACATTAGTACTTTGATAAATATAAATATATAATTACATGATTTGGTTAATTTAAAACTTTGGTTATAAATTTGCATTACATGTATATATTGTATTTTAGTTGTAAAATTCTATTCTAGATTGACTATTGTACATGTAACTTTTGCATGATATTTGGATGTAAGTATTTTTTTTGGATATGTACTTTTAGAATTAAGTTGAGAGATGAGGACTTATCCATCCCAAACTATTTATATTTGTATCATCCTATTCTAAATAGTGGATAATTTTGGCTATTAATATTAATAAAAAATTCTAAAAAGTTATGCAATTTAGTCTTGATGTGCAAAATTTGATTCTTCTCGAAACTTATGGATTGTGTAAAAAGTTATGGTTATTTTAATTTCTTATTTTTTTGGTTATGTATGAGTTATTTTTTAATATGTATATTTTTTATATTTAGTTATTATTGATATGAATGTCTTTTTCATATGAATTATAACCCCCCTTATATATGTGCTATTGTAGTCTTACAAATACAACTTTTGATTTTATGTGTTTAATTATTCTATATTTTGTTTTCCTTTAACTCATAACTATGTATGATTGATGGTGTGATACAATAGCCTATAACAAATATTTTTCTTTGATTCTTTATCCAAATTCTAGTTCAAGTGTTGGTCTAGAAAAAAATCATCTTGTGTGGTCCATAAACCTCCTTCTCTGCCCTACCTTTCCCCTTTTTGAGTTTCTTCTGGTCCTACCACCTTAGGTTATATCCATCATTAGTCCACCCATATTAATTATATTTATATTCATCCATAACCAACCCATACTTATTAAATATTATCATTCAAAATGTGCACTCGTGGATGGTATGCAATACAAAAGATGTTATGGTAGGGTACAAAGTGTGAATGCCTTATGCAAGGTACAAAAGTGTTCATTATTGGGAATGTAAGTATTATGTTATCTCTCACCTACTCATGTAGAGCATCCATTATCTCATTATAATGATGGGAATGTCCCCAAGGTGTGGGACCCTTGTGATCTTTGGGATGAGCCTCCAAAGTATGCCAAATTATTTATATTCTATGTTTACCTAGTTTAAGACTAGTGTAGAGACCTAAAGATAAGAAAGGTAAATATATTGGTAATATAAACATAATATTATTGAGGGAAAAGGAAGGGATAAGGTAATAATTTTCTACAAAGTGAAAGGTGATACACTAATAATAGAGCAATCACTCTTACTGCCATGGACACATTACAAATATTTGAGAACAAGATGTTATCACAAAGACTCCATCAGGGACACCCCAAATGCATAAGTTTTTCAAATAGAGGCATGGGAACAAAATGTAACACTAAGAGGGATGATAAATTATCCACAAATAATGTCTACATAGACCCATATGCACACAAAACATGACCTATAAGTGAGTTTAGAGTTATACACAGAGGTACTGGGAATGGATAACAATGAGGGGGAAAAAATTACCCACAAAAAAATATCAACAAACACAAATAGTACATAGATTGTAAGAATAATAGAGGGAGGTAAAATTAATTCTAATTAACATGTAAGGTTTAGCCAACAGAAGTACTCTTGGAGGGAAAATTTTAATAGCATGAGGTTGCCTAAAAATGTCAACCTTTTTTTACAATGAAGAGCAAGGATTTTAAAATGGTTCAATACCTTTACAATTAATGTACCCCTTAGGGTGGTAGATACAATAATTTAATTTTATTGTGGTGTTGTGTCCATACTTCTTCAAATCTTCTTGATGATTTGGATTAGAGAGTTGGTGGCAAGATTTTTTTGGATCCACATGTGTTCCTGAGAATAGAAGATCTTTAGAATAGTTAGAGGGGTAGCCTATAATCATATTCTAATATATCAAAACCAATTTTTAAATTAGTTATCTTAATAAGACCTCAACATCTCTCAGATAATTTTTGAACTACCTATCTATACTTTACTGCCACTTGTAAGTCACTACATGGGCCTCCCTTAAACTACCACATCATTGCTACATGTCTCTTTGGGAAACATTACCTTATGAATTTTGAGGACATATATGCATTAAAGGCTACATATTAAGATTATGTAGTGAGCCATGTGTAGGTGAAGGGTACAGACATAAAATCCTTCTATGGGGGTACATAAATTTTAACTTTTTTGTGCCAAGTTCCCTTTAAATAATCTTCTCAAGTCTTTAATTTATACCAGGTCCTCATTAGTTAGATAAGTATCATAAATTATAGTCTAGGATTTATGAGAGTGAAAAAGTGAAACTCTATAATTTGGTGTGTGACCTCATCATGGAGATGTAAGGATCCTTTTGAATAGGAATGCACATAAAGATTAAAGATCCTAAGTGTACTTATCATGATTTAGAACTTCTTGTGTACCTCTCCTTGCACTATTGAAAGACTGGGGCTCTATGTCTTTGAACGTGTGCACCATTTAAGTTTTTGTGATGGAGGGTTCCTATATAGGGTATGCATTAAAAAATCCTTGTGAATGCAAGTCAACACTTAGTCAATTTATGAATATGCACTGACTACTTTAGGCATGAGTATGGATGGGAGGTGCATATGCACAAATTGATTTAAAGAAATTGATACTTGTGGGCATGTATACCCTCTATAGGAATTTTTTGAGTCTCACACAAGCTTGGGATGACTTAGAAAGTGAACACTTTTAGTGACCTCAGTGGGCCACTTGCCTACTAAGAAAGAATCTAATAGCCTTTGAAGTAATCCATTGGGTATGGAGTTATTGAAAATTTTGGTCTTCTCATTCATGAATGCACTGGATATGTATTCCTATCTTTGAAATGAATTTATATCCTCCTATAAATAGAAAATATCTATGCCAAAGATATTTAAAGGTGTAGATTATTCTTTATCTCTATGGATTAAATCATGCAATTCAATCAACCTAAATAACCAATTACGTAGTTAAAGTGATAGAGCCATTAGAATCATAATGAAATACTTGAATAAACATTCAAAATAGCATTATAAAATCCTAAAGCTAAATTTTATACACTATGACTAAATAGAATAAAATACAAAGAGGATTTTGATTACCTTGACTTAGATTTTTGACATGGATGCTTGATCAAGGATAATGGATGCTTAATTATAAACTCCTAAGATTGTTGATTAGTTTGACATGGATTTGTTATGAAGTTTGGAGATGGCCTTTCATGAAGGAATTGAGTTATTTAAATAGATAGAGGATGGAATAATCAATGGTTGAGGTTTAAACTTGGTTGGAGGAGATCAAGGATTGTAGATTATCCAAGGAATTTAAAATTCCTTGGAAGCCTCTAGATTTGGAGGCTTCTAGAGAAGAGGGTGAGAATAGAGAAGGATCTATATTTGGAGGGTTATATAATACTTCTTAGGGATTAATGATGATTAGAGGGAGGTTAGATAGGGATTAGGGACTAGGGGTGTAGGAGAGACTAGGCATAAGCTAGTAGGTGGGCCTTTGGGAATTTAAAATTCCTAAATAATAAGTGAATGACACTAGGAGGGGATAAATGAGGATTTAAATAATTAATGAGGAAGTGGGGTTATACTAAGGATAGTTAATGAAGAATTATTGAAGGAGGATATTAGATAAATTATTAAGAGGGGGATAAATTAGTAAGATAAATTAGAATAAATGAGATAAATATAATTGATCTCAACTAATAGCAATATTAGTGATAATAATTTAGGTGAGTGAATTTAGATTTTTATATTTTTAAACTCTTTAAAAGGGAATTACAAGTGGAGTGAAGTGTAAGGAGTAATGGTCTTTCAAAGAAAAACCAATTCATGTATGAATGTTATTAGATATGATGTTAGTGGATATGATGCCCCCTCGAGGGGTCATGCAGGGAATAATGAAATGGATGGCCACTCAAAAGAGGAAATGATGGGTGGGATGCAATGGATAGATAAAGGGATGGGATGGTATATGTGATATATATGAATAAGAAAAATTAAACTTGATCAATGAGCTATAGATTGATGATGCCCTTGGCAAGGACACATACATAATGAGTAGAGATGACTGGGTCATGGTTGTTGACACATCCCAAGGGGGAATCAATCATAACATGATGATGATAAGATTAAAAGGCCACAATATTTAGACATATCCCAAGCAAGGATGCATGCAAGGGAGAAATTTATTTTGGGATAAATGATGATTTGATAATATTAATGATTAGTGTAGCTCAAAGCTAAATTGAATAATATGATGTATGTGATGATAGAGAATAAATGATATGATTGAGTAACCAAGAACTTGATGGATTATATGATGTAGGACTTGAGGATGAGTTTGGATGAGAGAGATAGTGGTTGAGCTATCCTTAGGAATTGAAACATGGCCAAGTGCTACCTACATAGTCTAAAAAGACCTTAGGCTAATGTAGTTTTGACTAGACGAGGATGATGATGATGATAATTAATGATAAAAGGATGATGACTCAAATGATAAAATGAGGATAAAAGGTTGGATGTTAGTTAGATGAGCTAAGAGGATGAGCTTAGTGATGGGAAAAAGGATGATTATATAATTAGATAAATGATGATGGTGTAGATGTCAAGCCATCATAATTATCATAAGGCTCATCATAGTTTAAGCAATCCAAAAGATATGACACTTGGCAGTATGCCCCATGATATAGACATGACCAAGAGGATGTGGTGCCAAAGTGCATTGGAAAGTAGCAAACTCTGCATCCTCAAGGGCACTTTTGGTGTCATCATAACATCCCTAATAATTTACTAATAGACAAAAAGACATGATACAAAAAATACATAAGACAAACAAGATATGTACATAGCAAAAGACATGCAAAAAATAAAAATACAGCAAATATGTAACACACATAAGTATCTACATGTAGTATCCCAATGGACTAGGATGATTATGATGTAGGAGATACTTGGATTTAGATAGGATGATAATGAATAGGATTAGGACAAGGTGTTGTTCCTAATTTAGGATGGAAGGATAGGTGACATGATAAGGTCTTTGAATATTGATTTGGGTATGAAATAAAATCAAAAAGTGGTCAAGGAAGGTGGTTTAGAAAAGTGATGACCAAGGATTACCAATAGACAAGGCCCTGCAAGAGTTTAATCTATTAAGGAGACTAGGAGATGATGGGATCAAATACCTTTCATACTAGAAAAATAGTGATTGGATGGGTGATAGGTATGAAAAGGCATTAATAGGGATATAATGGGTGCTAAATTAATTTCTTTGACAATGTTATGCATGTTAATAACACTTAGTCAAAAGGGTGAGGAAGATATGGTGGGATGGGTGACCACTCTGATTTGGTTTTAAGACCAAACATAGTATTTGAGGATGATAACTAGGATGATATGAGATGGATAGAAATGGATGCGACTAGGGGATTTGGGATGAGACAAGACATCATGGACAAATTTTTGATGTTTTTTCAAGTTTTATGATTTTTAGGGTTTTTGAGATTTTTCATAGTTTAGGGTTTTTTGGAATATGTATGTATACTATATAAATGTGATTACTAGAAAAGGGAATTTTAAGCCTAGCAACTGAGATTAGGATGGATGAATGGTATGAAAAAAATATAAGGATGATGCTCACAAATGGATGGGGACTAAGGGAGAGTGGACTAGGGATTGTTAATGAACACATCATGAAGGAACTAGATGTTTAGTTTCTTAAGTTTCCATTGGAGGATTTGCTAAGATGATTCCAAAACATTTCTCAAGACACCTTCCTCAAGGGTCAAGACCAAAAGAAAGAAAAGACATGATATGGATGGATGAGATTGACAAGGGATGGGTTTGATGGATGAAATGGAGGGGATGGACAAGGGATGGATTGATGAGGGATATGGATGGATTTTTCCCCCAAGTGTTGAGGTAAAATATGGACAGGAGATTATTTTACCATGATGTCAAAAAATAGTTTTCATCATGGTACTTTCCCAAGGTGCCAAAAAACTAGTTTTCACCATTGGATGAATGATTTTTTTTTGACTTTTTTTTGGTTTTGATTGGGCATCTTGATTTGTTGGAGAAGGGGATGAGATGTAGGAGTGTTGATATTTATGTGATTTTTTAGCTAACACTTATTTTAGGTATGTGTGATGTTAGGACCATGTCATCATTATTGGATGTATTGGGGTCCATGTGACCTTTGGTGATGATTGATGGAGACCTCTCTCTATGTATAGACCAAGTGTCTTCATTTCCCCTAGGAGAGATAATGCTACTCAGGGATTTTATGGGAGGTATGGGTTTGAACATATATTGATGTTAATGGAGGTGTATTGGATTGTAATAAATGGTGGGACTTAGCATGATTGTGGGTTCTTGATAGGATGATGTGATGAGTGATGGAGGATGAGGACTAGCAATTACATAAATCATTAGAGATGCTAGACATTTTGTATTTGATTGATGCCATGTGATAAAACAATTTAAGATATCCAAGACACTTTGGCTTTGAGGTTTATCTCTGATCTAATTATTTGATGGATTATTGACCATTTAGATTTTAATTTGGACAGTATTTTGATTTTGAGACTGGATTTGACTTTGAATGCCCCTGGTTCTTGATTTTGTGCTTCATTGGGGTAAATTGATTTTTGAGTTGATAAATGATGATGATTTTGACTTTGACATTCCTCTAGTGTCAGATATTGGGCTTCACTAAGAGAAGACATGTTTGGATTAGGCTGATAATTTGATTCTTTTTTATTTTGACTGATGGGATCAAAGATGATGTGATTATTATGATTGACTTCTAAAATATGGCCTTGGACCTTTGTATTGGTGGCAAATTTTATATTACTCAAGGAAGGGTCAAATGATGTATGTTCCTATTCATCCTTATGGAGGGAGGTGATTAAGTGATCATAAATGGGGGAAAAGGGTCCATGATGGATGAAGGTGGTGGTGAGGGCATGATGAGGTCAATGAGTGGTGATGGGGTAGTATAGTATTCATAGGGGTTCCTAAGAGACCTATTTTTGACATAAAAAAAAAATCCTCAAGATCATCAAAAAGATCACTATGACTAGCTAGGAGACATTCATCCAAAGTAGGAGCAAATTCACTTTGACTATCTTCAATAGATAAAGCTTGCAAGAACTCATTTATGACTTCATCATCTCAATCAAGATTTAAAGATATGCTTGGTGATGGATTAGAGGTATCTTCAACAAGATAGGAATGATCAACATTTGCTATAATGTCGATGGGTGATGATGTTTTTGATGAGGAATTTGCTTCAAATTTTAGTGTTATACATGATCCAGATGAAGATAAAACTTCTAATGCTAAATTTGATGTACAAGATATAATGATGTTAGTAAAATGTTCATTGTCCATGATTGACCTCTCAAAAAGGGGTATTTGATGTGATGGGGTAGAAGGAGATTATGGATGGATGATAGGCCCATAGAAGGAGTCATGATAGATGGAAGGAATATTCTTATGAGGAATAGACTTATCTTTGATTAAGGATTTGTCAAAGATGGGGGGATCATGGAGAAGGGGTGTGGTGTCTTGACCTTGTCTTGGAAGGGGAAGGGCTTGATTGAGAATGAAATCTTGGCATTCCTCTTTTTATGCACCTAGGGATGGAGACTCATCTAGTTCATTCTTGATTATTATGATTCCATAATTGATGAGTTCTTGGAAAAAGTCTTGGAAAGGATGACATCAATTAATGGTATGCCCCCAAGTTTGGTGATATGCACAACACTGATTAGCTTTATACAAGGAGGGATTAGGCTCAGTGGGATCAAGATTTAAGATATGTGGATAGATCATCATGTTAACAATGATGAGTTGTTTGAAAAGGGATTCCAAGGACATAGGAAGAGGGGTATATGGACCCATTTCATTATGTTACTAAAATGTGAAAGGATTGGGTTTTAGATCAAATGATTGTTGATGTAACTAGGTGGATGGATTGGTAGTAGAAGAGGTGGCCAAGATTGTATTCCCTTTGAAAGTATGGTAATGAGAAATGTATGGTTTATGGATAACAGAGGGAGGATTTGTTTGGGATTCACAAGAAGGGGCTTCGACAAGGGGTGAAATAAGTTGAATGGGATCAACACCTTTGGGAAGTGGGACACACATCAAAAAAAATTCAAGAGGATATCCTCCTTATTGGTAGCTATTTATTGGTTGATGAAATAGGGGTATAACTCTATGGGGGATGAATCATAAGTTATGGATGATTTGAGGGAGTATAATTAAGTATGGTTCCTTGAATAAAGTGGGTCCGATGATCTAGCTAGTATAATAGGTGATGATGACAATTAGGTGAACTAAATGTGATTAGGATGATATAAGACTAAGTTTATATTTTAGATATATATTTAAATAGGTGCTAACATCTTATCAATGATGCCTAGTTGTCAAACTAACAAAAGGATTGAGGATTCTATGGGTGCCTAGGTTCCAAGATTAATAAGATGATGATTGGATGGGTGCTAGTTAAGAGTAGGAAAAGATGATTAAATTAAATTTATGATGATGGGTTTGGTACATTTATATTTAAAAGGTGATAAGATGATAGCATGATATCAATTAGGTATGAGATCTGACCATATGATGAGTGATAGTTGACTAGGATAATAAGATGATGTGGATGTGAAGAATAGCTCAAAACTTTAGACCAATTTTTATCAAGATAAGATGGGATAGGATTATGTGATGGATATGGTAGGATATGGACAAGTATGATGATAAATGAGGATAAAATGATAGAAGGGTAATATGTGATAGTTTGGACATGGTTATGACCTAAGGAATAAACTAGGATAAGATAGGATGAGGATAAACTAGATGGGTGATGAGGATAAGGTCATGACAAGTGATTGGGTATGGACTTAGGGAAATACATGGAGGATGAGATATGATTATGATATTTAGGTGATGGGGGGATGAACTAATGATGGGTGCATCTAGTGATAGGATGTGACTAGAAGGATGTACTAGAGAATAAAGGTATATATAAGAGACTAAGACAAGGATATACAAAGGGATGGAAGGAATGAGATAAGATGTTATAGGGATGATTAGGATTATATAGTATAATATGTAGATGACAAGGTATGACTAGGATATGTGATAAATGGGATATGACTAATGATAGATGGATGTAGTGAGATTATGAAGAAATTAAGACAATATGGTGATGGAAGATATCATGGGATGTGTAAAAATATGTATAAAATGACTATATGTATAATGGGATGATGATAAGGATGTGAAAGATGTGATTATAATATGTAGGTGATGAGGGATGATCAAGTATGGGTGGATATGGTTAGACTAAGATGAGAGTACAGAAAAAGGACAATATGTACAAGATGATGTCTAGGATATACAAGATGAGATATTGGTGATAGGGGTGTGACAAATGATGAATGTTTCTAATGATAAGAGGGGATAAAATGATGTAAAAGAGAATAATGATATGTAAAATAGGGTAAGATAAGGATATACAAGATTATGGCTAGGATATCTAACCAATGAGGTAATGATCAATGATGAGTGGATACGATCAATGATGAAGGGGATTATGATGAAATGGAAGATAAGATAGGCTAAAGGTAGTAATTGGATAATGAGATATGTATTAAATGATATGTAAAAAAGGAAAGGATATATAAGGTGGTATTGGGATAAGGTATGGAGGACTAGAGGTGATTAGGATATGTGAGTGATGGAGTATGATTAATGGTGAGTGGAGATGACTAGACTAGGACGGGATGAAGATAAGATATGAGATAGGACAATATAAGGATATAAAAGATGATATATACAAGAGGATGATGACAAAATGATGAGGCAAGTATATACAAGATGATGAATTATGCAAAAACATAGATAGGTGTGTTTAGGTTAGGGTGAAGGCTAACTTGGCTCACAAATAATATGGATTTAACACAACACACACCCATGCAAGAAAGTTACAACCTATGATTGGTAAACTCAAGGGTGTGTAACTTAATGCCCACACCATCCAATAGATTCAAGGGTGAGGTTGTAGGCCAGTGAACCATTATGATATTGATCAAACCCTATCAACCCCACTCATGCTTGATGGCTAATTTAGAGCTGATAGTGACTCCTATAGTGGTACATGTATTATAATTTAAGGCTCCTAATATAGGTATACACAAAAGTTTTCTAAGTGTTTCCCCTATATATAAAGGTATAGTGGGGCTCAAGTCCATATAGGATGCTATTTAACCACCTTATATCTTGGAGCTTAACTTCACCTCAGTCCATGGCCTTTATGGGGAATTCCACTTTGGTGCCAAATGATAGCTCTCTTGATCTTTAGACTATGTCAAAACATAGAGTTTGGACTAGTGCATGGTGGTGAAATTTGTGGTCACTGGTCCCTAGACAATAAAAAGGATGGAGAGTTTATAGGCAATTTTTGATCCCCTAAAAATCATAATAAGGATTCAATGGGGAGAGAATACACCAATCATAGCCCTCAAGATATAAACAAGAAAATCAAAAATTAAGTAATCAGTTAAGATTAAGATGTGAGATATATACAAGATGTAATATAAGAATATATAAGTTAGACAATGATAATTATATATACAAGAAAAAGTGATTAAAATTATATATACAAGGAAAAATGATTTAAAAATTATTTTGAGGTACCATAGGGATTATCTTTGATAGGTAGCTTGTAAGCACACAATTAGTAGTTTTGTGGTACTCAAAAAAGGGGTACTAAAACACAAAGATTAGTAGTTTGATGATTTAAAATATTTGAATGGAAAAATTTAAGACACAATGTTGTTATAAAAAAATATGACTTGAAAAAGAGGATGTTAGATACATCAAAATAGCCTCTAAGTTCACCCTTACAAGAAAAAATATGTTAGCCCAATATGCTTGTTGTAGGGTCTAGGGGCAACACCCCTAATGAACTCCCTATCGTGATATAGGGTGGGGTTGAGGGGAAAAAAAATTGATGATAAAATTAATTCGGTCCTTGAGGGAAGCATATAATGACTCAAAATTCATATAAAATGACTCAAAAAATACACTCAAAAAAGACAAAATTGAATGCAAAATCACAACTACACAATGCAAAATCAAAACCAGAGAGTGTAAAACTGCAACTTGTAAGACAAAATCATAGATTGCAAGTTATGATTTTGTAGTGGCTATTTAACCATGATGGTTATCTAAAAAACCATAGTTAGG
The DNA here is from genome assembly GCA_037957365.1 of Torreya grandis. NCBI lineage: Eukaryota > Viridiplantae > Streptophyta > Pinopsida > Cupressales > Taxaceae > Torreya > Torreya grandis. Next base: position 60,434 of record JARHVA010006790.1, read on the forward strand.
ATTACAAAATCATTACTTAGTATGAAAAAATCACTATTTTCTATAAATTGATAGTTGTGGTTTTGTTATAAATGACAAAACCTCCAGATTTTAGATATTTGACATAGAAAGCTCCTTATACAAGTTATGATAGATTGTTTTAAAGTCCCATGAATGATTAATTACATATGTTTTTGATGATAGGAGTGTTTATGTAGAGATGATTATGATGGATTAAAACTGATGTTACCAAAAATGTAGATGATTTTTGAGCTTTATGGATTAAATCATGTAATTCAATCAATCTAAATAACCAACTACCTAGTTAAAGTGATAGAGCCATTAGAATAAAAATTCAATAGGTGAATAAACATTCAAACTATCATTATAAAATCTTAAAGCTAGATGCTCTACACCTTTATTAAATGGAATAAAAGATAAAAAAGGATTGGGATTGCCTTGACTCAAATTTTTGACATGGATATTTGATCAAGGATGATGGATGCTTGATTATGAATTCCTAAGATTGTTGATTAGTTTGACATGGATTTGTTATGAATCTTGGAGATGGAACCATGGAGGAAGTTAAATTTTTAAATTGATAGAGGAGGGAAAAATCAATGGTTGAGGTTTAAACTTGGTTAGAGGAGATCAAGGGTTATAAATTATCCAAGGAAATTAAAATTTATTTGAAAGCTTCTAAATTTGGAGGTTATAGAATCCTTATTAGGGATTAATGATGATTAGAGGGAGGTTAGATAGGTATTGTGTAGGGATTAGGGACTAGGGGTGTAGGAGAGACTAGGCATAAGCTAGTAGGTGGGCCATTGAGAATGTAAAATTCCTAAATAATAGGTGAATGAGATTAGGAGGGTATAAATGAAGATTTATAAAAACTAATGAGGGAGTGGGGTTATACTAAGGATAGTGAATGAATTATTATTTAAGGTGGATATTAGATAAATTATTAGGAGGGGGATAAATTAGTAAGTTAAACTAGAATAAATGAGATAAAAGGAATTAGTGTTGACTAATAGGAATATTAGTGATAATAATTTAGGCGAGCGAATTTAGGTGTATACAAGAGGAAAGAGATATAAGCTAAGAGAAAACATATTCACAAGCACTTAGAGGAAATAGAACTATTTCTAAAACAATGTGTACAAGGCACTTAGGGAAATTAAAAACATCTAATCTATTTATTTATAAACTATATAAGAATCAATGAAGATTTTACTTGAGATAGATCCCTTTGACTAGGATAGGCGGTTCTTCTCCATTCATTTTCATGAGTTGAAAAGTGTTGGATTACTTGCAGCTGGTGATAATAAATGTAATACTCCATATCACATCAAATTTAATATACCTTCTAGCTTTTGCTATGTTTTCATCCCATTTGAGCTCTAAATCGCCTTATTATAAACTTTTGTCAATGGCCCTTCTATCAAAGGTCCTCTTTATTTAGGGGTATTGGAGTTCTATAGTGTACACAAACCACACTCTAGTATATTTGAGCTTCATTAGATTTGTTAATCTTATGTGAGGGGATCACTTTTGAGCAAATCCAACTAATGAGTGAGTTTTAATGAAGTAAACTTGAGAGATGTGGCCAATCTGGCCTCCCTTCCATAAACTAACATGAATGGTGAATTTCTTAACACTCTTTTGGGTGTGATTCAATTGGCCCAAAGGGAAGTCCTAAGATTATTATTCCAAGCTTCTTTATTTTCTTCCATGGTCCTCTTTATATTACAAATAAAATTATTATTCGTGGACATAACCATACCATTACCTTGAGGGTAATAATTTGATGAGGTGCTTAGATGGATGCTATATTTGATGGCCCATTCATTGATCCTATTTCCAATAAAATCTAATGCATTATCAGAGAGAATGGTGGATGGAATACCAAATCTTATTATAATGCATTTATAGAATCTTAGGATGGATGTCTCATTAGCCTCCTTGAGCACTACTCTATCTATCTTATGAAATAGTCTATGGTTATGAGGATCCATTTATGTCCATTGGTTGATGGCAAGTTAATCATGCCTATAAAATATAGACCCCATTGTATAAAATGATGATCAACTTGTATTGGGTGTAATGGTAAGGATGCCAACCTTTGTTTTCCTATCAATAAGGCACATCTATTACAAATTTGCACATATACATGCACATCTTTGAATATATTTGGCCAATAATAACCAGCTTGCATGAGTTTTTCAGCAATGGTCTTGGGTGAATAATGGCCTCTTACAAGTCCATCATAGAATTCTTGAAGAATTCTACTCTCCTAATTTGATTCTATGCACCTCAAAATGACTCCATTTAGGTCCTTCCAAAAAAATCACACTACTGATAAACGCATAAGGAATGGCCTACAACCTAAAAGGCCTATACTTAGCCTTACTTAGGCCATAAGTATATATTCCATATAGAAGTAATGCCTTCATATGTTTGATCTAACCTATCAGTATGATCTGATGTTTTTATTGGTCTTTAGATGATGTGAGAATTACATCATTCTCATCCTTCACACTATCTACTAGTTATTTGCACAACCCCTTTCCTTTCATGAGCTTGGTGACCTATATGTCCACATCATATTCCATCACCTTTGTGATCGAACCAACCCTTTTCTTTTTGATGTCCTTGATAAACATAAACTCTTTGATGCTCATGTGTGTGGCCATCAGTTGAATCTTATTATTGGAAATCATGCATCATAAAATATTGATCACTCTCACAACTACAAGGATGTGATTATATAATAAGCTATAGTGAAACTCATAATATTTAGCACATGCATGAATAAGGCAATTGGGTTCTCCATATGATCATTGTTTTTCTATGTAAGGATAGGTCAGATGCCTTCAATCCTATTGAATGTATAAAGGACATAATCCTTATTATAATCTAGGTTGATCAAGGAGTGAGATTATGCAATGACATGCTTAATGGGTTCAAAAATATTGTTACTTTCATGAGTCTATCTAAATTCAACATTCTTCTTGAGAATTACAGTGAGGGGTTTGGTTAGGATAGCAAAATCAAGAGTGAATCTCTTGACAAAATTGATTCTTTCTAATAAGCTTTAAAAACTCTTCTTGTGACTTAGAAGGGGAGAGATGAAATACCCTTGACTCAATCTAAATAGATTATGAGTCCCTCTTTATAAATAATGTTCCCTAGTAGAGGACATTCATGAACATTGAAGATACATTTGTTAGGGTTTAGATATATTTTGAACTCTTGACACCTTTTAAAACCTTGTTCTAGATGGCCTAAGTGATCTCCTACATGATTAGAGAAAATAGTTATGTCATAAAGGTAAACCAAGATGCTATTTTTAATGATCTCCTTAAATTCCATATCCATGGCTCTTTGGAAATTTATTCCTACATTTTTAAAACTAAATGACATCCATTGTTATGTGAAGGCTTCCTAATTAGTGGTGAATGTTGTTTTATAATGATCACATTCTTGCACAAGAATTTGGTTGTAGCATGAGTAACCATGTATTAATGAAAATATTTCTATGCCTACAACTATTTGTAGGATCTATTCTATTGGTTGGAGGGGATAGTGCTCTTTGAAGGGAGATTTTCTTAGGTCTTTAAAGTATACACATAAACATATTTCTCCATTATTCTTCCACATTGGGACTAGGTTGTCAACCCATGAAGAGTGTTTAATTGGAAGTATTATACTAGATTCAATGAGATTTGAGATATCCTTTCTCATCAATGGTTCAACCTTTGAGTTGACAGATCTATATTTTTGGTGGACTAATTGTGCACTTGGTTCAAGCTCAATTATGTGTTGTACTAAGCCTAGATCAAAGCATCTAACATACTTATAGCTCCATGCAAAGATATCATCGTATCTCCTACTAAGTTTGATAAAGCTCTTAATTTCTGGTTGGAAGCATACCTTGCCAGCTTTTAGGACCTTTCCTTAAAAAATGGTTACTTTCACAAAGAACTCCTCTTTCACTTTCATGCTTAAATTTACTCCTTTGAGCTGATCATCATAATTGAAGATGCTTTCTAGGGTAACTAACCCTTTTGGAAGCTTGTTTCCCTTTAATGGGATGATTTTATCTTCATATTGGGATTGTATCTGCACTTGGTTCTTGGTGCAAAAATCTACCTCTTCTTATAGGAAGTTGATAATTTGTTGATCACTTTCAAATACTTACCAATTATCTATGTTGTTATGGAATACTAGTTTGATCATGAGTTTGACAAGTTACTTAGACTCCTTCATTATGTCACATGGAATGTCATATTTCCCACCTATGGTTTCGAGTCTATTTGCATTGATATTATATGATTTTTCTATGGAATTAATATTAAATACATCAAAACCTTCAATCATATCCCACACTCTACGTTTTTAGGCCTTCATCATGCCATTTTTGGTCATTTTTGGCAATCTAACCTAGCTAGCAACTAATTCACTATCACCCAATTTTTGTAGCATCTTGATTATTTTCTTTTGTACAAGCCAGAGACCTTGGAAAAGTACCTCATATTCTATATCATTGTTCATGAAAATGAACTAAAATCTAAAGGCATGGAAAAATTTATCCTTTTCATGGGAGACTAACATCGTATTAAATATAACACCATTTTTACTTCAAGGACCATCAAAGTATAATTTACAAGTACCCTTAGGGTTATCCTATGCCTTTATGAGCTTGGGTATCATAGAATCATCCTCTAGGATGAAGTATGTATATAGCCTTATTTCCTTCACATTTTCATATGGATCATATTTATAATGCTCACTTGCCCATTCATCCAACAAGTAATTTAGGATCTCTTTGAGCAGCGTTATGGCTTCATGGATAATTATATTCTCTTCCTAATTGAACATTACACAATTTAATTTAATTATGCTTTGGAGTGTATGGTTAAATATGAATTTAGAAGATGTGCTCAACCCTAATGGTCACCTTAGTCTCGTATCTAGTTTTGAGTAACATATGCAACTAATCTAAAGATAAATTTCCACCCATATTTGTCATTAAGTCTTAGGAGAGGAAGATGGAAAAGTAGGGAGGTATGTCAATGAATGCGATATCCTATGCAATCAAAAGGCTTGGGTATTCATGTAGTGTAAGATTCAAATATTTGATGATTCCCATAGACTTTATCATCATTCCATCCAATTGGACTACTCATTTTAAAATATGAGAATACACAATTTTGAGCATATCTATAATCTTCTTTGGCATCATCGAGTTGTTCACACCTAAGTTGATCATGCAATTATATAATAGGTGTTGGTTGATAATCAAGGAGATATATAATAGGGGTAGCTTGGTGATACTACACTCTTACGTTTATTCCATTTTGGGTTGGCATAGACTCATAGATATGGAAGGCATAAGTTATGATGTCTTACATTCTTGAAGGTTTTTTAGAGCATCTTGTATCAAATTCCTTTAAGATGAAATAACAATACCATCCCACATGGTTACATTAGGGCTCATCTTCTTCATCTATTCGATTATGTTGAATGGAGTTGTAGATCCCTTTGGTTGTGTTTTTTGAATAGTATCCTCTTCTTGTATTTGCACACTAGTTTGAGGTAACTCTTTTCTTTACACAAATTGTTCTATGCACACTAAAGGTTCTGTAGGTACCTTAGTTTTTGTACCTATGCACATGATCTATGGTGTTGAAGATGAGGACACTAAATTTGGTAACAACTCCTCTATCAATCTCCTTTTGAATCTTGTATTGAAATCAATTGGGGTGCTTCCTCCACTTGATGCACCAATATGATTTACATATTTAAAGTCATCATTTTGCTAGTTGATGAGAGTAGACCCATCTTGTTGTTGCATTGGTACTTGAATTTATCCTTCATGTGGAGATGTGGTATTCATTTGCTCCTAAGGCTGTGACAAAATTTACACCATGAGTGCTTAGTTCATGACTCCATTCATACATAGAGCTTGATTATGTGATTGGCTACATGAGAAACACCATTTAAGATCATACGCAAGATTTTTTTACATAGGTATAATAGCTCTAGAGGTGCTAGTGGCATTAAATTTTTGAACATAAGGCACTATATTATATGTGAGCTGATTCTATGCTTGTGTTTCACCTTGGTAAGAAGGTCTACTTGATTGTGATTTCTAGGTGAATGATTGATGAGGTTTGAGGTAATGCACTTGTTACCTTTTAAGGGTGACAAACTCATTTCCAACACTTTGTAGTAGCATTTTAAGCTCATGAAATTCATTAGGGTAAATGAAAGATGAATTTGGTGGACTCACTACATTAGGGATAGGTGATAACATAGGTTACACAACTAGTTGACTAGGAGGAACATTGGCAAATAGGGGCATGGGGGGTCTAGGCATAATTCTCCCTATTTAGATCAAATAATTTTTTGCACACATAATAACTTCATAGGCATTAGGAAATACTGCACCTTTCATGGATTGAATCATCATAGCTATATTACTATTAATATTATTTAAAAAATATTAAAATGCAGTGTTGGGAGATGGCTTACACAAGGGTGGGATCCTATCCTAGACTCTTGGGAACCTAAAATTGAAATCAACTATCATCTTGTGTGGGGATAACTTTATAGTTGTGATATACTCTATTAGGGATAAGTGGTCACTTGGTCCTCTGATTGCTTGCATATTTCCTCCTCGAGTTTATCCCAATTATGAATGGAATTCGATCTCAAGCCTTAGCACCACTAAAGTGCTTTTCCTTTGAAAGAAGAGGAGAGTAACCTAACTATGACAATATATTTAGTGACATGGTGTACTGAGAAAATATTTGTAACATATTGAATATGCTCCATAGGGGAAATTGCATTTTTAATAGTAAAGTAAGATAAAATTTTGAGGGCTAGGACTAGAATTCCATAATATTGGGCAATAATCAATGGACTACCTCTATTGAAAAGTAAAAAGAATTGATTTCTATATATAGCCATGAATGGGAAAGGGAATAGTCTCCCTCTATATGTAGGGAACCCTTCAAATTGGGATGTAGACTAAAATATAGGGGATGAATGTCTCAACCCGCTCCTTCTCTTGATAGGAGATAGAGATTTTCTTACTCTTCTTCTTCTAGAGGGCACTGAAAGCTCAACAAAATGGAAATCATTACCTTTTGAAAATGATCTCATTTGTTTTGGCATATAGATAGGGGATTGATCTTTATGAACTATAAATGCTTGGAGTTTATAGATGCTCTTACTAAATGTCTAAAACACTTATTAGATAAGTGTTGTAGACACCTAAAACTGGCCATCGATAACCTCTAACCAAGATTTTGACCAATTTCCACCCAAAATGCAAAATTTGGCTTAAAAACACTAAAATGCATTAAATGAGTTGAAATTGACATATTCAAGTGTTATTTTTGGCTAAGGTATCACTAAATAGGGTAATGCAATTTATGGGCTAGCTAACTTTGATCATATCATTTTGAGTCAAAATGCCAATTTTGCACCTAGGTGCTCTATATTGCTCTTTCCTATCAAATATCTTGCATAAAATACGTGCCTTTGTTATTCGGTGTTAGTAACATCCTAAATGGGATAACATATCCAATTCATCTAACACTACCTTCCAATTCCAATCCAGTTAAATTTTGGACCAATAACAAGGCATTCTGATCAATTTGAGTAATTTGTGCACAAAGTGCTTAACCATGCTAGAGTTAATTAAATCAAGTTAGAGCCTAATTAATAATTCCATAGAAACTTGTTGAATAATTTATTTTGGAATGAATATTGAATATCTACATCATTAGGTGACCTCATTTCTTAGGAAGACATCCCTAGGCCATAAATGCCATAAATATCAAGATTCAAAGCCCTCCATGCTTCTTAATTGCTTCTCTATCCCAAATATTGATGAGCATATTTATAAATTTAAATTAAAAAATTAGATTAATCCTTAGCCACACATTTTAATTTTTAGGATGGATGGTTCAGGTTGATTCTAGACATTTGCAAAAATCTATAAATAGGAGGCCTTACCACATGAATTTTAAGTCTTGATAATGAAAATTTATAATGCACAAATGATTCAAAAAACCATTGAAATTAGTGTTACCATGACAAATTGATTCCAAGCCAAGCCAAGCCAAAGCCACAAGGTGCCAAGGAGAAGAGGAGATAGCCAAGTCTCCTTTGATGAAGACTTCATGAGCACAATCTGAGCAAGCCACTACAACAAGCATTTTGGAGCATCCAAGGAAGGTAAAAGAGGATTTATTTTGATTTCTAGTTTTGTATTATATTCATGTTTTCTAAAGAAGCTCTCCCTAGTGTCTAGGCCTAGAGATGTTATGCTAGTTAGTGTGTTTCTTTCATTTTGTTTTCATTTTGAAACTAGCATGATACTAGCCATCCTCTCTTGAGTCAAATTCCTAGTTCACATATGGCACACCCAGTGGGACCAAACACATCCCACACATGAATAATATCATTTTATAGCTTTAAAATATTCATTTGGATCATTAAAACTCTTAAAAATTGATTTTCTAACTTTGTTTTACCAATTTCCTTTGTCATAGGTTTACACAGTAACCAATATCAATTAGTAAAAATGACATCGATTGGATAGCTGTCATTGGTCATTATTGGTATAATTGATGTCGGTTAGATAACCATCATCGATTAGCCAATGTAACCATCATCGGTTATATAATTGACATTGATCACTATGTTTTTATTAAAACACATACCTGAGAGCTCTTTTTTTAAAGTTCATTATTTCAAACCTAAAAGAGCTTCAAGGCTAAAGGACATGCTAACATTTTTGTTGCAAGACCAAGCTTGATATTTCCTAAAAACATGTTTAGATCACCTTTTTCATGATTAAAAATCAATTAAGAACCTTGTTTTGGTTTTTAACAAAAAATTTAGATGTTTATGGTGAATGTTTTCAAAGTTTGTAACTAAGACTAAGGGGTTAAATGAACATTATCTCATTTTCCATTTGGGCTTAAAATGAACTCAACTTTTCAAGATTTTTGTATTCACTTAGTTGTTTAAATTAAATTTTTGTTTGAAAAAAAGAGGGATGTTGTGTGTATGCTCTTCCATTTGTCCCCTTTAGTGAACCCTTAGATTGAAAAGCACCATTCCCATTACAAGTAGCCTAGAATAAGTATTAGAAAGAAAGTCATATAAAACACTCCCCAAAAACTCATCAAAGTTTGGGTGATCTTGAAAATGACCCTAAAGTCTTTCTATTAGTCTTTTTTTTCATGCAAACTTGGCTTATGAGGGGGACTTCATCACCTCCCATGAGTTCTTTAGGGAATATTTGACCCAAGGTTTCACCTCTTGGCATTGACTTCACTTACTCCTTTGGAGTTACACACATGATGTATCTGCATTTGGACATCACACTACACTGAGTGAACAACAAGCTGTAGTGGTTGTAAAAAGGACTAGACATTTTTACAACTAGCCAATGTCACAGTCACCCAATTTTTGTGCTTGTATTTTGCATTATTTGATGTGAAAGTCATTGTACAATTGATTCCCCTAGAAATGTTTGAAACTTGATAGTGTATTTAGGTCATTTTTTGGTATATTTTGATACTAAAACTTGTTTTTTTTGTTCATAAGCCATGTCAAAATAAATTTGTATATACGTCACTTTTTTGTTTAAATAAACATTATGTTGGCCATTTTACACCACACTTATGACTTGAAATTTTTTCTAAACTTGTTTATGTGTGTCATTTAAGCTAAGGATGTAGTGTTATGCTACCCAAATCATGTCAAACCATTTGTGCCTTTGAGTCTTTTGAAACATAACATAGATCACATCATTTGATCATGCTTATGCCATTATGCTTCTCAATTTATTTTAAGACTTATTTCACCTTGTATCAAAAACCATTTGTTTTAAACCATTTTGTGTATACCATTAAGACCTTTGTCTTGTGTTGTCATGCTATCCAATATTGTCTAGCTTGTTTGGTAAAATCCTAGTTTTTAATTTTGATTTTTCAATTAGCCTTGTCAAGTTTGGATTCAAACATTGATTGATTTTTGTTTAAGCCTCAACTCATGAGGTTGATACATAGATATTTCTCTTTTGGGTTGCATAACTTTGGTTAGTCGATTACCCAAATTTGAAAATGATTGATGGTTTGTTTGTTTAATGCCTATCATCATCATTATTATTTGTGCCTTTATTTGGGAAAACATAGTATTTATTCAAAGAGTCTTTTGTCTTATGCCTTATGCTAATTGATCACATTTATGTTTGATTTCATGTGCTAGGTCTATGTCAAAGTTGTTTCAAAACTTGTTAGATTAAATCAAATCACATGATACCTTTTTCAAGTCTAGATTTTGACATTTTTTAGCCAAAAGTACTAGCATATGCCTATTTGTTTGAGCCTAGATTTTGACTCCATGTTTGGACAAAAGACCTAGTAACTCAACTTTTGCCTTTCCTAGTTTAGACCTTGTTTGGAATAGTTTGACTTAGACCTTTGACATGTTGGTTTTTATTCAGATGCTTGACCTTTTGTGTGTATGACATTTGATGTTAGATTGTTTTATGCCAAGTTTTAACACAAATCATTCTGGAGATACAACTCCACTTTTAGAACATATTGGAGATACATCTCCACCCCTTTAACCAAGTTAAACCAAGCTTGAACCATTTGTCCTTTGAACATAGTTTTTTCAAAGTTTATAGTACTATAAGCCTCTTTGTTTCAAAGCTTTCATCATTTACATGGATATGTCTAGCTACACTTATGGTGGAGTCACATACAATCTAACTTATGATAGAATGGCCACACAAAATCCCACTAAGAACCCCTATAGATAAATATTTTCTAAGGAGTTTTATTATTCTCCCTACAATAATCCATATGGGGAACATAGTCAAAATCCAAAAAATCCAAATCGAGACCTTGGTTGGCATGAAGAGGCTTGTGAGGAGAAATTTGAAGACCCAACTATAGATAATGTTGTTTGGTATATGGATCCATACCCTCTTTGCAATAATCAATACATAGAACATAATCAAGAACCAACTTATGAGCCAACTCATGACCGGGAAGATATGGTTTATGAGGAAGACTTCGATACTTTTACTTGTGCAAGCAATCAAGTTTCACAACATCCTTTTGTTATCCGATCATTGACTAGACCTAACCCTCTTTTGGATTATATGAGATATCAAGCTCCATAATATCCAAGGAATGCCATTACCATTCCTATACCTAGTCCTTTTGCTTGTACAAACAACCAAGCTCTACAATGCCTCTTCATCATTCAAAGACCTAGTCCTTTGGATTGTGTGAGAAATCATGCTCCACACCACCCTATCATTACCTTCTCAGGGATATATCTTTTAGCTCATGTGAGAAATCATGCTCCCTAAGGCCCTACCATTATCTAACCACAAGTCATCCCATCCAAACCTCAACCCATCCAATCATTCAAAGACCAAGTTGTGTTCAAAACTGGTATTTTCCAACTCATTGGAAACCAAGGCTAAGATAACCAACCAATCCAAGATGATTTTTTTGAACCAACCACTTATGATAAGTCAACCTATGATGAATCACCTATTGATCCTGTACTAGTTATCAAGGAGTCTCACTCTAACAAGCCAATCTATGTTGAGTCACTTCTTAATGATTATAACCACCTTTGAGAAAATCATTACCTTGAATATGTACCTATTTTTCAAGAGCCTCTTATTAACACTCTAGTCTCTAAGGAGTTGTCTCTTAACCTATTTTCCATCCTAGAGGAGTCTCACTCTGACAAACCAATTTTTGTGGAACTCATTGCCATCATAGGTTGTTACTTATCCAATACCAAGAATTCAACAAGACATCATTATAATAGAGTACTCATAAGATGAAAAATTAGAGTTAGATTTAGGTTCTATTATTGAACCAACATCATATTTATCATCAAAATCATAAGCAAAATTACTCTCAACATTAGATTTAGATTCCCTTGAGTTAGAATCAAATTTAAAAGAAGAATATGCTCATGGTTGTTACAACATTGGTTAAACATGCCTTTCAAATCAATTTGAATAAATTTTTTATCATTCTATGATTTTTGAGCATGATTAATTCAACTTTGGCGCAATTTATCCTAGTATCTTCTATGAGGATTGTGTAGCCTCTCCCCATTCCGTTACTATTCCATAAGCCATTACCATCAACCAAAATAGCCATATCATTGACATTCCATCTCCTACAAGCATTTCTTGGGATCGATGGAATCACACTTTTTTGAACTACATCCATGGTAACATAGCAGTTGAATAAAAGCAAAGAGGCCAAGACCACATTCATATAACAGAAGAAAACTCTCCTAGTGAAACCTTTTTAGAGGTGCTAGGGGATAATCAAAGTCAAAAGTTAACATCTTTTAATGAAACTTTTTTGGAAGAACTAGAAGACAATCAAAGTCAAAAGTCAACATTACTTAATGAAACCTTCTCAAAGGTCCCATGGGCTAATCAAGATAACTTCATTGGTGAAAACCTATTTGATACACCAATAGTTGAGCACAAAAATTCTTCACTGCTTGATGAAGACAAAATCAAATATCAAATCAAAATAGCTTCCTATCTACAACCTAATCAAATGGTAGCTACTCTCAAGATCAAACCACAAAAAAATTTGGTGGTCCTATTGAGAAAACAAGTCTTCAGCCCCACCACAACCAAAGTTATGTTGAATCTGGCATCAACAACATTACATGTGACTGAAAGTCCTAATCTTCAATGGTTTCCCTACCATTATACATTCCATTATCATCAACCATTCCATTTCATAATAAAACATACCATTTATTATTTGTCTTTGTTTACCATCCATGGCCTAACTTTCCTTTGTAGAGGCTACAAAGATACCTTGTCTTGATATTTGAAGGAATCAAAATCAATGACCAATGAAGATCATACAAGCATTCTTGACAACCAAATCTGTAGGCCATTTTTGATAGAGTAACTATTAAAATGAGGTGTGGGCTAGAAATTAGCATGATTGAGTATTTTTTTATCATTTTTTGATTAGGATGTGCATCTCCCCATTAGCAGAAACAATAAAATCAAAAACCATACCCAGGACAAAAACATGTACCATACCATTTCATTGCCATGCCATTGCTATTGTTACATATCCTTTTTCCATTGTCACGTATCCTTCCATTTACTCCATCACTTGGGATAAACCCTCTTACTATTTTATCTAATTTATCAAACCATTATTTTCCTTATAAAGACCATGTCATCCTATCTTTCCATTCCTATCTAGACCAAAGCCCATTTTTACTTATCCTACCTAATCCTATTTTGATCTTGGTTACTTTGGTTCTTATCACACCTTTTTTGGGGCGATTTAAATAAAGTTTCAATAATAAATCAAGTCCATGTTTAAATGATATTCTATGGAAGTAATGTGACAATTGATCTGGCAAGATATCTTTCATCCTATCCATGTTTGTTTATGTGAGCCTAATTATAACCACTTATGGGAAAATCAGTGTTTCACCTATCTTGAAACTAATTATAGTTACCTATGGGCAAATTAATATCATTGAACTATGCCATTATATCCTAGTTATAACTACCTATGGGTAGACTAGGGGAAACACTTATTTATCATGAATTGACTCATCACCTTGCCATTACTGTTTTCATTTGACTAGCCATTTGCTAGATTTGAGAACTTGTTAGGACCTAATTGGTTTTTCCTCACCTTTTATGTGGTTGGAATTACTATGACTTGAGGTCATTTTAGGACTATATGGGTCATGCTCAATTCATGTTGAGGTCACCTCAGTCCCCCTTTCCATACACTCTCACCATTTTGTGAGCAACCTAAGCCAAATGCTCTCACCATTTCATGAGTAGGTATCTTGTCATTCTATAATGAGTTAAGATACCTCAAAAATCTAAAAAATATTCATAACATTTCAAAAAATCCAAAAATATTTGTCCTGTCTAAGCCTAGTCAATTATCCTTGATCCACCTTACTAGGGCATTGTCATTGTTAGGATGCTTTCTTTTGCTTTTGTTTTCAATCTTTCTATTTGTTTGTTTATTTTAGGTTGTTTGTTTATTTATTTATTTATTTATTTTCTTGCCTATTTATTTAATTTTAGCATTGTTGCCTTGACTCAGTCTATATGTGTTTATTGGGTGATTCCTTGAGCACATTATTCTTGAGTCTATCCATATTCATCCATTAACATTGTCATTAGGGTTTTTATCATTGGTGCATTTTTTTCAAGTGTTTATTAGATCGGGAGTCAGTCCTTATGCATATTTTGGGATAGTCTTCATGGTGTTCTATCATAAAACCTACCACAACATGCTATAGCAAAAATTAGCTTCAGGAAGGTCTAGAATCAATGAAACCACATAAGTTTCTCCTTGGTACCTTAGAAAATCCTTCCATCCCACCCTTTATCAAATCAACCCATTGACCATTCTATTTGTATCATTGTTAATTAGGATGAGCATCTCCTCATTAGCAGGTATAACTAAATCATTCACATTGAACAATCTTATTCTTCTATCCATCTCTTTCATCACTTTTCACCTGCTCATCTTTAATCTATATTCTAAGTTATATCTTTGAGTTATGATTGCTAATTAGTCTTAACTAGGGCACAATCATCTTTAGCCAATCTAGGTCCTCTTAATGATTATAACCACATATGGGCAAATCATTATTTTGAATTTTAACCCTGATTATAATCACCTTTGGGAAAATTAGTATCTTTTTTACATCAATGCATGAAAGCATTTTCTCATTTGGATTAATCTCAACCATGGGTTAATTTTTCCTTTCTTCTTTTTTCTTTTTGAGGTACTATCCATCAACAAATGTAACAACCACTCCCTCGAGGGGGCATCATTATGGGCTTCCCAAAACCATTTGGAGCTTTGTTCTTTAATCATCATATTCTTTTTGGAATACATGCCATCTCTCATTATTTGAAAATTAATTTCTTTTCTTATAGTTTTCAACATCTTCCCAAATAGGGACAAACTATAGACACCTAAAATTGGCCACCTCTAACCTCCAACTAGGCTTTTGACCAATTTCTACCCAAAATGCACAATTTGGCCTAAAAACACTAAAATGCATTAAATGGGTTGAAATTGACATATTCAAGTTCCAATTTTGGCCAAGGTATCACAAAATTAGGTAATGCAATTTATGGGCTAGCTAACTTTGATCAGATCATTTCGAGTCAAAATGCCAATTTTGCACCTAAGTGCTCTAGATTGATCTTTCTTATCAAATTTATTCCATGAGACACGTGCCTTTGTTATTTAGTCTTGGAAACATCCTAAATGGGATAATGGATTCAACACATATGACATTGCCTTCTAATTCTAATCTAGTCAAAATTTGGACCAATAACAAGGCATTCTGATCAATTTGAGTAATTTGTGCACAAAGTGCTTAATCATGCTTGAGCTAATTAATCAAAGTTAGATCTTAATTAATAATTCCACATAAACTTGTTGAATAGTTTGTTTTGGAAATGAATTTGAATATCTACATCATCAGGTGACCTTATTTCTTGGTAAGACCTCCCTAACCCATAAATGCCTTAAATATCAGGATTCAAAGCCCTCTATGCCTCTTAATTGCTCCTCTATCCCAAATATTGATGAGCCTATTTATCAATTTAAATTGAAAAATTGGATTAATTCTTAGCCACACATCTCAATTTTTAGGATGAATGGTTTAGGTTGATTCTAGACATTTGTAAAAATATATAAATAAGAGGCCTTACCACATGAATTTTAAGTCTTGCTAATACAAAGTTATAATGCATAAATGATTCCAAAATACATTGAATTTATTTTTACCATGCCAAATTGATTCCAAGCCAAGCCAAGCCAAAGCCATAAGGTGCCAAGGAGAAGAGGAGATAACCAAGCCTCCTTTGATGAAGACTTCATGAGCACAAGCCCATGAAGCCAATACAACAAGCATTTTGGATCATCCAAGAAAGGTAAAAGAGGGTTTCTTTTGCATTCTAGTTGTGTGTTTTATTCATTTTTGTTAACTAAGCTCTCCTTAGTGTCTAGGCCTAGAGATGTTATGCTAGTTGTTATGTTTTTTTCATTTTGTTTTAATTTTGAAACTAACATGATACTAACCATCCTCTTTTGAGTCAAATTCCTAGATCAAAAGGGTAGCACCAATTCCTTATCTCTTTTTTAACTAGTCCCATTGGGCATTCCAAAAAATATTGTCATTTGAAACATGCAACTATGGATGGTTTTTAGCGTAGGAGGTGTTATGGTAGGGAGTAGAGTTTGAATTCCTTATACAAGGCACAAAGTATTTAGCAACGGGTGTGGAAGTATTATATTATCTCTCACCAAATTATGTATAGCATTAGTTCTCATCGTAATGGTAGGAATATCCCTAAGGTGTGGGATCCTTGCATTCCTTGGGATGAGCCTCTAAAGTAGGTCAAATTCTTTCTATTCTAAGTGTGCCTAGATTAAGACTAGTGAATAGACCTAAAGAGCATAAAGGTAAATATATCACTAATCTAAGCCTAAGATTATTGAGAGAGAAGGGGGAGAAGGTAATAAGTTGTTAGAAATTGAAAGGTGATACACCAAGAATAGAGAGAGCACTCCAACTATTGTGGACACACTAAAAATATTTAAAACAAGATGTTATCACATAGACTCCATCAAGGACACCCGAAATTCATAAGTGTTTCATATAAAGGTGATGGAATGTAATGTAATACTCAGAGGGATGAAAAATGATCCATAGATAATATCTACATAGACCCTATGTGAACAGAACATGACCTGCAAGTGAGTTTCAATTTTCACATAGAGGTACTAGGAATGAATAGTGATGAGAGGGGTGAACATTATCCATATACAAAGATAAAAAAACACAAATATCACATAGAATGTAATAATAATAAAGGGATGCCAATGTAATTCTAATTAACATATAAGGTTAAACCAACAAAAGTGCTCTTAGAGGGAAAATTTTGATAGCGTGAGGTTGCCTAAAAATGTCAACCTTTTTTACAATAAAGAACAAGGAATTTATAATGAATCAATCCCTTTAAAATTAATATACCCCTTGGGGTGGTAGATATATTATTTTAATTTTATTAAGGTAATGTGTCTATGCTTCTTCAATTATGCCTAACAATCTAGATCTAGGAGTTGGTGATAGCATTCTTCTAGATCCACACGTGTGTCTAAGAATGGAATATATTTGGAATAGCTAGAGGGGTAGCATGTAATCATATTTCAATGTTTGATAGTGACTTATATATTTATTATCCTAGAAAGGCCTCAAATATCACTCAACTACTTTTCCAACTACCTCTTTATACTTTTTTGCCACTTGTCAATCCTTGCCCAGGCTTCCCTTAAATTGCCACATCATAGATACATGTATCTTTGGGAAACATTACCTTATGACTTTCATAGACATTTGTGCATTGAGGGATGTGTAGTTAAATTACACAGTGAGCTACAATTAGGTGAAGGGAATATACATAGATTAATTCTACGGGGTTGCATGAATTTTAACCCTTTTGCACTAAGTTCCCTTTAAATAACTTCTCAAGTCTTTGATTTATACTAGGGTCCTCATCAGTCTATGAAGTAGCATGTGCATAACATAGATTGTAGTTTAGGATTTATGAGAGTGAAAAAGTGAAACTCTATGATTTTTTATAGGACCTCATCATGGATATGCAAGAACCCTTTTGAATAGGATTGTGCATGAAGATTAAAGACCCTATGCATACTTCTCATGATTCAAAATTGCTTCTTGTGTACATCTCCTTGTGTTATTTGAAGATTGGGGCTCTAATTCTTGAAATTACAAGAAATTTATTCTTGTGTGATGGTGGGTTCTTTCATGGGGCATTCATTAGAAACTCCTTGTGAATGTAAGTCTATACTTAGTCAATTCATGGATATGTGCTGACTATTTTAGGCATAGGCATAAATGGGAGGTGTCTACACATGGATTAACTAAAATAAATTGATAATTATAGGAACATATACCCTCTATAGGAATTTTTTGAGTCCTACACAAGTTGGGGGTGACTCATAAATTCAATAGTAAATAATATACTTCATTCACTACTATTCCACCAACATGTTGTTTATAAAACCAAATAACCAACAAATCATGCCTTGGAATGAATACTTTTCATTGATTGTAAAACATTAGAGGATACCTAATAAATATTTATGGGTTTTAGAATAAAAATTAACTAGATTGGGGGTGAATAATTCTTCAAGACTTTTACAATATTTACCTTGTCATTCATGAACTAACAAAACTATATAGTAAACTAGCAGCAAATTAAGAGCCATGAACATGAAAGAAGAATATAACACAAAAAACACTTATTTGAGTGGGAAACACTCAAGGGAAATAAAATCCATTGATGATGCAAATGGAATACTATTATAATTCAAACATCAAGATTTAGTGAAGCACCAACTTCACTTAGAGCACCAACTCCAACTAGCCAAGCACCAACTTGACTAGACTTTAACAAGCACCTACTTGTAAGGAGGCACCAGCCCCATATATGACTTAGAAAAAAATCAGCCACCTCAAACAGTTGATCAAATTAAAAAATATTTTTTTATCATACAACATATGATGATCTCCATCTCTATCTCTTCACACACACCTATTCTCCTCAAACTAATCTCTGGCCTTCTTCAATCAATTAGGTCTCTTTAAGACTTGATTAGGTCATATGACCTTGACAATAATTTATAGTACCACTATAAAATATTAATTATGGTTTATTTATACCCTCATTATTATACACAATACCTCCTTCATATCTTCAAAATTATATCTTGTTCACTTTAACACACATACTCTAGACAATTAAGCCTATTAGGCCTTATTCTTATACTATGATCTTGCTCATACACATCTTGGTTATAAATACATATTTGGGCACTTAGTTTTTAAATAAAATATACCTTAGGACATGAAAATAAAAAAACAATCATTACAATAGGTCGGTCATAGAATATAGGACCAAAATCCCTTTTAGGCCTAAGGAGACCTAATTCAATTATGCCTTTATTATCACATGTTATCTTTTGAACACCTTAGAACACTCTCATAATTTTAAAAAAAAAGTAACATATCATATTTAAATTTAATATACCCTTACCAAATTCTTATTTTGTCCATGACACCTTTTCGCTCCAACCACCATTTGAAGCACACCATTAATACTATTCACAATTAGCCCTGTGCATACCTAGAAAGCCTGTCTTGAACAACTAAACCAAAAACAAAATATTGTTAAAAAACATGGAAATAAATTATATAAATATAAAAATGAATACCTCCAATACTTCACCAAATTAATTTTAGTTCATTGCATATGGAGAAAGGACTCAAACCCTTCTCTGCAAGTAGCCCACTCAGAACTGTCAACTAGCTTCAAAACAAAGTCATCAAAACATGAATTTATGATACATGAGAGGGAATAATTAAGAAATTAAAATTAATGAATATGATATTAAAACAACCTTATAATAATTTTAAAAATATATTTTAATCTCTAATAGCAATATTGGTCTTACAGACCAATCTCATGACTTCATTGTACACAAACCTCACTGAGTTAGATAAGTCAATTTGAGAGCAACTTTATGATATATATAATCATATAAAAATATTATATCCAATATTTAAATTTATTAAAGGTCTTGAAAAACATACCCATGTATTTGGATCCATACCTAATCCATGCTAATATATACATAAATAATTTCTCACTCTTGCTTGGTTTTGTCATTATCTGCACCATTAGGCCTTTTAACAATAAGTCAACTTGTATGACTGGTTTATTACCCCTAAGGGATATAACATACTCAATAACCACCATGGACATAATATAAAAGTCTCAATCTTCAATATTCATCTAATGATCAACTTTTACTTGGTCAACTTTGCCTACTACAATAAATTTATAAGAAACAAGGCCTTTCTTGTAGGGTCCACTCACTCTCCTAACAAATAAATCACACCGATAGATTCCTGAGAGAGTTGAATACAACATAAAATAACTTACATATCTATTCCAAACCATTCTAGTCTATTTTTATCAATATCTTTCTCATCATGTCAAAGTTAAGATTTTAGAGATGTTTAAACCACCATACAGTCTTAAATATCATTCATAAAGCTTAACACCTTATTCCATAAACCAATGCTTGTAAATTTTAGATAAGAACCATACCAATATAAAATGAATGGATTATGTTCTCATTCAGATGTTACATGTTCCAATGAACACATGAAAGTCCTCGAGTTGAAAATCTTTCATTCTATGCACTCGAGAGACCTTGAAACACTTTTTCTTGCGTTTTCTTACAAAATTTGACCTCAAATTTGGTAAAACACCTAATAAAACCTATAAAACCACTAAAAAATATCACATGATCATTCTTACTCTAGAAACTAATCTTAATACCCTATTAGTCCACCATCTCTCTCTCTGCTCTCTAGGTTTTTGACTTACAAGTCACATTAATCCTAGAAAATCACATTCTAACGACTATCCATGCACTCTCCACCTCACTAAAATTATAAACAAACTTCTCGCATGATCTAAAATTTATTTTCATCCTTCATAGGTATTTAAAACACCTCATGACCCCTTATTAGGTCAAGCAGAGTCTAGAACTAGTCTAATTGCATGCTAGGTTTATAGAACTTACCCCTGTAAGCTTACTCTAAGACATTCATGAGTTATCCAATGAATCATATGAATGATTAAAAAACCTCATATATATTTTTATGCCTATGTGCATATATATCACTAGGACACCATGTTCCTTCATGGACAAGACTAGGCATCCTATGCACAAGCCTTTTATAGTCTCTTACTAGGTTCAAACACTTTACAACTTTGGAAGCTTTGGAAAATGATCTTAAAAATATCTTTAATGTTTCTACACCTTTCTCACATGCCTTATATGTTTCTCAACCAATTCATGCCTCTCAAGGATGCAATCAAATAAATACATTGTTTAATGACCTTATGAACAACCTTTGACATCAATGATAATTTCAATGCCAAACCTAAAAAATAGAAAAAATGCTCAAAAATCTCCCCCTTTATCATTGATGGCAAACCAAATTTAACACCAATCATCCTTATCCACCGGTTGACCAAATTTTGATCCTTTAGGCCAAAATTGGGCACCCCTATTTTCAAAAAATCATCTAAGTCTATACCTTTGGCTAGGTCCAATACTTAGTTTTTTTTTAGAATAAGTGTTCTTTGTCAAGCCCCAAGAAAAGTACAAGTCTAATTATTTTAGAGGGATTATTTTGGTCTTTTTATAAGTGTTTATTCTTTTGTCTTTTTGTCTTTGGGTTTTTTTTTTAAGTATCAAATTCTTTTAGACAATTTATCTAAGATATATTTTTTGAATGGCAACTTACAACTTCTTCAAAGGACTTTTTTAGGATAAGTGGACACTTTCAAATTTATTGAAGGGAATTTCAAATTTCTCTAAGGGATGTTTTAAAAATATTGAAATATTGTTTTCATGGGAGAGTATACCATTTCAAAAATCTAAAGGGTATTTTCCTTTCAAAAGAGACATAATTTTTCTGAAGGGTCATTTGCAAGAAGCTAAAGGGTATGTTTCCTTTCAAAAAGGGTCTTTTTCACTTTTTTGAAGGGTCATTTAAAATAACCACAAAGGGCCAAATAAAAAGTATGAAGGAATTCTTTCAGAGAAATTATCTATGGAATTCTTTCAAAAAACTTGAAAAGGTGCCAAAGTCCAATTCTTTCAGACATTTTGTCTGATACAAAGAAAACATGATTTCCTTTGGATTTTTTATCCATGAAAATAATTTAAGGCATAAAGTACCAATAAAAAATCCAAAATAAAATAACAAAGGAACAAAAGACTCGAATAAATTCTTTCAAGAAAAGTGTTCAGACAAGAAGTTTAATGAAATAAAGTTTGAAAAAATACTCGAAAGGTAATGGCCCACAGAATGTCGATTATAGATTGAAAAAACTAGCTATTGGAGTTTAAAAGAAAAGGAAAGATGGGAACCTAAAGGCAAAGTTAAAATATAATAAGTGGCAATTTTAATTGAGGCATTTTGTTTTAGTTATAACTTATTCAACTATAGCTAATTCAATTGTAACTAATGCTTTTAGTTTAGTTGTAACTCATTATAACTGATCCATTCGATAATATAGCATAGCTTTTTCAATTCTTTCCCATGAAAATGTAACTAATCCTTTCAAGATGACACATGTCTCAGTGACCCTTAGACTTCCTTTTACTTCTCTACCTCTCAATGCTATATATAGGCAATCTCTTGGCTCATTTTATAGCCTCCACTAGTTATGGTGAAACTCTAGCCAGATTTTTACTCAAGGAACTCTTGAAGAAATATGCAAGAATTTTTACCACTCATATGCTCTAACATTGAGTAATGATTTGAATCTTATTGGTCCAATCTAGTGAAATATTGTCTTTTCTAGCTTGTACTCTTGATGGTGTACCAATTTATTGAAAGGAGATTGTTCTAGGTCTTTGCTAGTATTCTTTTCTAAGTGTAGAGATATATTATAAGTGATTCATGACTATATATTTATTTGGATATTTCATTTCCTTCTTAAGAATCACATACCTTCTCAAATATAGCACATGAAATATTGATGTAGTAATGGTTCCTGATTTGTGAGTCGTGTGTAAGAAAATACCTTATTTTATCTTTAAAGTAGTGTTTCAATCAATTTGGGACGATATAAAATATTATTTCATCATCACTTGTTTTATTATTATTTTTCCTTAACCCTTTTCATACATAGTTGATAGATTAGAGAGAGATTTAAAGGTGCATCAAGGGGAGCTAGCCCCTAATCTAGAGATTCTTCTCAATGAAATTGTCACCCACAAAAAGAGAGATGATTCCATTTTGATGCTTGGATGAGGTGAGTTGAGCATCTCCTCAAGGGTGAAAATCTAAGCATCAATAGTTTTTGGCATGCCTGATGGGTCCTTTAAGTCCTACAAGATTGTTTAAAATTGGTGCTAGTCTTGACATTATTTAAGAGAAAAAACATATACATTCAGTACTTGGTGACTCCATTGAAGAATTCAAGTCTTTGGTTAATGATCAATCCTATTTTCCATGCCAAAGGTGACCACTAGGTATAATTCTAAAGGTGTACCCTTTGAGTTTGTGGAATTACCTCCATATTCCACCAAAAGGTTCAGGTTTGTTAATACTCATCCTTAAAAAAAAAAAAATACATTTAAAGCTTCCAAGTTTGTGTTACATTCCATCCCTAACACCCATAATGGTCATTCCAAAATGCCTAAAAGACAACCTTTTGTGCCTTTCATCAAGGCATCTCCCTTGCATCTTACCCAATATGATCAAATTCCAAGAGCAGCCCTCAAAAGTGTTCCATATTTTAGTGTAGGTGGTCTTATTACTATGTTTGAGCACATTAAAATATATATAAAACATTTTTAATATATACAATATTACCCAAGAAAATGTAGATATTAGGTTTTTGGCCTTTTATTTTAAAGGAAAAGTTTTGGATTGGTATGGGACCCTACTTGTAAATTCTATTGGCTCATTGGATGAATTGGGGACTCTATTGATTGATAGGTTTGGGGAAAAGAGTGATTACCTATCTATATCTAAGCAATTGACCAAAACAAAGAGGACACCACATGAATTCATGCAATAATTTAATACTAGGTTCTAAAAAACTTGGGACAAAATCCCAATTTTTGTGAGGTAAATCACAAATTATGCATTTTTATACTACTTGAAAGCTTTGAATAGTGACATTGCCATGATGATTCAATCCAAGGGTGGAAACACACTAATTTTCACCTATAAAATAGCCATAAATGCTGATAATTATCTTGTCCAAGTGGGAAAAATAGATCCTAGACCTCCAATGCCATTATCCCTTGATTATAATTCTCCTAGTCAGAATGCATTGCCCACTTTAGCTCCTTTGCATAGTCAAGAAAAATATGCCATTTCTCCTACCAATGAAATCCATGAAGTTAAAATACTACATAAAAGTGTTAAAAATTATTTATTATCCATCAAAATATAATAATCTCAAGTTTATAGACCATATCAATCCTACATTTAGTTTGGATAAATAAACAGACCTCCTTTTCATGGCAATATTTAGGGACAAGGCCAAATTACCCATGTCAAGCCTTATCAAAGCTATAATCCTAGTGATCCTTCATCCTAAAAAGTACTTGTCCCCACTTATAACAATTTTGTCCAAGAACAACCCAACTATCCATCTTTTTAAAATGGTTGAGAACAAGTTGCTTATGCAAATGAAATGCACAATCAAGGTATGGTAATGCAAGGCAGTCAATATTTCCAAGCTTTAAATTTTGAAGGATACATGTAATGTGAGGTGGAAAATGGAAAATATCAGACTAATTATACCCTCATGATTTATTTTGAGGGTGAGTTTTGTGCCATTAATTTCTTGGGAAATACAAATAATTAGAATACTAGTGTTGCCTACAATACTAGGTCCAAAAGGAGGGCCGATGAAGCTCAAGGAGATAATCAAGGATCTATTGTGGCTCATTAATCATATACTATGGTAATTGGGTCTAACACATATCCTAAATTTTAATAAAATCATATAATTCAAAATTTTAGGACAACTTATACAACTCTACCTCCACAAGCTACATCACAAAGTGTAAATGTTCATAAAGAGAACCCCAATGTGAGTAATTCTTCCATCAATGTGGTAGACCAGATGAAGAAAATCCATATGAACATCTCATTTTGGGACTCTCTAAAATTACCAAGGTAGAAATATATATTATAAAAGGAATTGTATAGATTGCATAAATAGGTTGGCCCATCTAGAAATGACAATGTCATTCTAGAGAATAAAACCCAATTTATGGATGGTCAAGTGAAGAAAGATGAGAAGACTCCTAATTTTTATCTATATCTAATTATTGGTGATTTATTGGTTCATAATTACATTATTTATAGTGAATAAAGCACATCAATTATGCTAAAATGTATAGCAGATAAGGTAGGCCTCAAGTATTAGCCAATGACTAGAGGAGTTTTACAATTGGATAGATCACTACCCAAGAAATTGGGGGTAGTGAAAGGTTTGAATTTGACCCTTCATTATTGTCATAATTTTTAAATTACTCATGATTTGGTATTAGTAGATTTACCTCCATATTTTTCTCTTTGCTTGTCATGGGACTTTACATCCAAGATAGGTGGATATTTGGTAGCCAATTGGTCTTACATGGTGTTTAAGACAAAATATGGCACTAAAGTGAAGATTGGGTTAGAACCTATTCACATATATCACTTAGAACCATACTCACCTAAGGTATCAAATTTTAACTATGCTATCATTAATGAAGAGGATCTTCATATTGACCAATCTCCATCATCTTCCCTTGAATGAGTTTCTGATTTATCCCTGGATGAGTGGGGAGACGAAAACTATGAGCATGATCTTTACAAGTTTATTGAAGAGTCTAGTCTTGGAGTTTATTATATGAATGAAAAGGGTTATTTCATTCCTAATTTTATTAATCCAATTCATGATGTGAATGGCTTTTGGCAGATTTTATTTAATGGGTCTAGAAGCAAGATGGGGGCAAGTGGTGGAGCTATGCTAGTTTCACCTGCAAAGGAAAGATATTTTTTAGCCTTCAGATTTCAATTCTCATGCACTTGTAACATGGTAGAGTATGAGGTCCTCATTCATGGCATTAAATGGGCAAGGAAAAGAGGTGTCAAATAATTACAAGTGTTTAGTGATAGTGAGCTTGTTGTGAATCAAGTTAGAGGATAGAATTTGACCAAGAAATCCTTATTCAAATCCTATAAGCATAGAGTTTGGGACCTTGTAGAAGATTTCATGGATTTTAACATCAGATCTATTCCACGGGGGAATAAAATAAGCATTCTGATAGGTTAGCATCAGTTGGTGCTCAATTTGATGTTCTAAAGGGCATAAATGAAGATAAAAACTAGCCCCATCTAGAGGTGATTGTGAGACCATCCATACCAGATAATGTCACTAATTGGTAGGTCTTTGATAGTGACTATAAAATAGAATTTTTTATATAGGAAAAAGCTAAGTTTTCTTCCAAGAATCAGTCTAAACTGTAATAACAATATGGAGGACAAATTGTCCAATTGAAGTCTAACAAGCTTCCCAAAGGCCTAGTGACTCTTGAAAGCATATTCAATGAAGATGACCAGCTCAAAAAGGAGAAGGTAAGCATGCCAACCAAGAAAGATAACTATGAAAGGGTATAAATCTTTAAAGATAAGCTGCTTGTACTTGGTAAGGTATTGACTAGAAAATAAAAACATGATTTAATTAAATTATGCAAGGAGTTTAATGACATTTTTACATGGGAGTATAGTGATTTGAAGGGTTTTGACCCAAGCTTGGCTCAACACACCCCAGAGATAGATGTAAATGCCAAAACCATCGATCAAAGACAAAAGCCAATCAATCCCAATATTGAGCCTCTCATGAGGAAATAACTCGCTAGACTGATTGAGTCCAAAATCATCTTTCCCATCAAGCATTCTTCTTGGTTGGCCAACCTAGTCCCTATTATAAAGAAGAATGGAGAGATTAGGTTGTGTGGAATTTAGGGACTTGAATAGAGTGTTTTTGAGAGACCATTATCCCCTCCCTTCTATGAAGCAAATTTTGTAAGTGGTGGCAGGTAGTGAGAGGTTTTCCCTCCTAGATGGTTTTTTTGGGTACAATCAGATTCTGGTGAAAGAAAGTGACCAATACAAAACAACCTTGACCACCAAATGGGGCACATATGAATATAATAAGATGCCATTTATATTGTTAAATGTTGGAGCTAATTTTTAATGTGTGATGGATATGGCTTTTCAAGGATTAATCAATGACATTTTATTGGTATATCTTGATGAAGTGACAATTTTATCCAAGGAAGAAAAAAATCATTTGAGTCACCTAAGACAATTTTTTTAGAGGTGTAGAGAGTTTGGTATCTCTCTAAACCCAAAGAAGTGTGTGTTTTCTATTCATGAAGGCAAACTCTTAAGCCACATTATTTCTAAGAAATGTCTGTCTATTGATCCTGAAAGGGTAAGTGCCATCTTAGTATTATCTTTGCCTAAGCATAAGAAAGGTTTACAAAGTTTCTATGGAAAGATAAATTTTATTAGGAGGTTTATTCTTGATTTTTCTAACCTGTTCAAGCCCTTGACCTCCATGCTAAGGAAGGATGAGATATTCACCTAGACAAAAAGGAGGAAAGAAAGTTTTGAGGAGATCAAACAAGCCATTACCCAAGCTCCTACCCTTGCAAGTCCAAACTTCTCCAAGGACTTCAATTTGTACACTTTTGGGAATAAATAGGTAATATCTATAATTATTACTCAATCCAATGATGAAAATTTTGAATAGACTATTGCCTTCTTTAGTTAAGGTTTGGAAGGCTATGAGACAAGATACACATATATTGAGAAACAAGTGCTTTCAGTCATAAGGAGTTTAAAGAAATTTAGGCATATGTTATCAAATAACAATATTCACATTTTTGTGCCTCATATTAGTGTGAAATAATTTTTTTGAGTAGATATTTGAATGAGAAAAGGGTAGGTTGGATCACCAAGGTGATGGAGTATGATGTGGAGATTAAAACAACCAAGCTAGTGAAGGGAAAAGGACTATGTGAGCATCTTGATGCAGAATTTAAAGAGAAAAAAGAAGATATTTTGGTACTCCATGATGACCCTATAGTAGTTATACCTTCAACCATGAGGATCTGGACACAAGACATGATTCATTTCTTGCAAACTAGTGAGTGTCCACTAGGTCATGATAGGGCCAAGAGAAGGTACTTTAGGATACAATCCATTCCTTATGTACTTATTGATGGAGTGATATTTAGAAATGAATTTTTAGGTGTGATTTGGGGGTGTATTAATTTGGATCAGATTGACAAAGTGTTGCATGAGTTTCATGATGGACCAACTGGTGGTCACTTTGCTCCAAGAACCATAGTTGCTAGGATTATGAGGGTTGGTTACTTTTGGCCTAGCTTGTTTAAAGACACTCACACTTGGGTAAGTAAATTCCAAAAGTGTGATATTTTTGATGGCAAATAAAATCTAGCTACCTTGCCTTTTCACCCAATCTGGGTTGAATAATCCTTTATGCAATGGGGTTTATATTTCATAGATCTGATCAATCCTCTTTCTAGTGCTGGTCACAAGTGGGTGTTGATAGCCAATGATTATTTTATAAGATGGGTGGAGGCTATATCTCTTAATGAGGCAAATGAAAATTTAGTCTTGGACTTTTATGAATACATAGAAACTAGTTTTGGAGCCCCTTCAACAATCATTTTAGATAATGCATTAGCCTTCTTATGGACAAGGATAAGTGAATGGGCTTTGAAGCATGGAATTTATCTTAGCACCTCCTCCAAATAATATCCCTAAGTGAATGGAATAGCTAAGTCCACAAACAATAATTTAATCAAGATCACAAATAGGACTATGGAGGAGAATCAAGGGACTTGGCATACCAAGTTGAAGCAACCCTTTGGGCTGATAGGATCACCCCAAAGAGAGCAATTGGGAACTGACCATACACACTTGTGTATGGAAGGGAGGCTATGATTCATATCTCACTCAAGTTACCAACATTAGACCTCACCTATAAGCTACAATTGATGGAGAATAAGAGCATGGAAGTCAAGTTATGTGAGTTAATGGAGCTTGAGGAAACAAGAGATCAAGATATGCAAACCATGACAACTCACCAATAGTAAACAAAGAAGTATTTTTAAAATAATTCCATGCCAAGGATTTTCAAATAAGAAGACATTATCCTAAAAAGGGATGAATATAGGGTCAAACCTAGAAGGTACATAAAGTTTGATGCTTTGTGGAGTGGCCCATATGTGATCACATAGTGCAAACAACACAATGCTTTCCAACTCTCGAAGTTGGATGGAGAGGAGATGCATATCCCAGTCAATGGGATATATCTAAATCATTATTATTGAATTTATTTTTTATTTTATACATAGTTTCCTATTTTCCTTATGTTTCTTAAGTGCTAATGCACATGTGTGATTTTGTCTTTGTCTTGTTTTATTTTTTCTTGGTCTTATTATTTTTGTGTGGTGTGTTTCCTTGTGTTTTATTTTGGCATAATCATTGTTAACCACATTCAAGAATCCATTGACTCCATTAACACTGATTTGGATAAGGCTACTAGTCTGATTAGTATAATAGGTATACTACCCCTGTGAGTCACCATTTTGTTGACCAAATTTTTGTCCTTCATGCCAAAATTGGGCACCCATATTTACAAAAAATCATCTATGTTTATATCTTTGGCTAGGTCTGGTACTTATTTTTTCTTTGGAAGAAGTGTTCTTTGTCAATCCCCAACAAATATACAAGTCTAATTATTTTAGAGGAATTATTTTGGTCTTTTGCTAAGTGTTTATTCTATTAGGTTTTTATCTTCAAGTTTTTGTTTAAGTACCAAATTCTTTTAGACAATTTGTCTGAGATAGATTTTCTGAAGGGCAACTTACAACTTTTACAAAGGAATTGTTTTGGACATTTTATCTAAAACAACTTTATCAAAGGGTATCTTTCTTGCAATAAATTATCCACTTCAACTTTCTCGAAGGGTATATTTCAAATTTTTTGAAGGACCTTTTTCAAGATAAAAGACACTTTCAACTTTCCTGAAGGGTGATTTTCAAGAAGGCCTAAAGGTACTTAACAAAAATTCCAAAGGGCATTTCAACTTTCTCAAAGGGTTTTGTTTGGAAAGTGGACACTTACAAATATTCTAAAGGGTCACTTGTAGTTTTTTCGAAGGGGCACTTTCATTTTTAAAGGATCATTTCATTTTTACAAAGGACACTTTCATTTTTATTGAAGGATACTTTTCAAATTTTTTGAAGGATGTTTTCAGGCTAAGTGTACATTTTCAACTTTCTCGAAGGGAATTTCAACTTTCTCAAAGGGACATTTTCAAAAGCTCAAAAGATTGTTTCCATGGGATAGTGGACCATTTCAAAAATCCAAAGGGTATTTTACTTTTAGAAGAGACACTTACATTTTGAAGGGTCACTTGAAAGAAGCCAAAGGGTATGTTTCCTTTCAAAAAGGGTCTTTTTCAGTTTTTTGAAGGGTCATTTCAAAGAACCACAAAGGGCCAAATAGAAAGTCTAAAGGAATTCTTTCAGATAAATTGTCCATGAGACTAGACACCCACCTAGGAAGAAGGCTCCTCCACTTGTACTCTTCTTATCATCTATACTTCCTACCTAATCTACATTTATGTAGGCTATTAAATTGAACTCCTTACTTCTTAGATACCACAATCCATACTCCATAGTCCCCTTGAGATACCTAAGTATACTTTCTACTACTTACAGATGATTCTTCTTTGGATCTACTTGAACCTTCCCACAAGACCTTTTGCTTTCATGATGTTAGGTCTAGAGGAAGTGGTGTACAATAAATTTCCAATCATTAACCTATATGACATCTGATTGACCTTTGAATACTCATCTTCCTTTCTCAACTTATAACCTATGATCATGTGTGTACTAATTACCTTGCAATCCTCCATCTCAAATTTCTTCAACATCTCTCTTATGTTTTTGGCTTGTGAGATGAATATACCTTTTTCATATTGAGTCATTTCCAACCCAAAAAAGAATGATAGTTTTCCTAGCATGGACATCTCAAACTCTTTCTTCATCACCTATGCAAAGGAATTTATTAATTTATCATTGTTTACATCAAATATGATGTCATCCACATAGAAAAATACTATCAATAGATAGTCATCTTCTTTATTGTTGTATAGATTACTATCTATACCTACTTTTTTGAATCCTTGATCCAAAAAATATGTGTCTAACCTAGCATACCAAGATATAGGAGCTTACATTAGACTATAGAGAGCCTTATTTAATATAAAATGTAGTCTTTGTCATCTAATAGTGAGAACCCTTTAGGTTACTCAATGTACACTTATTCCAAATTCCCATTTAAAAAAGAATATTTGACATCCATCTAGTATACCTTGAATCCTTTGAATCCTACATAAGCTAGAAAAAATCTAATGGCATCCAATCTTACTAATGGTATAAAGGTATCCTCAAAGTCTACTCCTTTGATTTGTGCATATCCCTTGCATACCAATCTATCCTTATTCTTAGTGACCTCTCCATCTTCATTCAACTTGTTTTTGAACACCCATTTTATGCCAATGACATTCTTGTATCTAGGCCTAAGAACTAGTTCCCAAGTTCCATAATTCTCTATTTGATCTAACTCCTCAGTCATATCACCTATCTAAAATTTGTCTTTGCTTACTTTTGTAAGATTCTTAGGTTCAATATTTGATAATAGAGCATTTTCTTGATTTAGATTTCTTACTAGTCTTCTCCTAGTTTGTATACCTACATTCTTGTTGCTAATGATTTGAGATTTAGGGTGGTCTCTTTGAATCTCTATTGAGGGTCATTTTGAATCATATCTCTCTTCAAATTTGTCTTATTTCTCTTAAACCTCTATAGTCTCATCTTTATTCTTGAGGTCCACATTCTCTAAAGTGATATTTAACTATGAGTGTGATTTTTTTGTCTCATCAATCCTCATATTGGTGATTTCCACTATATTTTGTAGTCTCTTGTTATAACATCTATAGGCTAAGCTCATTGATGAGTATCTTTAGAATATGCCTTCATCAGATCTAGAATCAAACTTGCCCAAGTATTAATCATCTATTTTGATTAAATATTTGCTCCCAAACACTCTAATGTGTTATATATTTTTAGGTCTACCCTTCCATAGTTCATAAGGAGTCTTGTTTCCATTAGTCCTTATCTATCCTTTATTGAAAATGTATACAAAAATGTTTAATACCTTTCTCCAATATCCATAAAATTATATAGACTCATTCAACATAGTTATAGCTATCTCTTGAACTATCATATTCTTCATTTCCAATACCCCGTTCTGATAAGGTGTCCTAGTTGTTGAGAATTATCTCCTTATTCCATGAACCTCAAATAAGTCATAAAAATCATTGGACCAAAACTCTCTTCCTCTATCAAATCTTAGGAACTTGATCTTCCCATTCTTCTCATTCTCAATAAGATCCTTGAATGCCTTGAACTTGTCAAGAGATTTTTATTTCTCTTTTAGGAATACAACCTAATTTATTCTTTTGTAATCATCAATGAGTAACATGAAGTAGCTATCTCCTTGAATGATTTATATTCTTTTAGTCCCACAAAGATCAATGTGGATTAATTCCAAGGGTCTTATAAGTAATCCTTGTACTTGAACCTTCTTCTAGTTTGCTTACCATGTTGACATGCCTTGCAAAGTATGTTTTTAGGTTTGATGATCTTAGGCATTTTCTTCATAGACTTATTAGTGATAATATTGGCTAGGTTTTCAAAGTTTAGGTGACCTAGCCTTTTGTACCATAGCTAACTTTCATCTATCTTAGAAATGAAACATCTCTCCTTGATCTAATTTAACACATATAGGTTATTCTTAGTTCTCTTGACATTAGCATTTAACCTTCTTGATTTGGCTCTCCTTATCTCACACCCTTTGTCATGAAAGATTAGTGCATGTACTTGATTGTACATTTGACTCACACTAAGTAGGTTATGTTTCAGACCTTACACATACAACAATACATTTTGTGTCTTGGTCTTTCTATTGTCCAAACTCAAAACACCCTTACTAACTATATTAGCAGTTATGTTGTCTCCAAACCTCATTATTCCTGTAACATTATTATTTAATTAGATGAACTTATTTCTATCTCCTATCATATGGATTGATCAACCACTATCTATATACCATTTCATGCCTTCATCTCGAATGTGAAAGGTAGTCTGAGCTAACATAAAGTCCTCTTTGGTATTTTGTTCTTCCTTAGAAAATAGTCCATCTTACTTCTTAAGCTCAATAAGATCCATCCTAGCGCTATTTGGTTTCCATACCAATGTTTTATCCTTATTATGTATTCTATGAGCTTCATATGTATTTTTGAAT
Source organism: Torreya grandis (assembly GCA_037957365.1). Lineage (NCBI taxonomy): Eukaryota > Viridiplantae > Streptophyta > Pinopsida > Cupressales > Taxaceae > Torreya > Torreya grandis. Next base: position 93,614 of record JARHVA010006790.1, read on the forward strand.
CGTGTGGACCTTCTAACTTTATTAGATCAAAATCTTACAATAGATCCTATATTGCGATAGATGTAGCAAAAAACATTTCTATACTTACCATGGTTCCATGATTACTTATCCTTTATAGTATTGGATTTCTTGATTGATTTTTTTAGGTTAGTACTCTTGACATGTTATGACCTCTCATTCTCTCTCTCAAACTTTTTCAATTTGTCCATGAGTTTTTCATGCTCAACCTTCAATGAATATAGCTCTATCTTCAACTAGTCATACTTAACTTCCTTTGACTTACACCTTATGTTGACCTATTCTAACAAACTCTTGAAATCCTTGATAGTCTTATTTTGGTGTTTCAAATCATCAAGGGTTTTCATCAGCTCAAATTCAAGGTCTACTTTATCTTCTCGTTCTTCACTATCATAGTACACTTCTTCGTCATACATGCTATCTTATTCCTATTGATCACAAGGCATTCTTGAGCTTCTTAGGATCACCTTCAAGTGGTTAAACTTGCCTAAAAGGAAAAAGATTTGATACCAATTATTGGAAGCAAAATGAATTAAATGGGGTGGGTTAATCTATCTTCAATACTTTTACAATCTTTACCTTGTCATTCATGAACTACCAAAACAATATAGTAAACTAGCAACACATTAAGATCCATGAACATGAGAGAAGAACATAACACACAAAACATTTATTTGAGTGGGAAAACTCAAGGAGAATAAAACCCACTAATAATTCAAATGGATTACTATCCTATAATTCAAACATTAATATTTAGTAAATCACCAACTTCACTTAGATTTCCAACCCCAGCTAGCCAAACATCAACTTGACTATGATTTAACAAGCACCTACTTACAAGGAGGAACCAACCCCCTAGATGACTCAACACCAAATCAGCCACCTCAAACCTTTGATCAACTTTAGAACTATTTTTTCCTCATAAAATAGATAATTATCTCCATCTTCAGCTCTTAACACACATCTATCATCCTCAAACTGGTCTTTAGCCTTCTTCACTCAATTAAGTCTCTTCAAGACTTGGTTAGGTCATATGACCTTGATAATAATTTATAGTACCCATATTTTATCTTCATTATAGTTTATATATACCCTCTTGATGGTATACAAGACCTATTTCAGATCTTCAAAGTTCTATCTCATTTGTTTCAACACACATACTCACTCTAGACAATTAAGCCCATTAGGCCTTGTTTTTATACTAGGATCTTGATCATACACCTCTTGGTCAGATATTCCCACTTATTTTTTCAATATAATAGGACTTAGGACATGTAAAAAAAATAAAAAAATCATTATAATATGTTGGTCATAAGATATAGGACTGAAATCCCTTTTAGGCCTTAAGGAGACCTAATTCAATTAGGCCTTCATTAGCACATGTTATCCTTTGAACACCTTGGAACACTTTGAGTTTAAAAAAAATAAGAACATATAAAATTTAATTTGAATATAACTCTAAAAAACTCAACTTTGGTACATGACACCTTTTAGCTCCAACCACCACTTGAAGCATGCCATTAACACTATTTACAATTAGCCCTGTACATACACAAAAAGTCTATCTTGAACAACTAAACCAAAAACATAATATTGTCAAACAATAATGGAAAAAAATTATATAAAAATAATATTAAAGACATAAAATACTTCACGAAGTTTTTAAAACTTCATTAAATATGGTAAAAGGACTCAAACCCTTCTCTGTAACTAGCCCACTCAGAACTGTCAACTAGCTTCAAAACATAATAATAGAAACATGAATTTATGATACATGAAAGGGAATAATTATGATACATTAAATGGAATACTTAATAAATTAAAATTAATTAATATTATCTTGAAACAATCTTATAATAATTTATAATAAATAGATTATAAGTTCTAATAGAAATATTGGTCTTATAAACCAATCTCATGACTTCACTGTACACAGACCTCACTGAGTTAGATAAGTCAATTTGAGAGAAAATTTATGATATATAAAATCTTATCCAAATATTATATATAATATTTAAATGAATTACATGTCTCTAAAAAAATCCCCATGCATTTTTATCCATCCCTCCATGATAATACATCCCTAAACAACTTCTCACTCCTGCATGGTTTTTTCATTGTCTGCACCATTAGGCCTTTTAGCAATAGGTAAACTTGTATGAACAATTTAGAACCTATAAAGGATATAAAATGATTATAAACCACCATATACATAATCTAAAAGTCTCAAGCTTCAACCTTCATCCAATTATCAACTTTGACTTGATCAACTTTACTTGCTACAATAAATTTTTGAAAAACAAGGCCTTTCTTGTAAGGTCCACTCACTCTCCTAACAAAAAAATCACACCTATAGATGAATAATAGAGTTTAATAATATTTAAAATCACTTACATGTCCATTATAAACCATTTTGGTCTATTTTGGTCAATATATTTCTCATCAGGTCAAAGTTAGGGTTTTAGAGAGGTTCAAACCACCTTACAGTCATAACAATCATTCATAAAGATTAGACCCTTATTACAGAAATAAATGATTGTAAATTTGATATAAGACACTTAAACATATACCATTAATGTATTAATTTCTCATGTAAAGTTTACACATGCTAATTAACACATGAAACTCCTTCTTGGGATGGGAATCCTTCATTCTGTGCACTCGAGAGACCTTGAAACACTTTTTATTTCCTTTTATTGAAAGTTTTGACCTATAAATTGGTAAAAAAACCTATGAAAATATATAAATCCACTAAAAATTCTCACATTTTCATTATTACTTTATAACTTTATCCTAATACCCCATTAGGGCAACATCTCTCTTTTTTCTCTTTAGGTTTTTGACCTGCAAGTCACATTAGGCCTTGAAATTGGCTTTCTATCCACTGTCCATAAAATCTCCACCTCAATAAAATTATCAATAAACTTATAAAATTATATAAAACTAATTTTCATCCTTCATAGGTCTTGACAACATGCCATGACCCCTTATTAGGTCAAGCAGATTCTAGAACTAATCTAGTTGCATGTTAGGTCTATAGGACTTACCCTTGTAGGCTTAATTTGAAACATCCGTGAGTGATCCAATGCCTCATATTAATTATTAAATAACATAATACATCATATTATGCCTATGTGCATACATATCACTAGGCTACCATGCTCTTTCATGCACAAGACAAGGCATCATATGCAGAAGCCTTCTTAAGTTTCATGCTAGGTTCAAACACTTGACAACTTTGGTAAATTTGGAAGCTAATATTAAAAATCTCTTTGATGATTATACACCTTTCTCACATGACTTATATTATTCTCAACCAATGTCATGCATCACAAGGATGCAATCAAATAAATACATTATCTAATAAACTCATGAACAACCTTTGACATCAATGATAATTTCAATGCCAAACCTCAAAAATAGAAATGATGCTCAATAATGGGGTGTGTGTAAATCCCACATCAAAAAGTACCTTATATTATTCATGGCATATAATACATAAAATATGGCCAATTGACTATCCCAAGGAGATCTTAGTGACATTTATCCACCTAAAATTCAATTTGAGTTCAGTCGGCATGGCTTCCAATATTTATGACCTTGGGATTGAGTGAGATCCAATTTAAATTTGGTATCAATTTTATTTTACTCATTGAATTATTACAACCACCAAATAATGGGCCATGCAATGGCCATAGGGACTTGTATTTACTAAAAAATACTAGCACTTTGATTGAGTAAGGGTTGGCTATTTGATCATTTGGTAGAGTGGGACTAGTTAGATAGGAGATCAAGCTATTTTGCCCATTTATCTTATGTTTTCCCTACTTTTTTAGTTATCTTTTACTTTGTATGAGCTAAGGCTATTTAGACTTAATTTTATATTCACTTGAGTATATGATGAATCTTAATCAATGTTTCATGAATTATCTTCTTTTGGAAAGCTTTGTGAAGTGATATTCATTGCCTGCACATGTATATGGTGGCTTTATTTCCATGTATTCAATTATCTAACTTGTCCTATACTCCTGCATTGCATTTTTATTATGGTTGTGTTATGTCAGCCAAGTAGAGATTGGTATTTTCAAAGGATTAATCTACTTAACAAAAACATATATGTTTCTTTTACAAAGTAGGCTCATATTCTCTTTCTCCCTTTCCTCTCTCTTTTTATATTTTTATATCCACTATTACATTTGTTTTAGATTGGTTCTAATTGAAATTAGTAACTCAAGCCTTATCTAGATTACATGTTCATTACTTGTCATTATTTATGCATTATTGAATTCAAGTAATAAAGGGAAAGTAATAGTCAGCTAAAAATTTATTGTTAAATATGAATGAGTTAATTCTTATAATATAAAAATAGTCTAAGATTCATTTCATAAGTGTTAGAGTTTAAAATAACATAGGCCCTTTGTATGGAACAATTTGCAATGACCAACTAGGTGAGATCTAGTCTTCCATGACCTGGTAGATATAAACCTTGGGGAGATCTTTATATCTCTTTTTAGGCGAGGTTGGATGATCCCCATCCTTCCTAAGTTGGTGTGATAAAGATACCATCAACACTTTGTATATAGTTCTATGTTATGTGACAAATACTCACCTAGTTACAACTCGACCATGGGCTCAAAATGAATTTTTTACTCTTTTATTATGATATCATTAGACTATGTTATATAGCATCATCTCGCTTAGTCACATATTTGTGCTCATAAGGTAAATTTTCTTAGATATATGATGAAGTGATTCTATGAGATCATGACAATTGGAAGCATATAACTTAGTGAGGAGGTCAAAGACTTAGGCTTGAAAGTTTGTTGTTGAAGTGCTGTGATGAAGCAAGTGTTGGACAAGTGGCAGCTTCTTGGTTAGTTAGGAAGTTATGCCTTATAAATTTTTTAAATTGTGAATTTAAATATGATGAATTCATAAATGGGGTCAAATGGATTAGTCTGATATACTGAATCTTTTGATCATATGCCACATATACTCTAAATATCTCTAAATATGTCATGAAATGTGACTAGGTCTTAAATATCTACATGCCAAAGCATAAAATCAATGAATCATTCTTTCATAAAATTAGCTAAGAAAGTTGAGAAAAGGAAAACATGTATTAAATAAATCTAATTAAAGAAAATTTTTACCAGATTTATAGATACTTTATACCAATTTTATAAAATATCCTAATTCAATTATAAAGTGATATAAACATTAAGTTAGATTAATCTAAAATAATGTAAAAATGAGCTAAAATGATTAAGGAAAATCTATAAAAGATCTAAATAAATAAATATTTTTTATGAGAGTCTAAGTCTAAATAGTTCAAAAGATGATTTTTAGCATACTTCATAACAAGTTATAAAATAACTAAGAATCATTAGGCTTAGAAAAAATAAGTTAATTAATTGCATGAGGTTTTAATGTGATTTTTAGTTCAAGTATGTATGATAAGAATTTATCACTCGTATTTGGTTGAAATAATTAAGTAGGTTAACAATATTGATTTTAAATCTATCAACTTACTCATGCTAAAATGACATTGAAATATGTAAGCCAAACTCACTCATTTGACATATAAGACCAGGATCCTAAACATAAAGAAGGGGCACCATGATTTATTATAAAACTAGGTCATTTTTTACAAGCAACAAAAAATACCACACATAATAGTGAAAGGTGAGAGATGTTCATTTGGATGTTGTTTACCAGTGTTAGTGAACTTAGGAAATTTATTTCCAGATCACTTTGGTAAATCATGTAGTTTTCCACCTAGAGCTAATGGACCCATGACTAGTCCCTAAGGTAGTGCATCCATGTTGAAAAAATTTATGATTTTAGGTATTATAGTTCAAGAAAGATCTAATGTTTTTTTGGTTATAGTTACAACTTATTGTTTTATTTTTTTGTGGATTGGTTGAGGTACTTGAAAATTTATTACTTAATATATTTGTCCTTCAAAATTGTTTTTAACTTAGATTGACATCAAAATTTTATTGTAACTCAAAGATAGTATCAATATTACCTCCTTTTTTATTTTTCTTAGTGAACCTTCTTTCATCCAACATAAAAGATATTTACAGTCTTTGAACATGAGGTATTTGAATAGATCTATGATTATATACAATCACAAATTATCCCTGTTATCTTATTCTATCCACAAGTGCCACAACTATTTATGAAAGATCAACATGATATTCATCTTATTCCAATGCAATTATATCTCTATCAAACTAAATAAGGATAGTCCTATTATCCTAAGCACATATTCAAATATCATAATAATTGTTTTCTTATGTTTTTCATCTCTAATAAAGACTTGGATGAAGGGAAAGGGCTTGAGATCCAAATATTGTCATATGAGTAAAAAAATGAATCTTTGTAGGTCACATAGAAAACATAAATAGTGCCCCATGGTGGGTGCCAAAAACTATTGGTTTATTATTTTTAATAGAATAAAAAATGTGAATCCAATCAACATTATAGGGGATAAATTCCCTCCTTATGAGGATGGGATTATTACTTTCTTTGAAAACATGAGAAAATTATTCTAAAATAATACATATAATAAATATAATATTTTTTTTGTATTCATTGGGGAGTGTTTGTGAATAGAAAAATAGTGATAATGAGAATGAGAATGAAAGAAAGGGGAAAATAATGGAGGAAACATGTGTAATTTAGTATAAATTAATTTAAATTACAATAAAATTGAATATAATCAAAATAATGATAATTCAACCATAAAAAATTTTTATCAAGAAAGAAATATAATTTGAATGATTTAATAAACATGAGAATACTAACCATTCATTAAAAAAACCAAAGGCACAAAGAATTTCAATCTCTATTTTATTAATTCTATGGGAAAAATACAATGATTCTTCCTTTATTTCTTTCTCAACAAAAATGTTTACACTATAAGAAAGTCCATTTACAATAGACATAACTCTTATTTATAATAAGAGTGCACATAACTACCTCATAACCATTTCATAACCACCTTTTTGAAAATAGTTTGTATTTGTGATTTTACTTGTTCAACATATGTTCATAAAGGGAGATCATAATAATTTTTGACTTATAATAACTTTATGAAAATGTAAAGTGAATAAATAGAAAAGCCAGAGATAGAAAATTAGAGGAACTAGCTGTAAAGAGAAGAAATTTAATGTTGAGAATATGTTTGAAAAACTATTATAATTTGATATTGTTCTTTAGTTTGTGATGAATTTAATATAAATACTATGAATATATGAATTATAGTTTCTATACCTTTCTATTTAGGAATAATGGTGTTCAATAGACATGTCAACCATGTCTACATAATTTCATTAATTTTTCATTATTCTTTTTTTTTTTTTTGGAATATTCTTTTTTGAATTTTATAAGAGCATTATGAATATCACCTAGTTTATTCAAGGTTTTAAAATTGAAATTATATGCACCAAAAAACTCTTCTTTGATCATATTTTGAAATTGTTCTTTTATTTCTGTAGCTGAATAAGTTATATTTCATTTTCTTTTAGAAAATTATAGTGAATGGCCCAAACATCATAGTTCAGATCACTACATAACTCGCCATGACTTGATAAATCTTTCAAAGCTTTTTCAAGAATGTTGATTTTCCATTCTACACTTTGAGACCTTTTATGTGAAAAATTATAATTTTTTTTTGAAAGTTTGTTCAGATATAATAATATTTTCATTTGTTTGAGACATATGCTTCAAATCTCTATTTATGCTCCAACATATTTTTTCTTCATTTGATCATGTTTTTATTTATTATATAATTTTGACTAGATATTCTTTGAGTAATCAATATAGTATTTTTATCTCATCAATGAACACAAGTCTATCAATTATGAGTTTTTATGCCTATGTTTCCATAACTTTCCCATGATTATTTCATTTGTGAATGTATAAAATAACATACTTATCAATATCCTCTATGAAAGTAGAGTTAGGAACATAAACTAAGGGAACATCAATTTGATTGAGGAATATTTTGATATATGCTGAAATTATTTGTACCTAATTTTCTATTTTTTCTTGTGTTTTGTTTCCTTATTATATTATTTTGGTTAGTCAAGTTATAAATTTTTGGAAGTAATGCATGTCTTCTTCATGATTTGATTCTCCAAAAATTATTTTAATCATGTTATAATATGTTATAGTCATATCTTTTTCATTATTGTTAGAAATGGGTTGAGCAATCTCAACAAAATATGCTCTTGAAGTATATGACACCAATTTGGAAGTGGTATTGGAATTTTAGGTGGAGTTTGAAGAAGATTAGCCACATCATCAAAATCAAGCGTATCATCTCTAACTATGTTTTTTTTCTCAATCATTTGATATACCCAATTGAAATGTGAACCATTTCAAGAAGCAACCATATGAATATTTTCAATGGAAGTGGGATAAATAAGGGTTATATTTTGTTAATCAATGGCAAGAGAATCTCCTAAAATGGAAATTTATTTTGGTGGTGAGGGAATATCTAAAGTTGGAATGTGAGGAGGATACATGACATTAAGAGGGGATAAGAAATGGATTGGAGATGGAAAGTGATGAATAGGTGGAAAATACAAACTTATGTTTATAAGATAATAAAAAAGTGGTGATTGAGCCAAACCTAAATCAAAGGTTATAAAATGTTGAGTTGTATGATCAATTTACATAAAATTATTAGACTATTGGGAAGAAGGATTTTCAACTATTGGTATAGTAGAAGGTATGGGAACTATTTTGATTAGAAATTTTGGTCTTGATGAATATTAATCGCCAAAGGTCTCATGTGAAAAATTATTATTATTTGGGTCTTCCTCATCACCCCCACCACTTGATTTAGGTTTTACAAAGGAATTTTGACATATAATTTTGAGTTTGATGGTTAAGTTTTAGATGTTGGCAAGGACTCTTGTTTCATTTTGGGAGTTTCTAAACATTTTGAATGTATTACAACAATATATTAAACCAATTTATTATTGAACCAAGCCTTAGATATTGATACAACAAATTGGGTGCATTTATTCAAATCACTTGACTCTTTTACTGACCAATAAATTAGAAGGGTACAAATTGCACTTTCTGAGTGAACAATGGATCAACTATATTAGATCCATCATCAAAAATCCCTTTGGTAGACCATTCAAGTCTAAATGCTTTCATTCAATCATGGTCATTATAGAATAATATATATTTTTGACTCAAAATTCAGCTTCACAATCTTCCTAATAATATTTAATTTATGGTACATGTGAATAACTAGAACCAAATTTGAGATTATTTCCCACAAAGTTTTTATTATCAAAAGTAGTTATTTTAGTATGAGTTTTCATTGGGATATCAAGCATTGAATTCTTAGTTTTTGAGGCATATAAATTTGTATTACAAATGAATTAGCTCAAAATATTGGGAAAAGAAACCCTACCTATATGCTTCATGTCACATTTCTTATGAACTTCATTTAATTATATGCAAAGTTCAAAAAGTACCAGTTTATCACTTTTATATATTTGAAATATATATGGAATAACTTAAAACCATCCAAATCTAAGATGCTTAAACATATAAAAGTGAATGAAATATCTTCCACATTTATTGATAAGATAGGTAACTTCATTTGAAATTTATGTTGTTATATTGGCTTTTATGATTCTTAAGACTGACATAGTAAATGCATTTTTTACTCTCCTGAAGTGTTTTTTTCCTATCTCATTGGTAAGTTAAGGAATTTTTTCATATATCAATCATCTATAAGTGTTTCATCCTTCTACATTTCAGCCTCGCCATGATCTAGTATTTTTAATTAATAGGATATATTTTAAGTGATGTAGAATGACTATGTAGACTATAGTTTTATTAGATATTCATGGATATTTTTATTAATTCTCTCCCAAATATATGAATTATTTCCATAAAAAAATTATGTTGATATAGATACACATCCATTTATAAATTATTTAGGTATCAGGCTGACCCATAACTATGCTCAATAGAGTTATAACATCTCATAAGTCTTCACAAAATTCTAATCTATGTAGAACCTTAGGTAGTTTATAATGTTTGTTCCTCTTATTACTAAACCAAGATTGGTTTATCATGTTTAAATAATTATCATTGTGTTGAATCCAACAATTTTGTGCTATATATTTGTTTATTTCAACTACTAGCTCATGAGTAGTAATAGTAAATGTTTTGTTGATTGAATGACTATCTAGTTTAACCATCACCACATCATTTATAGATATAATTTCTCTCTTCTTTGAGTCATAGTAATGTGAACATGAAAATATTAGATATACACATTCAAAAGAATTTGGGAATGTAAAGGCATGTGCAAGCCCGCTATCTAGAATATGTTATTCCAAATTTGATATTTTACCATCCTTTATTTATTCCAAAAAATCTTCAATAATTACATGAACAATCTTGCTTTCAGTTATTTATGATATGTCTAGGATGGAAAAATGATCATAACCTATATGTTTAAATTTCATTTTATAGACATGGATATGCAAAATGAAATTTTAACTAATAGTTTTAGGTTTTTTATAGTAATATTAGGATGTATAAATTTTTTTGGGTAGATGCAAGGCTTGATCTATTATGATCATTAAAATATTATAAATTTCTCACAAAAATTATTCTATTTTTTGTTGGAATAAACCATAACTCTCTAGTACCCTCAACACTTCAAATATATGAAATGTAATGATTTTCACAATAAAAATAACAAATATAGGGGCAAGGTTTTAAATTACCTATAATATGAAGGTATTTAGGATGATAGGGGAGAATGGGAGAAAACTAGTGAAAATGGAGAAAATAAAGGAAAATAAGATGCTACAATTTACTAAAAAATGGTATAGAAGGTGAATGAAAATGCATGAAAATAAAAATACAAAATGGAAATGAATGAGGGAGAATAAACCAAACTTGAAAGGATTAAAACATAAAAAATCAAACACAAGCTAAGAAGTAAGAGATTTTTGATGTCATAGAACATCATAACAAAGAAACATGGAACTTTTTCAAATAAATGGAACTCTAAATTCAATTTATACTTACTAAAAAATGATTTTTTTGTTTCCAAAAAAATCCTTCATTTTCGATCGAGATTTTTTGAGGGTCGATTTTTTTTTATAATCTTATTTTTGAAAATTATAGACCTATTTAGGTATTTATGGGTTTTCAAACACTATGGGTCCTAAAGGTACTTCCCTAGCTTCCCCAAGTTATAGAATAATTTTATTTATTTTTTAACATGACTTTAAACATGGATTTATCATAGGTTTCATTGGTTTTTGACACTGTCGAAACCATAGTGATAATCATGATTTTTGAGACTTTTGGGAACTTGGGACACTCTCGGGGTACTTCCTTAGACCATTTCAACACTTTCAAAGATTAAGATAACTGAAGACACCTAATCCATTTTTGGAGTTTCTAAATTTTGATTAATTATTAGAAGAAAAATAACCAAGACCTAATTAAAATTTACATACCTTAAAGTAACCTAGACTTATTTTGGGCTTTGAGGGGTTTTGGATACTTTTAGAGCCAAAATAAGTTCAAAAATTTCCCATAAATTCTGAAATTTAAGAATAAGTCCTAGGTCTTGAAAATTATGCTAAGTGTGTACTAAAAATTATCTCTTCGATCTAGTCTATGTACTGGTGTAAAAAATGATAAGTTTCAAAGATTTCAATTTTATATGACAACAATATGCTCATAATTTTAGTAGAGTAGTGTAATAATAAAACTTGATCCTTATTACTATTGATAGGAAGATCAAAGTTAACTTACATTATTTTTAAAGGATACTTAAAATTCTTATCACAATGAAAATAGTTATTGAAGAGAAAACTAAAGAAATTGAGTGGAGATTATCTCATGATTGCATTATGGATGTATCCATAGATTAGGAATCCAAATAGGGTTAGTTTTATTATTAGTGAATACACATCCAAAAAATTGAGTGAGACTAACATCTTAATTCTATCCACTAGGTTTTATCAAGACTAAGAAAATGATGAATCAAATAGAAGATAAAACATAAGCATGTTATTCCTTATTTGAAAGACTTATTTTACATGGTGGTTTGAATATGTATGTTATTGAATTATATAACTATAGGTCTTTGGTGATTTTTAATCCACATGAAATCAACATCTCCCCTTGTCTACTCTTAATTTGGCTTGAGAATTGAAAAGCTCTTTAGGTATTTTGGCAGAGTAAGTTTAGGTTCAATAAGCTTGTCTATAATGGATGGGGGACCTTAAATTCATAAACTTGTTGAATAAATAAGGACCATATATATTTATCTTCAAATGGAGGGCTAGGAATGAGTCCTCACCCTCATCAATGTTGGAGGTTGGAGATGTAAGAGGGTCCATTTAAGGAAATTTTGGGTGTGGAAGAGATTTAGAAGAAAAGTGCAATCATGACCTCGTGTAATAAGGTGTAAGAGCTTACTTCCAATCCTCTCCTTTTCCATTAACTTTATCATGTGATGTCATCAAGATGAAATAATATTAACTTTTTTATTTTAGATAAATATGGATATTCTAAGAGTTATGGAAAATTCAATTAGGGGTAGATTAGGTTAATTAATAACTAGAAGAAAAGTAATTTTGGTGGGGTTGAAAGAGTTAATATAAGACATAATTAATTAATTTTTTTATTTAGTGGGGGGATGAATAGTGAATAAAATCAATACAAAGTTTTTAATTCAAGTATCTACATTTTTTCCCTATTTGAGAAGGCATTGTGAGACATAGATGAATTGAAAGTTTTTTAACGATTGCAAAATATGAAAAATATAGATGAAACATTAGATGAATAAATAATTACTGATCGATGATGCCCTATTGAGATGGCATGTAGGGATGAAAGACATAGATGTGCTCTCCAAAAAGAGAGGAAGAAGTAAGAATAAGAGTGAGAATAGCCCATGGTTGAGATTAATCTAAATGAGCTAATACTTGCACGCTATAATTTCCAATGTGAATAGAGTAAAAAAATGATTGATCCCAAAAAAAGGGGGAGTTGGGAAGGATACATCCCAAGATAAGTGGCACTTTTTTATTTTACCCAAATAGGACAAAAGTTGTGAGCTTGGAACTAGAAAAAATATAAATTAATTTAATTACCACAAAGAGGGGAGAATTGATTGACTAATGATATGCCCACAAGAAATATTTGATCATTGATTAAATTATTTCCCCAAATATGGAAGATTTAATCATTGATTGGTCTAATTTATTCTATTCATTGATTGGAAAGCATAACTCAAGGATTGAATCTGGTACACATATTAAAAATAAGTTGGGCACAAATGCAAGTGTAGATGATACAATGAATTTTCAAAGAATGAATAAGCCAAAAAAATCTAGTCACATAAGGATGCATAAAGTGATGATAAATATAATTAGAATAAGACAATGATGGTTAAATAATAATAATATAATGGTGGTTGAGTTGAATCTAGAAATTAAACATAATTGAGTGCTACCTACATAGTTTAAATGGACCACACGCTAATATAGTTTTCCCAAGAAGTGGGAGAAATAGGTGAAAATAGATGAATAGTAATGAGAAAAAGTGTGAAAATAGATGAATATTAATGATAAAAAGTGTGACCAAGTTGACCCTAGATACATCATGTATCCAAGTGCTACCTACATGGTCCAAAATGGAACTTAGGCTAATTTAGTTCTCCCAATAATCCAATGTTGTCAAATGTGTATGAATCTCATTGATATACTTAGTTGGAGATGCACATCCTGATTATCACATATGTAGCCATAATGTTCAATTGTTTTGTTTTAATCATGGAAAATGTGATGATGTGATGCAGTTAAAGATGATCAAGAGGATTGGATAAGATAATAAATGAGTATACAATGGAATGAACTACCACTAGAACATTTCCATATAATATACTAGTAATTTAATTTTTATATAACATAAAATGGTATGCATCATGATATAAAACACCATGATGACTTGGACATAGTGTGCATAAGGACCAACACCTGATCCAATAGATAAATGATAATAACATACCAAAGATATGAAAAACCATGATGATAATGCTAACGTATGTCAATGGATGGACTTGAGTATAATGTGTATGAAAAGGATCACCATGATGATGCCTTTGTTAGCATAATGGATTGAGTTAAAGCAATAAAATAAAAAGGAAACAAATAGGCGAATAAACAAAAATTAAAAAATAAAATCAATAAGAAACATCTTGTCATTTAACCAAGACAAAATCCTCATGTGAAGGCTCAATTATATTGATAATTGGATGGTGACCTCAAGGATATATGCAAGGGAACTAAGTGGGAATACAATATCTTGAAATAAGTTACATGTTTAACTTACGCTAAATAGGGTGGGAGCTACGAGCTTAGATTAGATTGATTTGATTTTCCCTAAACAAGTCAAATTTAGGAAGGACATATCCCAACAAAATTTTATGATTGAAATGATTATATTAAGTATTTTTGGCTAGATTAATGAGAATACAAATATTTTTGAATATCGTGGCTTTAAATCTCTCATGGAGATGTTAAGCCCTTTCTTCTAATTTTTAGGGAATTTTTAATTTTTATGATGTTTAATATTTTTGGAATAAGATATTTACATGAAGATTCAACAAGTAGGATGTACCAAGGGATATAAAAAAATGTTCAAGGGAAACATTTATCAAAATGAAAAGTAACCTTGGGTAGGGGTTTAAATTGCTAACTCATAAAATAATAAGAGTGTGGCTTAAGTTGTTTGCAAAACAATGAGTGCATGGATTAAAATGCTCATAAAATGGTGAGAGAGTTGAATGGTTATGGAAATGAGGATGATGATAAGAGTGACCAAGCTATCCATATATACACCATATATCTAAGTGTTGCATACATAGTTTATATAGACCTCAAATTAATGTAATTCTCCCAAAAATGGGAGTATACTGAAGAAATGATGATGGTTGATTGGAAATGATCATGCTAGGTTATTATGTTCCCACCTATGAGATGTTGTAAATGTAAAGGGAAGGTTACCCATGTAGGACTTCAAATAGTGCCAACCATGATAGAATTACAAACTATTTAAATATATTTCATTGGTTTGACCTATTCAAAATTTAAGATTTTGGGGTTGTATATCTCTCATGGAGATTTTAAGTCATTTTTTTATTTTTAGGTTTTTTAAAATTTTCAAATATTTAAGATTTTTTGGATTTTTAAATGTTTATGGTTTTTTAAATAATATATTTACATAAATATTTGGTAAGTAGAATACACAAATGGGATAGAATAAAATGTACAAGGAAATCATCTAGCAAAGGAAAATGCAACCTTGGGTAGGGGTTTAAATTGGTAAATCATAAAATGGTGAGGGTGTGGCTTAAAATGATTGTAAAATAGTGATAGAATATAATATGGTATGGCTACATTGACCTCATAGACTAATCACTATCAACATAGTCCAAATGGACCTTAAGCCATTGTAGTTCATCTTATAGTGAAAGATACCACTAATCAACAATAGGTTAGGATAGAATGATAGTAAAGTGGGAATAATGATATAAGACTTGAAAAAAGATGAAATATGTAATTTTAGGGATTAATACATAGGGAAACCATGTTGAAGTGATACACAATGTTGCCTTTGAGGATGTGTTGATGATGACTAAATCTGAATCACCTACTAAATCTTTCTCTAAATCTAGCATTTGAATATTTATGTTTTACCTTTAGACTAAAATAAAGATTAGGATGGTAATAGGATGGGGGAGAAATAAGGAATAACTTAATTAAAAATAATAATGAAGGGAAGATGATAGGACCTACCCCCAAGCAGGGGTCCTCATAGACAATGTTCAAGCAAATAAAATGTAAAAGCACTTGAGATGCATAATATTCATGGGTTGATTGAGCTCTTGCCCATATAGTGTATACAAACTATATGATCCATACCCATAGTTATCTATAATAATGAATAGTCCCAATCAATTAGGCTAAAATTTTACCTTATTTTCACGATTTGCTTAATTATTTTTCAGCACAAGATCACCAAGTTTAAACTCTCTAGGTTTGATGTGCTTGTTATTGCTACATCATAACCTATTCTAATATGCTTCAATATTATCCAATGTAGCTACCCATTTTTCATCAAGTAGTTATAATTCTTGTAATTGAGAAACTCTATACTCCTTATCATCGATGATATCCTACAATGAAATGCACAAGAAAAGTAACTCAATCTCGATAAGGATAATAGCTTCAATGTTATAACCTAGGGAATATGGTGTGGCTCTAGTGGAGGTTTAAGTATTGGTATGGTAGATCCAAAGGGTAGGAAATAATTACAAGTGTTAATCGCATCTAGAATTATTCATAGTATTTATAATGATTTTAATAATGGCCTTATTAGATCCCTCAACTTGGCCATTTTCTTGGGAAAAAAAGGAGTGGAAAACTATTGTTTAATATGGTATCAAGTATAGAGGGATTTGATGTCCTTATTTTTTAAGGACTTTATATTATCTAAAATAATATCAAAGTGAATGCTATAGAAAAATATAAGGTGGTTCATAATGACTTTAGAAATCTATTTACTAGTTACATAAATGAGGGGATTTACTTTAAACCACTTAGTAAAATAATTAGTCACAATGAGGATATGTTTATGGCCATTTGAACATGTAGGATTTATTATCCCTATGAGATTGAGTCTCCATATGAAGAATGACCAAGGAGTAGTGATCGGTTAGAATGCTTATGCTAGAGCATGAATGAGGTTAGTGTATGTAATTAGAAATGCATCATGTCTATAAATCAATCCTAACTCAGAGAAGATAGATAATACCTTACACTTTTGGGTTGGGGATACATTTACTAAGCATGAGCATAACCAATATGGGGATCCACTAGACCCAATTAGGGGATCTCTTATCACAATACACCATGTTGGGAGGGTTTCAAATATTTTATTTTAACATAATCATGAAATAACCCTAAGGGGGTTCTAGGTTATGATATTTCACCTATACTAATAACAATTAAAGCAAATCCAATCTAGTGCTCACCAAAGCTTGTTCCATAACATGAGGGTTAGAAATAATCAAAACATGTATAGGAGAATCTCAATTAAGATATATATGAGTAAGATCCTAATACATGGAATATGAAGACTAATATTATTAGAAGCTAATACTTAATCTACTTCTATCTACTAAAGAAAAGAGCAAAATTAGAGAATACTTACCTGAATGATAAATCCATCAAGACTCAATCTTTCCCTTGGTGAATGGAGATTCACAAGAGGTTATCATGGTTTGTAAGGATCATTAAGAAAGGCTAAAGCATCTAAGACTTATCCACAAGACTAGATTCTCTAAGTAGAAACCCTAAGTTAAGACTCCTCAAGTAGAATGGTGGAAGAGTAGACTGTAAATAAGTGTGAGTGAATAATAAATCTTGATTGCATATTAAAATAATGATGAAATAATCTTGTATTTATATGAAAATTTGACCCTTGACCCTTCCAAAACTCTTGGCTGGCAAGGTCAACCTAGTTGACCTGGCACAATTTTAGACAATTATTCAATAGGTCTTGATTTAGGTCAGCCAAAGGCCAACCTAATTCCTATGTGAAAATATATTGAAACTATACAGGGTCGACCCAATTGACCTGGCATAATCAAATGAAAAAAGGGACTTAAAGGTACTCAAAAAAGAGAGATGAAAAGTGGAAAAGACTGAAAGAGTGTGAACAAGAGTATTAATATCTTAAGGAATGGTTTTAAGAGATGGTTGGATTGGTAATATTTGGCAATAAGGGAAAATAATCTTGTGAAGCACTAATGGTCTATCCACCCCTTTCCTAGTGCACCCCTTACAACATGCACTCAGATAATTGAGTCTCAATGGGTTTGTACAAGATGTAAAGCATCAATATTTGATAAAAGTTGAAAATATTATGTGTATACATATGCCTCACTCGAATCTCATCACATGTCACTAAGTTTTAACAGGGGATGGTGATTCGATAAAGAACATAATAAAACATAACACTGATGCTAATTTTTTTTGTAGTATTTTAAATCCTAAAATAACTAAAAGTAAATGACTGAAAGGGAAATAACTAAAAGTTAAATGACTAAAAAGTAAATGTAATGCATACCTTGACTTACCTTTATTTTTGGATGATTGTCTACTGTGTTGTTAGTTTTGATTGTGGAGGGTGTAGAAACTACTTTCAATAAACACAAGAATACAAAAACTAAAGAGTAAAAGCAAACAAATGCAAGAAATCCAAGATAATTAGCACTATGAGGATGGGACGTACTTGGAAATTTGGCAAGCTAGGGTGATAAGTGCTATGTTAGACCAAATGACTAATTGGAACATAAAATTAAACTGGGTAATAAAAAATCTAAGGCTACTAAATATGGATAAACTCAAACAAGTAAACCTTAAGTAAGAAATATAAACTCACCAAGCCAAACTAAGGATATATGCCAAAAATAATGGTAATAAACATCAAATGTAAAATTAGAAAGAAAATAATAAAACAACATTGATGAGTGGGCAATTCCAAACCTTATCTCACTCAAAAATGGAAAAGGGTGAATAAAAATGGAAAACAACATTGTTGAGTGAGAAGTAACAAGCTAAACTCACTCAATTATGAAAAAAGGGTATGAACTTAGGTGTTTATAATAGTAGGCTATTAAAACAATGACAAATGGTAAAAGGAAATAAATCAAGTCTAGGAATGTAATTTTATGGTAAAATAAAATAATCTATAGATACTCAAACATATTTCACTCTAATGATAGATAAAAATGAAACAAGGTAGTGCTAGCATGTTTTTAAGAGGTGAAGAAGAAGGAAGTATAGAGGAGGGAAAATAGATTTGGAATCATGATTTGTCTATCAAAGGGGGAAATGAAGTGGGTGGAGGGGAGAATGAAGGAAAAACTAAGGTAGAGAAACTCTTTATTGAAGTCAAGACACTTTAATTAGGTTTGTCAAAACTATAGGACTGTCGACCTTAAGGACTCTGAAAAAATTCTCGTAGCCATACAAGTCTTAGGTTAATAAATGTAGTATATAGATCATCCCATGAAGGATATATGCATGAAATTTAAAATGGACCTACCTTCCCACAACATGTTCCCCATTCCTCAAGACCCCTTACAAAGCCATCAATTTATTGCAAAGACTGGGTACTTGCATGAAAAATTTAGTAGTACCATAATTTTTTTTTAATTTTCCTATTCCAATCTACTAGTTTACCACACCCCAATGAAATTTGGCTCTATATGAGGCTAACTATGGAGTTTTATATTTTATTAGAGATAGGAGTGTGCTTGGAATCACATATTTTGGTGTGATTTTGACTTTTGAGATATGTATGTTGCCTATTGGATATCATTTCCTTTTGTTTCAAATGATTTGGCTTTTAATGTCCTTGATGGATTTTTCTATTCCTCTTCCATACGGATTTGGAAAACCAATCATGGGTGTTAAAGATTACTTCTAATTGAATACTTGGGACTTGGTTTCAAATAGAGAGAACTTTAAAGAGCATGGAGTCTAAGAGTCTCATAAATTTATGTGAAGTAAAAGTGTTATCTTGACTTTAACCTTGATTTATCCAATACAGAGTGAAAGGAAAGGAAATCAAGAGGGATGACACATGGACCAATTTGAATTGTTTCAAATGGAAAAAAATGTGAAAAAGGGAAAAAAAGGGATACAATGACAATAAAGTGTGATTCCTTATCATAAGAATAAGGGAAGTGGAGGAAAATATGCTAACATAGATTGTTGTGTAAAATTTCATCTATAAAAAAGAAACAAAAGATAATATTGAGAACGATTAAAAACACATTCTAGAAAAGTAATAACATGATGGTGATTTTATGAGGAAGGCTAAGTCCTATCCATGGTCTTACACTACAACTCATAAAATAAGAACCCATGAGGGTGAAAAAAATAGTATTGGAAAAATAAATCAGATAAGCAAAAGATGTTATTTATGAGGAAGATCAAGTCATATCTATGGTTTTACAATGCAAATCATAAAAGATAAACCCAAGAGGTGTAAAAAGTGTGTAAAAAGAGTATGAAAAAGAAGATTATGTTACATCATGAGGAAGACCAGGTCTTATCCATGGTTGGACAATGCAACTCATGAGAAAAAACCAAAAGACCAAAAAGGAAGGAATAAAGGTTTGTAAAAAGAGAAAACTATTATAGAGGGAGAGACCCATGTAAGTAACCTACAAAAAGTGTTAGATGGATGTAGATAAAAATTATGAAAAGAAGGAAATGTTTAGGCAAAGTATTTCTTGAGGAATTATGCATTGGTGGGCTTTTTGAAAACATGGCCTTCATTGGTTTGAAGATGGTAAGTACTTAGACTGAGAATCTTTGACTAAATAGGGACCCTACCATTTTTGGGAGTATTTACATTATTTATCATGGGTGTAGTTTAGTTTAACACAAAGTTATTTAACATCCTTACCACCATTTTTTGAAATTACCACCATTATTTGAAATGATAGTATGGGGAACACCAAAGTAGTATATGATTTAATTAAGAATAAATTTGGTAATGGTGGGTCTAGTGAAATTAAGAAGGGGCATGGATTCAACCCATTTGGTAAAATATTCGATAGCAGTGATGATAAAAACATACCCATCTTGGGAATGGGGTAATTTACTAATGAGATCTAATCCCCATGTGGAGAATGGCCAAGGAGATTTGAAATTTTAAAGCTTAGTTGGAGGTGAATGAATTAGATCATCATGAAGTTGGCAAGGAGTACATTTTTAGTGAATTTGATTGCATCATTTTCAAAAGTAGACTAAAATTAACCCATATTTAGACATTTATGGGATGTATCATGTCTGCTATAGTGGCCACCATAAATGCCCCCATGTGCTTGTTCAAGAAGAGGAGGGACCTCATCTTGTATAACACATCAGATCAAGGTACCTTCAACATCTTGATAATAAAGGATGTTGTATCAAAACAAATATTTGAAATCTTGTTTATGAATGCATGTCTTTTCACAAGAGTCTAAGTTAGGAGGATAATTTTGATGTTCTAGAAATTGAATGATGTCTTTATACCATGGGCTTTGTTGAATGGTGAGAGCCTCAATGTGGCAAATAAGTGAATCTAACGGTTGAGTTGAATATGGGGATTTTATTATTTGGACAAGAAAATTAGGATCAGAAAGAACTTAGTGGGGATGAAAAAGAGAAACTGAAGAAGCCAGGGAATCACTAATGGAATTTTGATCTCTAGGGATAGGCTCAATGGTGAAAGAGATGATATCATTACCAAGAGTGGTTGTAATTTGATGATAGGTAATGAAATTTTTGATTTTACATTGGTAATCATCATTGACTTAATGGAAAATAATCTAGGAGTCACCTAAGGCATGCAAATATTGAATATCTAAATTAAGAGCAACTCTCATGCCCCAAATTAGAGCTTCATATTCAACCATATTGTTGGTGACATAAAAGGTGACGCAAAAAAGATAACAAAATGATTTTTCCAAGAGGAATCATAGGAATACAACCTGCCCCAGCTCTTTGAAGGCATTTAACACCATCAAAGTGGAAGGTCCAAGTATCCTCATGCAAATTGACATTAATTTCATGAAGTTCTTCAATAACTATTTTAGGTTTAGTAGTATTAGGGGAAATAATGGATTCATCAAGATTATTTTCTTAAAGATATATGGTAAAGTTATGAAAATAATTTTAAAGGGAAATAGCTGAATTAAGACCTTCAATATAAAGGATATTATCATTGAGAAGACTATTTTGAAGGGGAGAAGTAGCTATAATGGGAGGTGTAGCAAGTTGATCAATTATGACTTGCCCTTTGAAAGATTTTTGAGTGATGATATAAAGATAAAATTCCATGATAAGGACCATCTATTTTCCAATTCTATTTCTAAGAATAAAGGCTTTAGAGAAGAAGTGATGTAGGGGATCAAAATGAATTATGACATAAGTAGTCTGGTAAAGAATGTAATGGAAAATATTTTTATCTACGAAATAGATATCAAGGAAATCACATTAAATTTTGGTATAACATATTTTATAATTGATAAGGCCTTAGCTAATGTAGTAGATAACATACTCTCTTCTAGTATCATTATGTTGAGCAAGCATGTCCCCAATTGATATGGGTGTGGAAGAAGTATATAGAATAAAAGGTAGATCATTGGAAGGAATATAAAGTGTAGGTGGGTGAAGCAATTAATCTTTCATGTTATCAAAGTATGTTTGACAAGGGTTCATCCATTCTATATTGGTGCTTTATTGAGAAGAAAATTGATGGAGTGGATGTGATAAGCCATTTTGGGGATGAATCATCTAATTTACCCAAGTTTACCTAAGTAAGTATGAATGTCAAGAATGGAATGAGGAATGGGCATGTTGATGGTAACACTAATCTTATCAAGATCAAAATCAATTCCATAAAGAGAGACTAGAAATCCTAACAATTTTCTAGGTGTGACACCAAAGACACATTTGTAAGGATTGAGTCTAACTTAGTATTTAAGAAGGTGATAAAAAAATGATAGAAAAATCATAAATATGAGTTGTGTGACTTGTGGATTTAGAAATGAGGTAATCCACATAAGTTTCAATAATTTTGTGGATAATACTATGAAAAATATGAGTCATTATTTGTTGGTAAGTGGCTCCAGCATTTTTGAGGCTGAAGGGCATTTTGACATAGCAATAGGTGCCCCATTCTATGGTGAAATTGGTCTTATGTTGGTTCTCAGGGGAAATGAAAATCTGATTATAGCCTGAGAAGCCATCCATAAGAGATAACATTTCATAACCAACTATGGAATCAATGATGGCATCTATCGATGGTAAAGGGAAGTTGTCCTTGGGACAAGAGAGATTAAGATTGTGAAAATAAATACAAATGTGAATAATCATAATGACCTTTTTTTGAATGGGAATAATGTTAGAAACCCATTAAAAATAGTCCACTAGTTTGATAAATTTAGCATTGAGTAATTTGATGATTTCATTGTGACATAAGGCAAAAACCTCAAGTGGAAATTTTTGTTGATTTTGATGCACATGTTTGGCATCAAGATAAGCAATGATATTATGCACCACAATTCTAGGGTTAATAATAGGGATGTATTCATAGGACTGGGCAAAAACCTCATGATACTTATCAAAGAATAAGCTAAAATTATCATGTTTGATAGGTGAGAGTTCACAAAAAATTGTAATTGGTTGAGAACAAGATGGAGTACCATATTCAATATGAGTAGTTTCTTTGATAAGCATGGTATTTCCATCTTTAAAGTGGTATGGTGTATTAGGTAAGGAAAAAATTAGATTAGCTTTGGGATCAATGATAACAATAGATTTGTTGAAACAAGGGGTTTTATTTTTAAAATTCCCAAGTTTATGATGTTGCCAAGGAAGTTGAGGTTCTCAAGCATGAAGTATTACAAGAATAGCTCCATCACTAGGTAAGGTGGGAAGAGGACCATAATATTGAACATCTACTTTGAGATCTAGAATTTTATTACCATGATGATTCAAAATGTACATAATGGATATCAGCTGCCTTGGCATCTAGTGTAATCTTAGGAGTAGAAGTAGATGGATAAGAAAGGATTAGATTGTTGTTGGTTTCTATGATTGGATAAGGATTAGATGCAATGATTGGATCAATAAGTGGTAAAGGATATGCAATAATTTATAGAGATTCAAAAGGTATAATTTTCTCTACCACCCAAGGAGTATCAATAAGAATAGAATTGGTAGGAGGGACATGATCTTCAGGATCTAAGTAACAATCTATAGAAATGTTATGGACATCCCAATTAAAAGCATGAATTTGAGCTAAGGTTTTCTGATAATGTTGTACATCTAAGTCTTGAGATTGTGTTTAGGCTATAATGATATTATGATCATATGTTGGAGAAATTGTACATGCTTAAGAGTCAATTGGAGTTTTATAAGGTGAAATCCTAATATTAATAAATGCATATAGAGACATGATGAGAGGATATTGAAATAATTTGGCCACTCTAAAGTCATTACAAGTGAAGGCATTTTTTATTAAAGAAGGAGATTGACATTTGCATGGAGGGTAAAAATTGGCAATCTCATTAATAAGAGGAATAATATGGTCCCTAGGTAATATAGAAGGAGGAAGCCACTACAAAATGTAGGGAGGTAGCTTGTTAGTATTACAAGTATGTTACAAATCATTGGGTTCATCATCATCATAATCTATAAAAGTAACTTATAAATTAGGATTCATGTTGATGAACTTGGGTAAAGGAACACTGTTGATCTTAGGAATTGTAGGAATATGATATCAAGATTTGGGATTAAGAAAGATGAATACTCCATGGATTGGGGTCTGCCTCATGCTTATACCAATTTCAATTATGTAATAATTTTGAGCATTGGCTACCAGAAGAAGTAATGGCCCTCATTTTATGATTCCATGGACAACCAAAGAGTATATTGTAAGATAAGGGTAAATCAAGGACCATAAGCATAGTTTAAATGGTTTTAGGTTTGATGGTTAATGGGATCCAAATACACCCAAGTGGCTTTTGATTCGTTTTATCAAAACCATGGCAAGTAAGATGAGATTGTTTGAGATGATCTTTATTATAATCAAGTTGTTGGATTAGCCACAAATATGTCATATTAGTACTAGAGCCTTCATCAACTATAATTTTATGAATAAGGGTATTATTAATGGATATTTTAATAAAGTGTGGTGGATTATCAACATGAAAAATAATTTCATCATTGATCCTGCCCTCTTTAAAAAATTCAATGGAAGGCTTAGAAAAAGGACACATAGTTTCAATGTTATTGGCATTGGTATGTTGAGGTTCAATAGAAGGTGGTTCTTCATCTATAGAGGATGGATATTCAATTTATTAGAGTTATTTCATAAGGAACTTATGATGATAGGAATAAGTACAAACCAAATCCATAAGTGGAATTTTAAAAGGCATAGAGTTGAGTTCTTCAGGAAAGTTCCAATGTGATTTAGAATAACCAACATGAGGTTTAGGAGGTAAATTATATTTTTAAGGTATATACGTGGTTAGAGTTTTAGAAGGAGAGAGTGGTTTTTCATGGGATTCTGAAGCTATATTAGTAGTTGTAATATCTTTAAGAAGTTGTTATTCTAAAGATGGCTTCTTAGGTTTGGTAACGTGATCTTTGTGAGCTAGATTGTGACAATAATTGACCTTAGAAGTGTTAATAGATTGAGAATTGGTATAATATTGATCATAATCTACATCAATGACACAAACATCCTTGGTGTTTTGTTGATTACTGGTTGAAAAATATTTTTGATTATTTGATGTAGAAGCTTTGGGATCTTGTCACTTTTGAGAAGCAATGGTGTACTCTTGATGGTGAAGGTTGATCATGGCTTCATGATTAAATGAATAACCAAGAATATATGAGACAAAAAAATTAGTGATCCCTCTATAAGATTCATGGGAATTACCAGTGTTGACATGGAACTAACATAATTGATTAGGGTGATACAACTTAGGTGGATTGTTAGGATAGGTGAAAGTTTTAGAGGGTGGTAAGAGTTGTTTCATTTGTTGCATAGAAAGTGGTGTTTGATAAGATTAAAGGATGCCAACTTTGACAACTCCTAGTTTACTTTTTGGAGTATTACTAGTGATAGAATTGGTAGATGTTTAAAAAGATCCTTGTAAAATTTTAGGATTAGGTTTCAATTTTTTCATAAAAAATTATTGACATTCAGCTTGGTTAATAGCTTCATTAAGTGTTTTGGGAGCAAAGGTTTGAATCTTATATTAAAGAGAAGGATTCAAATTAGTTATAAATAGTTTGAATAAATTATCATCAATCATGTTATGGTCAGATTTATGGTCTAATGATTTCCATCTTTTGATAAAATCATGAGCTGATTTAGTGGGAGATTGCTTAGCATTAATGATGTGGCTATGACAATTTTTGGGAAGATCATTGTGTTGAAACTCTTTAACTAAGGGATTAACCAAATATTCAAGTTGCCAAATAGAATGTTTAGGTAATTAGTTATACAATTCTAATACATTGCCAGTGAAGGTTTTGACTAAGAGTTTAGTTGTGGAAAAGGTATTAGTTTAGATCCACTCTTTGTAAAGGTTGCCAAAGGCTTTGAGAAAAGAAGCAAGGTTTTTAGTCCCATTAGATTTGATATTTGGATACATGTTACCAATATCAATGGATATAATAAAGGGAGCTAAAGGATCATTTTGAATAATTTGAAGCATCTTGTTATTCATTATGGGTCGAGGAATAAAATTTCCTAAGGCATCCCTAAGAGTTGGAGGAATGTAATTGGGATTAGATTGAGGATGGATAGTCAAAGGTTGATTATCCATATTAATCAAATGATGTTTAAGTTTCATCATTTGATTGGTTTTGGAGTTTTGCATTATGTTCATTTGCTAGATAACTTAGGCAAGAAGTTGAGTTGTATCAGGAGGTGGGTTAGTGTTGGTAGGAGCACTCCCCAAATTGGTATTAAGGGAGGGTTGTTTGAAGATGGATTATGAGTGGGATTATTGATTAAATTTGTGTAAATTTATCCCACATTAGTTTGAATATTTTGAAGATGAGAAGTATCTTGGTAGGTATAGAAAGGATTGGACCCATCAACTTCATCTTAAGGTGTGATTTGCACCATGTTACAAGTCATGGATGAAGGAGGGAAGAGGCACACCAAGAGTGACAGTTTTTTTGGGAAGAAAAGAGAGGGAGAAATGAACATCCCATATAGTATCTAAATGGATTTAAGCTATCCAAGAAGATTCTGATAGGAGACTTCATTATAAATAGAGAGAAATGAACAAAATGCTAACAAGGAAAAATAGTGACCTAGATTAGTAAATAAGGAAGGTGATAAATAGTACAAGGTCAACTAGGTTGACCCAATATAAAGAATAGCATCTAAAAACTATACAGGGTTAATTGGGTCAACCTAGCATAACAAGAAGGGAAAATCAGACAGCCTATAACAGACTATGTTGACTAAATAGAATGTGTACTAAAAGAAGAATAATTTTGAAAGTACTTAGAAAAGAAAGAATTAAAGGGAAACAAACAATAAATTTTATCAATAAGGGTGATCCAATTAAGACACACATCACAAAACCTTGCACCAATGTTGGTTAATGCAAGTTTTTTCAATATAACATACAATTGAGCAAATAAAAAATAATCAAATTGAAAAATAAAAGCTAAGTGGTTAACCTAAATATTGTTAGGTTATTAGAATATAATTTTAACTATGATAGAAAGATGGATATAATAAAATAATTAGAAAGTAATCTAATGATAGTTTTAAAATGTTTGGATTGAAAGGGATCTGTATTGGCAATGGTACAAGATTGGTATTAGGGCCTACCCCTTCACTTCACACACCACAATGATAAG
The DNA here is from genome assembly GCA_037957365.1 of Torreya grandis. NCBI lineage: Eukaryota > Viridiplantae > Streptophyta > Pinopsida > Cupressales > Taxaceae > Torreya > Torreya grandis. The sequence continues at coordinate 121,168 of JARHVA010006790.1, forward strand.
GGTGTTAGGTGCTAGGATAAAATGTATAATTAACCACATATTTATACTTGGCCAAAAAACCATTTCGGCTTCCCCCTTGGTGATAAAATCCAAGTAGATTGGCCTTGGATAGACAATTATTAAAATGTTTATTTAATATTTTGTGATTTGGTCGTGTGTGATAGAAAATAGTGAAACTAAATGGTATATTGAAAACAACCTTATTATACTATGAGATCTATTCTAAGCATGTAAGCAACAAGAAATGAAAGTGTGAACTAATTACTAGCATATAAAGGTTATTTCCAACTTTAAAACATAGTATAGTGTCGATTTAGTTGATAATATATGAACAAAATATAGAAAAGGGTCTATAGGGTCACCCATATACTATAGAAGGAAATAGTTTGAAAGTGAACTACATCGACAAATTTGACCTAGATTTCTAGACTACATATAGAATATAGAACTAGGTCAATAGAGTTAATCTAGTTGACTGTATAAGGGTATTTTTAAAAACTACAAACTATGAAAAGAAAAATTGTAAGGAAATAAAAAAAGGATAGAAAGGAACCTTGGTGGGAAAGAGGATGTAGAGAAGTGAGATTATGATTAAATAACCTTGGTAAATTCTTGAAAATCTTAATAATAAGGTCGATTAGGTTGACCAAGCTTTACAAAAACTTGTTACTAAGTGCCTAAAATGTAGAAGGTCAACTGGGTCCACCTAGTAGTCTGAATCTAATGCCTAAAAGTGTATAGGGTCAACTAGGTTGACCTTGTAGTCTAGACCTGATATCTAAAAGTCTAAAAAAATATAATGTGTTAACTAAGTTGATATAGTATCCTATACCTAGAAAATAACTTGTATAGAAAGAACAAAGACATTTGGATGTGATTATGTGTTAAACATGCGCATAGAAGTTATAACTATGTCCATATAGGCGACCTAGTATTGAAAATATATAAAAAATAAAATGATAAAATTATGAAATAAGTGAAACAAATATTGCAAGGGTTAGATTCATGCCAGGTTCTCTAGAATGTATGCAATCAAAAATGCATCATGTCTATAAATCAATTCTAACTCAGAGAAGATAGATCATACCATACACTTCTAATTAGGATATATTTATTAAGTTAGAGCATGACTAATATGGGGATCCACTAGACTTGATTAGGGGATTTCTTACTACAATACACCATGCTAGGTAGGGCTCTAACTCCTCCAGTCTAACATAATCACATAATAACCCTAAGGGGTCTTAGGTTTTGATATTTCTCCTATACTAATAATAAGTAAAGTAAATCTAATCTAGTGTTAACCAAATCTTATGGAACAACATGAGGGTTAGAAACAATAAAAAAATGTATGGGAGAATCTCAATTAAGCTATGTATGAGTAAGAACCTAATACATGGAATATGAAGAGTAATAGTATTTAAAGCCAATACTTATGCTACTTCTATCTATTAAAGAGAGGAGCAAAGTTAGAGAATATTTACCTGAATGATGAACCCATTGAGACTCAATCTCTCCCTTGGAAAAGGGGCTTCACAAGAGGTTGTTATGGTTTTTAAGGATTAATAATAAAGGCTAAAACATCCAAGACTTATCCACAAGTCTAGATTCTCCAAGTAAAAACCCTAAGCTAAGACTCCTCAATTAGAATGGTGGAAGAGTAAATTGTAAATAAGCACAAGAAAATAATAACTCTTCATTGCATATTGAAATAATAACATAATAATCTTGTATTCATAGGTAGATTTAACCCTTGACCCTTCCAAAAATCTTGGACGACAGGGTTGACCCAGTTGACCTAGCATAATTTTGGACAATTAGTCACTAGGTCTCTAGCTAGGTCGACCAAAGGCCAACCTAATTCTTAAGTGAAAATATCCCAAAATTATACAAGGTCGACCTAGTCAACCTAGCACAATTGACTGATAAAATGAACTTAAGGTGAGGAAAAGAGGGATGGAAAGTGGAAAATATTGGAGTGTGAAAAAGAAGATTAATAGCTTAGGGAATGGTTTTAGAAGTTAGTTGGATTGGTAATATGTGGAAATAAGGGACAACTATCTTGTGAAACACAAATGGTCTACCTACCCCTTTCTTGATGCACCTCTTAGGGCATGCACTCAGAGAAATTGAGTTTCAATAAGTTCTTACAAGATGGAAAGCATTAGTATTTGATAAAAGTTGAAAATATTATGTGTATATAGTTGGCATGTTTTTGATAAGGCACACACTTTTTAACATATGCACATGCATCTAATTCCATATTAGGCCAATTATACTTGGTTCTTAGGATATTATTAGCAAGGACCATTTCATTAGTGTGGTCCCCAAAAATTTTGTTATGTACTTATTTAAGCACTAATCTATATTATACCAAAGTTAAATAAACAAACAAAGTTATATCATAACCTATAAAATATAGTATAGCACCAAGTGAGGTATAACAAGAGTCATTATGAATAAAGGAATTTTTTGATTGAAAAAAATATGTTTAGGAAGAATGTGATCATGGAGTTAATCATATAAATCATGGTACCAAGGTGAGTTGGGACCAAAAATATCACTTACCATTTCAAAATTTGAATGACTATGAGCTAGTTTCAAAATATGTTTAATAAGGAATTGGTAATCTTAGACATGATTCAATATCTATACTAATCAACCAATTATTTCCATTATGTTTGATGTCTTATTACTATCCCTTAACATCTACTCAAACTAGATATGATCAAATTTATGCTTGATGATATCCACCACACTTTTGTAAGGCATAATATTATCATCCTTTGTCTGATATTGATCTGTTATCTGATTAATTATTAACTGGGAGTCCCCATGAACATGCAATTACTAAATATTCCATTGTACTACTTGGTGAATCCAAACAATTAGTGCTTCATAATCTAATGTATTTTTGATACAAGTGAAACCAACATGAAAATATTTGGGAATGATATCTACATGCGGTGTTATGAATAGAATTTTGGATCTAGACCCATGAGATGTGTATGAACCATCAAAGTATAGTGTCCACTACTAATATTTAGAAAGTGTTTCATCTAGATTTGATATTGAATTATTAGGGAAACCAAAAGTGAGTGGTTTGGTATATTATAAGGGTGATTTGTGAATTTGATTTGTAAGTACCTACCCCTTAATTTATTTTTGATGTACATATTGAATCTCGAACTCATTCAATATCATGACCCTTTAGCCATGTGGCTAGTCAAAGAAACCTTGGAAAGTAGATATTTGATTGGGTCTACTATGGAAATAAAAATGGTTTTGTTGTTAAACATTTAATTTCAAACCTTCTGGGATGTGAATACCATTGATAAATAAACTTTTTCAATTGGTGTATAGTTGAGTTCATAGGCAACCATTATTTTTCTTAGATAATATATTGCTTTTTCTTTCCCTTGATCATCATGCTGGGAAATAATTTCCCCCAATACATGTTAGATTATTGAAATGTAGAGTATTAAGTCTTTCCATTATGTATATAAAAAATTAAAAAAAATTTAGTTTGATTGTTAGTGAATACACATCCAAAATGTTGAGTGAGACTAACACCCTAAGCCTAGCCACTAGGTTTGAGTAAGAGTAAGAAAATGATGAATCAAATAGAGGACAAAACATAATAATTTTATACCTTATTTGAAAGACGTTAGTTTTCTCTAGTTTGAATAGGTATAAGCTTATATTATGTAGCTATATGTATTTGGTGATGTCTAATCTTCATACAGACAACATCTCCCCTTGTCTACACTTGATTCAGATTGATAATTAGATTGAGAATTGTGAATCACCTTAGGTATTTTGGAAAATAAATTTTAGGTTTAATAATCTTATATATAATGGATGGGGGACCTTAAATGTATATACTTTTTGAATCAATGAAGACCATCCATCTTGATCTCCAAATGGAGGGATAGGAATGAGTCCTCGCCCTCATCGATGTTGGAGGTTTGAAATGTAAGTGGGTCTATTTAAGGAAATTTGGAGTGTGGAATAGATTTGGAAGAAAAGTACAATCATGACCTCTTTTGGAATGTGTAAGAGGGTGGAAGAGAGTGGGGCATGTAAGAAGGTGTAATAGCTTATTCCACTCCTCTCTTTTCCCATTGACTTTCCCATGTGATGTCATAAAGATGAAGTAATATTAAATTTTTTATTTTAGATAAATATGGATATTCTAAAAGTTATGGAAAATTCCATTAGGGGTAGATTAGGTTAAATAAAAATTAGAAGAAAAGTTATTTTGGTGGGGTTGAAAGTGAATAGTGAATTAGAAGAAAGGTTAATAAAAGATATAATTAATTGATAGGGGTGGATTAATAGTGAATAGAATGTTGATTATAATCAATATGAAGTGTAAGATTTTAAGTGTCTAAATATCTACTCAAAGACTTAATATTGTAGGAGGAATTATACTAAACATACTTACACTAGGAGATGCATCAGAATTGTAAAAAAAGTCTATAGAATGTTGATTTATTTTATTTTAGTTGAAATAGGAGGCATATCTTGTAGATAAAACCTCCAACATGTTATACAAGACATAGAGGAGAGGATAAATTTATAATGTTCATACTATTGCATGCTCTCCAACTTATACTTAGAATTATATAAATTTGTGTATGAGGAAAATGTTATAGTGTTTGAAAGAAGGACACTCTTGAAATTTTGAGCATATGAGTGGCTAGCAATGACTAGGCCTATCAGGGTACCCACTACCTTAGATAATAGTGAGATCATAAGCAAGAAGATGGGTTATATTGAGACTTGAGATATAAATATATAATGATGTCCCACCCTATAGGAGAGCCATACATTACCTCATGGATATAGACATCCCCTAATGGTTATACAATGATCATAGGATTGGATTTAGAAATGCCACACAAATATGGTCAATTAAATAAAGTATATGGTAAAAGTGTTGATTTGGAGGAGCCATCAAGATGATATAGTATGAGAGGATAATGTTAAAATATAAGATAACATATGATCTTCCCAAAACCATTATTATCTAGTGTAAGATATATATATCCCATTAGAGAGATAGGGAGAAGGAGCTACCTTAGATTGTAGATCAAGGATTCATATATGACAAAGAAGAGAGTGAGAATAATCTTGACTCAAGGGTCAATGATACTATAGCTATAAAAGGTTATAAATAAAGTTAGGTTAGGGTCCATACAACACATTATTTCTATTATGGGAAGAGGGATACAAACATGAAGAAAAGCACTATGATGAGGGACCTTATTCCTAGGGAGTATGTGATGTTTATGATCCTATCAATCTATGAACTATAGGAGTATAGCAAGTAGTATAATAAGAGGAAGAACCATTGAGGGCTTATCCCATCTAAATGATTAGGGACCTATGTTTACAATAAGAATATCAATGTAAATAGGTCATATTTTTTATCTAATTAATATTTGGGAATTCATTTATTATTATTTTAATAAGAAATAATGATATTTGTTGACTATAATGATTCCATTGATGTATACATCTAGAGAATAAAGTAATAGATATCAAAAGATAGTCTAGGCATGATTAAGTGGATTAACTTTGAAGCATGAATTCATAATTTTTTAGAATAATAACTTACTAACTCATAGTATAGGAGGTTTTACATGTACCCAATATTAAATAATTGGTGCATTAGTAAATAAGGGTAGGCATAAGTTTTTTTTATACATTTAAGAATTCCTCCACCATGATGTGTTAGGTGTGATATACTATGGCTCATGAATCCTTATATATAACAATCATTTTGATCAATGTTAATGAACATATTGAATATTTCATTATGGTATCAAAGTTTAATATTCCAAAAGTATATTTGAGTGATAAGAGTGCTACTTGAGACTACCTATCCTTATATTATCCATATACCTATCTTGGAGCCTATTGTCACACTTATCTATCTTTTGTGTAGGCCAAATGCTTCCCTAGTCATCCCTAAAGTAGTTCCAAACCCTCATTACTTGATCTTGGCCCTACATGCTTAATGATCTACCAACTAGACACTAGCACAATAATAAGGACACTATCACCACATAGTTATAGTGTCCCTGAAATGGGGATAATGCCCCCTACCCTATCTTTCCCAAACATATATCTTTTCAAATCTTAGACCTCCTAAGGTTGGCCTAGACCTCTTTTAACACCCACACAAGTACTAAAATAGTTTATATACATGAATTTTAGCCCTTTAACTACTATATGGAAATCATACATAAAAATACACATTCAAACTCAAAACAAGTTGAGCAAAATTAAGATTATCAATCCCTATTATGCCCTACATATGCATGCTACCATTTACAACAACCCTAAGCTTAGATTATCTAAATTCATAGTCTCAAGTACATTCAAGGCACTCAAATACACTATCATAATAGCATCACTTACACTTACACTAACACTTAGGTGGGGATAACTACATTAGGATTGATCCCTCTTTAGAGTATTGGTATACAGGAAACTCTCTTCACAACAGGGTATTGAGGATGTCCAACCTACCCTACTAACAAACACACTTTTCAGATCATGCCCTAGTTATATGGAGGATTAGGATTTCCATAATAAATCATTCATTAAAGGAAAAATATAGGGTTATAGAAATCATGCACATAGGAATAAACCTCATATATCTAGACCTAGGTGCACCTAGAAGCTTAGGAAAGTCTTGCACAAAGGACACTACTACTAATATCAGGACACTACCACCACTTTTCCAAAAATAACACTACTATCTAAGTATAGTATTACTATCCAGGAGGAGTCCTGACACCAATATCTAGTTTATGACACTTAGACCAACTTCTATATTAGTTTCTACCACCTAGATCATATGTATAAGTTATTTTCTAGCTAAATTATTACTTGCAATATTTATTACTATTTAAAAAAAAGTCAAAGCTAGTCAATTCTATACTAAATCAATGGATTTATTTATTGCACATTATTTCCCTAATTTAGTTTACTCATCTCTTTAACAAAAATAGGATATATAATTGCTAGGTCTTAAAGGGTTAAAAGATTTAGTGAACCTGACTTAATTCAAATATTCCATAAAACCCTAACCATAGATAACCTTAGGGTTTACATTTATAACATCTACTAAGTTCTTAATTTGTAGCCTATCATCATGATTATAATGATTCCTTCCATTTTATACTTCATGGTATAAAGTCTTATGCTTTTCTTAGCATGTTTAGTACCAACCATTAATATAAAAGTGCATATGTATGTCACTCCTCTCATGGATCATGTTAGAGCTAAGCTTATTTTACACATTAGTCCTCCCTCATGTGAGTCCCATTATTATGAGTATCATTGTTACATGGCTCCCTTTGAGTTACCTCTAGTTACTAGTAGATGATAGAGGTCTCAAAGGACTCCTTTTATTTTGAATCCACCTAGACTAGTTAATTATCTTCGCTCCTATCTTTCCTTTACTACTCACCCTCGATAAATAGGATATTTTATGGTTCGATCTATTACTAAGCATCAGTATATACAAGAGAAAGATAATCCAACCATCCCTCCTTGTCCCTAGAACACTACAATGGGACCCATATATCAGTAAAGAGCATTTGATATTGTGTATTAGTTGAGAAATACACTAGCTAAGATATCTATAGTGGAATTACTTCAAAAGGCAAATATTTTCAAAGACATTCTTTTTCAAATACTCAATCATACATATTTACCTTATGAAACATATCCGAATTTCTTTACATCTATCATGAACACTATCAAGGATATTAAGTATGTTATATATTTTTCCAGTGAGGACTTACTTTCACAATCAGTAATTGTTCAAAATTTAACACTTCTTAGTAAAGCACAAATCACTACCACCGCTATTAAATGAATTCTAATTGACAATGGTTCAAGACTTAACATATGCAACCTCATATTTTTATAGACCATGGGGGGTGATATAGCATCCTTTTAAAATATATATAAGAATATCATAGGCTTTGATGACATTCCTATATAGACATTGGGTTATATTACATTGGACATTATGGTAGGGCTAGAAACCTCACCTACACACTTTTAGGTGATGCCTAATAATTTGAATCATAACTTATTACTTAGGATAACTTGGATACATGATATGGAGGTTGTACCCTCTACTTTGCATAAATGCATCAAGTTTCTACATGACATATACTTATACACTTATCTAACAAATAATCCTCCATTTAGATATTATAGACTCATCAAGCCTACTACCACAAGTGCATCTTCAGATGGGACACCTCATGTTATCATATAATACACACCTCACAATATTATAATTAATAAAATGAATACACACGAGGTTTGGAAGTCCAACAAGACTATTTATACACCTCTTCTAGATATTCCTAAAATAGTTACCTTCACTGATGATGGAGGAAAAAATTCCCATAGTATAAATATCCTCACCTAGGGTGGATGATGAGTTCTCACAACACAATTACCACTAATTGTTAACTTAGAAGAAGTATACTTCCATAACTCTGATACAAATTCTTAGGCCACCACAAAGGATGATCCAACACTTATTGACACTAATGACTATTTATGTGGATTAAGTTTCACACCAATGGGCCTAGGAGAGTACACAAATGATTCTAAGTCACTCATACCTCTTCTTACATTGACAACACCACTTGTTCAGAATCTTATAGATAGAGGCTCTCCTACTCAATTACAGTCAATGGCACATCCTTCCATTCATTTATTACATATGGTTACATCTATGGATATATACTTAGTTATACAGATTGAAGAAGGGAGTAAGCATGATAACCACACTAGATTTTATGGATATTACTTGATAGAGGATTGAAGCTATTACCCACTGTTGTACATAGATATGCCAACATATTATCACCAAAAGAAGGTCAACCTTTTATCATTTTCATAGACTTATAGGACATGATATCGATACATGCTCAAAATTATAACATAAATTGAATAAATTCAAGGCTTAGGGAACTATTTAGATCATATGATGTCCACCTCTATAGATATGAGCACCACAATAGAGTTGTCATTGACATAGATACTCATAAAATAATACATTGAATATTCAAATTTTTATTATAGATAGATACATTCCCCATGTAGCTATAGATGAGGATTATGATCCTAATACTTTCACTTTGGCATTTTTAAAACACATAGGTCATCATTAAAATAAGCTACAACATTCTATACATTTTTGGGATTTTGTTGGATATATCACACTACTAGTTGCATATAGACCCAATGTCACCAACACATTATTATTTATCATGAGAAGGGGTACTCATCTACATGTTATAATTTGAAGTACATGGTTATATGTGATGCATGACATAGTTGATCGATCAGATAGATGTTTGACATCCAGTCATAAGGGACACATGGTTTGTATTTTACATAACGGCATAGATGAGAACCATATGTTTCATATAGATACTCCATGATCTAATGTGGTTTACCCTAGGAATGCATAAGAGTTATCTTACACAGTTGATCAACACATTATTTAGATGCACAAACTCTAGAATAATGCCAAGGATAAGGCTCAATTGATACATATAGAATGGTATGATGATCATAATAATGATGACTTATTTAAGTTTGGACAAATATAGTATTTAACACTAGATAATCTCCCACCAAATCCACTATTTGATTATCCACATCCCATCAATGTGCTCTTGGGTCTATAAAGACATTACACTTTGATTGTACATTATCTCATTTATTTCCAACATTTACTTATACATAATTTCCTTATCTCTTTGATCCTTGTATATAGTTCTTTTTCATATTGATTGTACATAGCTTATTTTTAGAACATATGAAAATAATATAATATTTCAAAAGGCACAAAAACATTCAAATATTACTCAAAAAACACAAAATTATAGATTGTATGCATTCTTATATTTACATTTCTTATATTTTATAGACACCATATATGCTAGCTATCTTAGTATTATTAATTTTATCATACATACATGCTTCAATTATTCTTTTCAAGTGATTATAGATTACTATAGGACTCAAATCCATTACATTGATCCAAACTTGCTAGTATCTACCCACTGGGGACATATACACTGATACATAGGTCTTCACTTGACATAATCGCCCACTTGGGGGCACCTTATACATAGTTTCAATTACTATGTTCTATCTTTTTATACTCTAAATCCTAGTTTTAGCATTATTATATCTTGATATTGATCATGTTACTCTTACTCAAATTTTTTGGTAGGCACTATTACTTTAGACTCAACATATGTACATCCTAGATCTTACATAGATTTATATTAAATATTCATGTAAGCTTTCATTTATAACTTTCCTAGTTTAGACTTGATTGTATTTCTATGCTTCTTCTATTAAGGGCATTTAAATATGCCATTGATCTTTGGATCTAAGCCACTTCTATTCATAATATATATGCTTTGGACATGTGCCCATGTACTTGTGTGTGCCTTTTTTGATAATTTATGTAGACATTTGAACATGTCATTATATGTGGCTCTAAACCAACTTACTTATTGCTTACGTATGTGGAAATTTGAATATGTCCTTGTATGTTTTAGTTTTCTTAAATTTTGTGAGATGCACCGATGTCCCTTGTATTATGGCCCCATAGCCTAATTTGTGTGCTTCATGTGTTTTATATGTATGATTTTTTGTATGCATCATGGTCATGACACTTGTATTTAATTTTTACACACTAATTTTTGATGCCATGAGGGGCTTCATGCATCTACCCTTCCTACTTGGGTGTTGTGATGGACATCATGCGCCATCCCCCTAGGTAGCTACCCAACTATTACTCATATTTCTTATTACATACATTGTTACATCTATTTTCACACCCTTGTGAATGTTAGACATGACAGGCATCTTAAATTACATATTTATGCTTAGATTATCTTACATTATGATATTATGTATGCACATTATATTAGATTATTATGCATTTATCATATATGCTCTAGCTAACACACATTTTATAGAGATTTTTATTTTGAAGATAGTTCTTACATAAGTTCAACAACTCCCCTCAAATGAAGGGGAATTCACAGGGGTTTATCATAGAGATCAAGCCCCTATATTACATGTATAATGCATTTTATAGCACACAAGTTCATTTTCAAAAAAATAGACATAGGTAAACATAATGGGAAAATAGTGATCCAAAAAGTAGTATAGTTACACAAAAAATGGACCAAAAGGAAATTAATGATCAAATTGGGATACTAGCAACTCATTTACAAAAATGGCAATACTATCCAAGACATGGTGCTACTATCTAGTAGCCTTAGTTTTAGAACAACCTAAATTGGATAGAAAAGTATAGTAGGTATAATAAAAGTTTGCACAAATTTAATCATAGATTTAACAATTATACTCAGCTTTTCTAAGATTCATACTATTTCAACTCATATTCATATCATTTTTCTCATATTGGGGACATCAAGCATGGAATGAACATTCCCATATTTAGTTTAGATGCCTAAATATAATTTATCACAACTTAGTCTAGAATCCATATACTTAGATATAAAATTTGGGGGCATGAAAGTGACACATTATTTTTGTATGCTCACTTGCACATTGGTTGATAAGATGGAATGACAAATTCCATGTCATTCTCTACATTATATACATGTGACATCACATTCTAGATTACACACTAGGTTTATATCTTTCTCCATATGCAATGGTTGGTATTATTGACTAGTCTAGAGTCACTTGATGTACTCGAGTGGCCAAAAAGTTGACAAACATAGTTAGATATACCCAATTAGACATTTACAATACTTCTCATAGTTAAGTTTTAGATGTATCTACTATACATGGGTGAGAAATGATAGAGACATAGGCTAATTGAGTTTTTGAGCCACCTATATGAGAGGGTTAGACACATAATCAATCCAATCTAAGCTATTCATAGGTCATGATACACTAAGCAAGGGTGGGAAATGATGGATTCAAAACTAGATTGAGTTATTAAGCCACCCACACATGAGGATTGAGCAAGCCATCATTTGAGTCCAAGATATTCACCAATTGATCACTATATATATGCACACACATAGGTTGTCACCATGTTTAGGCATTGGTTCATGTACCTAATGAGGTGTATTTATTCCTTTCCTCTTTCCCATCTCTTTACTCAGTTTTACTTCTTTACTTAGTTTAGTATTTTACTTTTGATATCTATTAAGGACTAATTTATGCACGTTTCACTTAAAGGATATGCAATGGAGCAAGCTTCAGATACTCAGACCTAGCTTCACGAGCTTCATCTCCTAGGTAAGTCTAGCTACTCTTCTTTTTCCTTTATCCTAGTCATTTAAATTTATTGCATTGATAGAATAAGGAGGGGGGGTAAATGTAATCACCCAAAAATAGTATTTGAGTGCTACTTGAGACTACCTATCTATAGCTTATCCCTAAACCTATCCTATATCCTATTGTCACACTTATCTAGCCTTTGTTCAGGTCAAAACCATCCCTAGTTAGCCCTAACATAGTCCCAAACCCTCATTTCCCAATCCTGACTCTTCATTCCTAATGTTATGCTAGTTGAACACTAGCATCATATTAAGGACACTAGTGACACATAACACTTACATGTACAAATTTTGAGTCATTAATAAATTCTTTCTCTTGTACCCTTAAGTGTATGATCCATTAAGGAGGGAATGCTAGAATAGTAACTTACTAGCTCATAGTCTAGGAAGCTATACATGTACCAAATATTACATAATTAATACATTAGTAAATAAGGGTAGTTGTAGGTTGTTATATAATTTTAATAATTTCCTCCACCATGATGTGTTAGGTGTGATGGATTATGACTCATGAAGCCTATATATACGTAGACTTCATATTTGATCAATGTTAATGACCATTTACCAATTTTCATTCTTACCTTTTATATATAGTCAATATGTATAGGGAAATAAACTTATAAACATTTACTAGACTGAAGGATGTGAGCTAGGATCTCACTTCATCGTGAGAATAAATCACATAGGTATAGGCATTTAAATCTTAACTCAATGATTCAATAGCAACACTAATTGATCAAATAAGTAGACATAAATTAGGTGGGCATTCCCCCTCTCACTAGTGATGGGCTTACTCATACCATTTTTACCCAGTATGAGTACTTACCATGAAAGTACCACCTGAGGTTGTGAGTAGGGTATTTTAAAGGTATAATTAATAATTTTTTGAAAAAACATTCATAAAATATTCTAATAAAATGTATTTAAAATTGTTATATTTTCCAATATATATATATATATATATATATATATATATATATATATATATTAATGGTACATTCTGTGATTTTATTCACAATTCCCATACCCTACAAATATTTATTATTTTTTGAGATGAAATGATTAGCCTACCATTTTAAACTTATAAAAAAATCCATTTCTTAAAAATTTCCTTGGTCATGAAATGTTAGGAGTTTGTCACAATGAGGTCAAGATCGAGGTCTATGAATATTTTTAGGAAATCTATGTCCACAACATCCTTTTAACTATAGGTTAGTGCAATAAACAAATGGAAACATTCTCCTATGCCTAATACATTATTTTTGGGTGCCTTGTGCACCTTATGTGTTTTTTAACCTATGGTTGGATAATACATTTTATATTTCAATTATATATTGAGATTTATGTTAATGTTATAATATTTTTATAATAATATTATAATAAAATAAAAAGAATACATCATAGCCTAATAAACTAAAGTACATCACATGAATATATCACACATAATGAATACACATAACAATCAATCGACAAGTAATGAAGTTTATAATAACTCACATATAAGGTTCTAGAATCAAATGAAACACAATAAATAATAAAAATATATGATATTTATATGCAAGCACAAGGAATTATTAGAAAATCTAACTAATAATAGTGTTATATACAATTGAGTCATAATAATCATCATAAGATATATACGGTGAAGAATTAATATCATCATAATAAAGTAGAGGGTGTTGAAGCACCCATGAACCCAAAGATAATAAATCATCATATTTTTTATATTCCCTATAATGTTTTCCACTAACTAATCATTCTTATGATTTATATCACATATATATTTATTTATTTTAGGATCTTGTTTTAGTCTAAGTTATATGATTTTAAAATTACACCCTTGTTAGGGTATATTTATGCACATTTATCTTATGTGCCCATTTATTAGGTATAAATATGAGTAATTACCTTGGTGTTTCTTTGTATGTAGTTTATTCATGATTTTGGTCTCCTAGAAAGCTATTGTCTGGGTTAATTGTAATCAATTGACCTTGATTACCAAATATTAAACATTCATGCATATTATATGACTTGATTTCATTTTATGTATCAAAGGTCAACCAAGTAAAGCATTGTAAGATTTATAATTGGGAATCACATGAAATAGGCTTTGAATTGTCTTTTAACCACTCTAATAAGGAATATAATACAACCAAGTGAATCTATACCAATACCATTATATCCTAAAATGATGATTGGGGTATTTTTTAAATAATTGATACTAATTCCAAGATTATAGATAAAATGTTCATTACATGTGTTCAAGCTTAAGCCATTATCAACCATTATGTCATTTTTTCATTATCATATATGGAATATATTATGAATAAAGGTATATCATATGAAATGTTAAGCAATATATCATTATTATTAAATACAATATTTATAGATACACTATTTTTATTGAATCAACCACTCCAATAAAACCATCAAATCGGTGTATTATGTAGTTCATTCAAATATTTTTATATTTGGTGTATCTAATGTTGTCAATCAATTTTTCACCCTTGGAGATGAATATCAAGACTAATCCAATTGAGTGAAACAATGGGATTACCCCTAAGCCTGTGGGTTGTATATAGTAGATTTAAACATATAGATTGAATGGCTAGCTCCCTTGATATGTTTATTCAAGCTCATCAC
This sequence comes from Torreya grandis, assembly GCA_037957365.1. Taxonomy (NCBI): domain Eukaryota; kingdom Viridiplantae; phylum Streptophyta; class Pinopsida; order Cupressales; family Taxaceae; genus Torreya; species Torreya grandis. The sequence goes on from JARHVA010006790.1 coordinate 136,200, forward strand.
TAATGTTACTAATTTGTTTAGGTGAAAAGGGAATAGAGAAACATGAAAAAAACCTAACCTAATGAGGTGATGCACCAAATTAATCTCCAAAAGAATAATATGAAATTGTACTATGAAATGTAATTCAAAAAACTAACTTCAACATCCAAGGTCTCCCTGACCTAAGTATTTCAATATGGAGGTATGATGCAATGCATTTCTCAAGGTGAACGAATAAGAGGTCTGATTGTAGACACTAGTACTCTTATTTACAATTAGAGAAATAAAATAAAACTAATTCCACTTTTAAAACCTTCTTGACTGACCCCCCAACCTATTCTAATTTCTTATCTTCCCATGTAAAGTGTGATAGATGGTGTGAATGTGTAAAGTTGCTCCTCTGGTGGTAAACATAGCTCTCTTGGATTTGAGAGAGGTTTGATTTGGGTTTTGGGCCTAAAAACTCAATATCACTGATGGGAGAGGTTCAAAAGACTAAAAAAAAATATTTTTCATGATTTTTCATGTTCTATAAATGATCACCACTCCATTATATGCCTTTGGTGCATTGGTCAGGGTACTTGGGGTTTAAGGCCTCTCATCTCCTTGCTAGCCATCAAGGGCATTTGGATTTAAAACTGAGGTTTATTTACACCTAAAAGTATATTGAGACATTTTATATGTTTATATATTGCCTCAAGGTCCCTTACTAGGTTTTGACATGATTATTTTGTGATTTCATTTCAAACAGACACATTAGCCTCAAGTCTACCCTTTGCCAATAGACTGAGTAAGGTCTAATATAAAATAGTGGATATACTAACTACCTATGTGGATTTTAGGTGACCATGGATGTCTTTCTATACTCATTAAAATACTCTTTACCCATTCACAAAGTGTGATCATGCCTATGAGGTATTTAAAACTCTATCTCTCTTATGACTGGCTAGATCTGCCTATGACTATAGGGTTTTAGAAACTCCTTAGGGAATTTGAATGTGAAATGCTTTAGTGACATCAATAAGAGATTTAAAAGTGTCAAACACCAAATCATCATTGAATATATTTTAATCTATCAGTCTCCATCATGTAATGAGATGTTTCTTTTAGGTCCACCAATGTAAAAAGCACTGTTATCATCAAATTGTGTAGCCTAGGATATTCTACGAAATTCCTTCAATTTGATGCAATATTGAATCATCCCTCTAATTTGTGGGAAATTTTAAGAGAGATGAGTATCTTTGATTTAAATGGGCTAGCTCCCTAAATTCTTCTCTAAGTGTCTATCACCTAATACCTAATCTAATGCTTATTCATGAAAAGAGTCAAGAGTTTTCATAAAGTAGGAAACGATGCTAAAGAGGTGATCCACCAAGAATTTATCCCACTAAACATCATGCTTCTACTAAATAAAAATTATTTCTAATACTAATTCCATGCATTGAAAGATACTAACATAGTGTTTCAATGTGAAGGTAATATGCTTGAAACAATCAACAAGATACTCGACCTAAGGGGAAAATTGCACACCCTAAGTACAATTACATACTTAAAAGAGAGTTTAATACATTCAACACACTTCACATGACCTATTAACATCATAACCTTTGTTCAAACATGAAAGATAAAGGGATTAAGCATGATGCTATCACTTGGCTTTGCTATACATCACTCACATACTCAAATAGAAGTTCATGACTTAGAATTGGTCTTGTATTCAATGTTAGAAAGCAAAGTGCAATGTCATTTCAATAGGTATTTTCCATACCATAAATGTGGTCCTTTTTAATGGCCAAAATGGATCAATTTATAAAACTTTGGGGAAGAGACAGAGAAGAGAAGTTAAAGAGGCACAAGGACATGTTTTCACATGTGAGAATTAGTTACAGATGCATGAGAGAGATGGATGAGGTGAGATCCATGTCATACCAAGAGGTTTACCTGTCTAAAACAAGTCATGATAATTGTTTCACATGGCATAAATCATTTAGTAGTGGAAAAGGAAACTACTTCTATCGAAGATCATCTATGAGAGTTCAAAAATGAAAATAGAGAAGTTCACACATATCATTACTGAGGAGAATGAAACTCATGATGATAGTTAAAAAATGTTATTTCTAACTGATAGCTATCCTATAGACTCCTGTAGTAGTTAATTTCATGGAAGTGATGACTCAAACCATCTACCTATCCATTTTTCTTGCTCTATCTACACAAGATGCTTGAGGTTCACACATTTGTTACCTCCATGTCTAATTTCATGTTCCTATCAAGTCTTTTGAATAACAACTATTTATTATAGTTTGAAATTGATGTTCTATGGGTTGTCAACTTTTGGGTATTTCCTTTGGAATTTCTGTCTTGACCCTTTATTGTGGATAATTTTCCCACAAGAATTCATCAGAGAATATTTTCAAAAGAGTCAATTTCTTTTCACTTTTTAGTTTGGTCCTCTTCATTGCAGAGGGGGTGCCCTTTGGGGAAATTGTTTTAGGCACTTTTTCCACAATAATTTCTTCAAAAAAATTAAGTGTCCTTCAAATTTTCTAAAATGATATTTTCTTTGGACTTTTTATCTCTTACCTTTTTTCCAAAAGAATTCATTAGCTTCTATTTGGCCCTTTGGACTTTGCAAAATTGACCATCTGGAAAGGACACTTGCCCAAAAAATACCCTTCAAAACTTTGTGGAGGAGCATTTCAGCTACAAGGTACCCTTTGGAAAAGTTACGAAGTACCCATATTTTTTTTTTGGGTCCATTTTGTTACAGAGGGGGTACCCTTCTGGGAAATTGTTTCAGGCACCTTCTCCACAAGAATTCCTTTAGAAAAGTTATAAGTGTCCTTTGGATTTTTTCAAATGATCTTTTCTTTAGGATTTTTGTCTCTTACCTTTTTTTTGAAAGAATTCATTGGCATCTATATGGCCCTTCAGAATTTGTGAAATGGACCATATGGAAAGGACACTTGTCCCAAAAATACCCTTTAAAACTTTATGAAGGACCATTTCAGTTGTTTGGTCCATTTTCATACAAAAGAAACCTTTGGAATTTTTGAAATGTAACCTTTAGACTTTTTGTTTGGTTCATTTTCCATGGGCAATTTTCTCAAGATAATTCTTTTATATTTTTTGCTAAGTGCCCTCTACGAAAATGAAAGTTCCCTTCAAATTATTGAAAATGTCCCTTTAGAAAAAATATAGGAAAGTTGAAGTGCCCCTTTAGATTGGAAAAGTCCTTTACAATTTTTGTCACATACCCTTAGAAAAAATTGAAATGATCCCTTCATAAAATTTGAACTAGACCATTTAAAAGGAAAATACCCTTCAAACTTTTTGAAATGTACCATTCAGAATTTTGTTTAGGGCATTTTGCTTGAAAAGTTCCCTTCAGATAACTTGCAAGTGTCATTTGGGAAGTTTGTCTCAGACAAGTTGTCCAAAATTCCTTTAGAAAAGTGTCTCAGACAAATTATCTGAAAGAATTCAGCACTTGGTTGAATGAAAAGTCTAAAAGAAATAATCACTTAGTCAAAAAACAAAAAACTAAAACAAAGCCTCTAAAGGAAATAACACTTGACCAGAATAAAGTCTCTGAATGAAATGCCACTTGCTATTTTGTTGTTATTTAATGGGAAATACACCTTTTAGATATTTTTTTGAATAATATACTTGGCAAAATTTGAAAGTTGCAAACTTGGGAGTGAAATTTGACCAACATTCCTGGTGATTCCTAGGGATGACATGCCTACTATGCCTAAGATCAGTTTCCTAATTCTTCCATTGGGAATGGAGTCATGCATGTGAGCACTTAGATTGACATGAATAGACCTTATATTAACCACAAAACAACTGACATTACATAAAACACACAAGGAAAGAACAACACATAGAAGATAAAATCAAAAACAAAGACACACTTGTGATACTAAGCACTTAAGAAACATAAATATAAACAAAGGAAATATGAATGTGTTCAAATAGAAAACTTAGGGAACAAAATAGACAAAACAAAACTAGACTAAGCACACATACCTATACTACTATTTACAAGATAGACCTGTAAGGACTAATAACAAAACTTTAGATGTATCCCATTCGTAAGGATAGGCAATTCTTCTCCATTTATCTTGGTTAGTTGAAAGGATTTGCTTTGCTTGCACTTTTTGATGATGTAAGGGCCACTCCACAAAACATCAAACTTTGTATGCCTACCTAGTTTTTCTCTATCCTCATCCCATTTCATAACCAAATCACCTTCCTTGAATAGTCTTGTACTTACTCTTTTGTCAAAGGACTTCTTCATGAGTACTTGGTGGTGTTCCATGGTCTTATGTGCATTATCCCTTACTTAATGTAGTTGTATTAGTTCTATCAATCTAACTTCCATTGGAGTATTTTCTAATAGTTCTAGTTAATGTACAAGTCCTAGAGTAGGGATCTCTTAAGAGATGGACAACTTAGCTTCTCCCCCATAAACAAACACAAAGGGAGAGTTACCAATTGATCTCTTAGGAGTGATCCTATCAGCCCATAAGGTTGTCTTCAACTTGGTGTGCCATGCTCTTTTATTGTTCTCCAATGTCTCTTGATGATCTTGATGAGGTTCTTATTAGTAGACTTAGCCAATCCATTACATTGAGGATAATATTTGGGTGAGGTACTCAAGTAAACTCTATTTCTATTTTCCCACTCAAAAGTTTTAACACTCATGAAAGCAAGTGCATTATTAGAAATGATAGTATAGGGAACCCCAAATCTTTTTGTGATACTCTCATAAAACTTCAAGATTACATTTTCATTTGCCTCCTTCAATGTAATAGCCTCTAGCCATCTTGTGAAGTAGTCAGTAGCAATCAATATCCATTTGTGTCTAGTAGTTGATAGAGGGTTGATCATACCAATGAAATCAAGGCCCCATTTCATGAAAGGTTGGTCTATCTAGATAGGATTAAATAGAAGGGATAAAAGTTTATATTTGCCTACAAAGAAGAAACATTGAGGACACCTTCTAATCCAAAAGTAGTAATCCTTGTAGCTATTATTTTTAGGGAGAAATGACCCTCATCTACAACATTGTGAATTTTTTTTATAAAGATGTCAAATTTATCATTGTCAACACACCTTAGTAGCACACCATTCACATCCTTCTAAAAGAGAATACCATCTACAAGACAATAAGGTTTAATTTGTAATCTAAAATCCCTTCTTTGTGACTTGTTCAAACCATTAAGATAATCACCATTTTGGAGGAAACCAATGATGTCTTATGTCCAACTTTGAATTGGTATGTGACAAGCTAGTTGGGGATGAGCTTGATTGACTAAGATTTTTTCCCTTGGCCCTTAAAGATCTGGAGCTAAATGTTCACACAACCCCTTTTCTCTTACCAAGTTTGTTACCTTGATATTATCATCATACTCCATTACCTTTTTGATCCACCTGACTCTCTTCTCATTGAGGTCTTTGCTCAGGAGAAACTCTTAGGTGCTAGGATGAGATACCATAACACGTATCTTGTTATTTGAAACCATGTGCCTAAAATTTTGTCAAATCTATTATCACAACTAGAGCTTACTTCTCAACAAATGTGTACTTGACCTCATAATATTCCAATCCTTGACTAAAGAATGCAATGGGTTGTTCAAATTCCTCATCATTATTTTGCATAAGCATAGCTAATATTGTGTCAAGGTTAGAAAAAGTATAGAGTATGAAATCCTTGGCAATATTTGGGTTTAAGAGAGTAGGAAATTGGGAAACTATTTATTTGATTGCCTCAAAACTATTCTTACCTTCCTTTGTCCAAGAAAAAACTTGGTTATTATTGACCATGGATATAATAGGCTTTACCAAAGTAGAAAATTTTGAAATAAACCTTCTTACAAAGTTTATCTTGCCTAAGAAACTTTGTAAACCTTTCTTGTGTAGAGGCAAAGACAAGCCTAGAATGGCTTCAATCCTTGAAGGATCAAAAGACAAGCCTTCTTTGACATAATATAACCCAATAACTTGCCTTCATGAACACAAAAGATACATTTTTTTGGATTGAGAGAAAACCCAAATTCTCTACACTTCTTAAAGACTTGCCTTAGATGTTTCATGTGGTCATTAGAATCCTTGGAAAAAATAGTTATATCATCAAGGTATACAAGCAAAAACTTATTGATCAAACATTTAAAGGCCATGTCCATTTCCCTTTGGAAGGTAGCACCAACATTAGACATACCAAAAGGCATATTTATATATGCAAACATTCCCCATTTTTTGGTGAATGTTGTCTTGAATTAATCCTCCTCATTCATCAATATTTGGATATTACCTGAATAGCCATCAAGTAGTGAAAAGCATTAAGAACTTGAAAAATTGCTTCATGGAAGGTAGTGGATAATGGTCTTTGAGTGAAACTCTATTTATATCCCTAAAGTCTTCACAAAGTCTAATCTCTCCACTCTTCTTTTGAATAGGTACAAGGTTAGCTACCCAAGTTGAGTGTTTGATAGGAAAAATAATCATTTTTGGTGAGCTCTTTTTTCATTACTTCCTCTCTCTTAGGATTGATAGGTCTTTGTTTTTGCCTAACTAGTTTAGCTCAAATTTCTAACTCAATGGTGTGATGAGCTAGGCTTGGATTGAACCCTTTAAAATCCTTGTATTCCCAAGCAAAAATATCATGAAATTCTTTACATAATTCAATAAAGGCCTGATTTACAAAAAGAGAACATATCTTACCAATTTTTAGAAGTTTGTCCTTAAATATTAATATTATTTAATATTTATCTTCCTTTGTAGATATGCTTACCCTTTCTTTCCTTCTATGATCATCTTCATTGAACACACTATCCAAAGTAACCAGCCCCTTTGTTAACTTGTTTGTCTTCATCTAGATGAATTGTTCTTCATATTGATTGTGAAGCTTCTTTTGATTCTTTGAAGAAAATTTTGATTCATTTTGAATGAAGTGTACAATGTGTTTATCACTCTCAAACACTTTCCAAGACACTTCATTATCTATAATAGAAGGTCTCATAATGAATTTTATGTGAGGTTGGTCCTTCTCTTTACTTACATCAACAACTATATCAAAGTGTGCTCCTATCACAACCAACCTATCAGCATGTTTATTTGAGTCCCTTGGTATAGGTTGGATATTAAAAGCATCAAAGTCCTCAATTAGACCCCACACCCTATGCCTATAGGATTTAAGTAAAGGGTTCTTGGATGTAGCTTGGTTTCTCATTTGATGTATAATCATGTCACTATCTCCATATACCTTCAAGTTCTTGATTCCCTTTCTCTTTTCCCATTGGAGGCCATGAATCAAGCCTTCATATTATATTGCATTACAAGTACAACTAAAATAGAATATATATAAAGAATAATACTAGTTATTTAAAGGAGAAACCAACATGAAACTAGCTCTTGACCCTACCTTTCTTCTAGAGCCATCAAAAAACATTTCCCATATCCCTTCAAGTTCATGATCTTCATTAGTGAGTGATGGTATAGGAATGTTCTTCTCATGCATATAATATACCCCTAATTCAGTCTCTTCTATGAATGCATAGGGGTCATGTTCATAAGTTTCAGCACCATACTCATCAAGAAAGAGGTCAGAAATACCTTCAAGGGGAAAGGATGTTTCACCACCAATGGCACTTTCTTCTTGCTCACTAATCACACAATTCTGATTTGAATTTGTCTCCACATATGGTTCAATGTGGAACCTTGAAAAGGGCTATGTTATTATAGTCACTTTAGCTCCATATCTTTTTATAAAGGCTAGAAAAGACTAATTAGTTGCAAGGTACCCTCCAATCTTAGCTATGAAGTCTCTTGACAAGAAAATAGAAAAATGAGCTAGAAGATCAACCACCATAATGTCTTTTAGGATGGGGAAACTTGGATAATCATGCAAGAAAACTTTCAAACCTTTAACCAACCCCACAGTCTTGGCTGGGGTTCCATGAAGCTGTAACACACACTTAAAATGAGGCTCATATTTTAGTCCTAACTTGTCAGCAACCACCTTAGGCATAACCTTGGTACTAGCTCCACTATCCACAATGTAATTATTAACCAATTTATCTCCCATAATGAGTGTGAGGTAGAAAGTTAGAGGCTTTTCAGATTTGGTGGATTTCTAGGACATAATTAGGTGTGTTGGTAAGATATACATCATTGTGTCTTGGAACTTTAGGGGCTATATGAATGTTTGAGAGTTATTCTTGTAGAAGTTCCTTTTGGCCAAGTATATGCAATACTTCCCAAAGAGAAATGCTTTTCTTGGTATTCTTCAAAGAATAAATAATGTTTAGAGAGGAAGTATTCACCTTGTCTCGCATTCTTAAAGGATATGAAGGAGCTTGAGCTTGTTGTATTGAAGGTTTGGTAGCCTTTCTCACATTTTGACTTTGAGGAGTAGTGTGACTAGTAATATTTATTACATTGGTACTTACACTTTGTGGCCTTGGAGAGGCACTACTTGGAGTTGCTTGTACTATTGGAGTATCTCCTAAATCCCTCTTTTTAGCCCTTATGTTGGCTACAACTGATATATTTTGATTCAACACATAATTTTCTTGTACTTGGAAGTTCATAAAACCATTACCTTGGCTACTACCTTCTCCTTAAACATTCATTTACATGAGATCCACTTCTTCTGATATAACATAAGGAGTAGCTCCTTCTTGAGCTACCAAATATTGATTACCTTCTCCACCATTTTGCATAAACTGACCTTGATATTACCCCTAATGATCCAAATGTTCCTCTCCTTGAACTATATTGGTGTGGACTGGAACAACAACCTTTGTGGATGGAATGGAATTAGGATTATAGGCAATATACTACTTATTGAAACCTTGTTGACCTTGTCCTCTTCCTTGGTTAGTGCATTGGGGTGTAGGTCTATCAACTTGTTTAGGGTAGTATTGAGGATTTGGTGGAGCACTTACATACATTTGTGCTTACTTGAGCTGGGCTTGTAAAGACTGAATCATCTCATCCTTATCCATAACATCATCCACCTTATTGGTAGTAGTTTTGGGTTTGACATTAGTATTAGGGACTTGTGATATACTTTGGGATTTAACTAAATTATGAGACAACAAAGTCATAGAGACTCTTGGAGGTAGTTTCTCAGCTTGTATTAGACTATTCTTAGCTTCAATGGCTATCCATATGCCTTGGGTAAAGTAAATCCTCCCATTGATAACAACATTACTGCTACAATAGTGTCAATAGCCTTAAGATAGGTGGGGAATACAAATATTAGAGGAGGCCTCATAATAGGTGGTAGCCTATGCCATGTTCCTTGAAACCTTTCATTGAAATCTCCCAAGGATTCATTAGGACCTCTCTTTATCACATTTAGTTGGTGAATTAGTGAAGTATGGTCACTCTTGTTTTTTAACCTATTTACCAATAACTCTCCCAATCCATCCCAATTAGTAATAAAACCACCTTCCAATGTCCTATACCAAACAAGTGCCTTCCCCTTTAGAGACATGGCAAGTATTCTAATATCTATGTTAGCTTGGGTGATATTGTGGAAAGTGCAAAAAATTAAAATATCCCTAATATGCTCAGATGGGGTAACAGGACCCTCTCCATTGAAATTAGGGAAAATTTTGGTAACATTAGGAGGAATAGGATCATAAACATGAAGGCTAATTGGATTTTGGGTGTTGAAGGCTAGGAAAAGATGTATTCTAGCCATTTCTTCTTCCTCTTGATATAGTAATTCTTCAACCTCCTTTTCTTCCTCTTTAAAACCTTCTTGTTCAGGAGATCTAAAGGTTAGGAATGGTTTAGGGTGTTATTCTTCAAGAGGAGTTTTAGGTAGAGGGATTTGATTAAAGGCTCTACTAGAAGATGATCTAGTGAAGACCATGAAGTATAATGTGAATCAATTGATCTACAACCAAATATTCTCACCTTTTAGAGTCACCAAATGCTAAATTAAGAACACTTCTACAACATTGGACTTGTCAAGGCCAACATTCACCTTGACATGGAAATAATTAGGACCAGCTATCCCACTGAGCTTGCCAAAACTATTGTCATCAAATTATGTACCCTAAGATGTTCTATGAAATTCCTTCAATTTGATGCAACATTAAATCATCCCTCTAGTTTGTGGGAACTTGTAAGAGAGATGAGTATCTAAGATTGAAAAGGGCTAGCTCCCCAAATTTTTCTCTAAGTGTTTATCACCTAATACCTAATCTAATGCTTGTTCATGAAAAGATTCAAGAGTTTGTATAAAATAGGAAACTATGCTAAAGAGGTGATCCACCAAGAATTTATCCCACTAACTATCACACTTCTACTAAATAACAATGATTTTCAAGACTAATTCCATGCATTGAAAGATACTAACATAGTGTTTCATTGTGAAGGTAACATGCTTAAAACAATCAATAAGATACTCAACTTAAGGGGTAGATTTCACACCATAAGTACAATTGCATACTTGAAAGAGAGTTTAATACATTCAACACACTTCACATAACCAGTTAACATTAGAACCTTTGTTCAAACATGAAGAATAAAGGGAGTAAGGATGATGCTATCACTTGAATTTGCTATACATCACTCGCATACTTAGATAGAAGTTCACAAATCAGAATTGGTCTTTTATTCAATGTTCAAAAGTAAAGTGCAATGTCATTTCAGTAAGGCTTCACCATACCAAAAATGTGGTCCTCTATAATGGCCAAAATCAATCAATTTATAAAACTTTTAGGAAGAGAGAGAGAAGAGAAGCTGAAGAGGCATAAGGACATGTGTCCATATGTGAGAATCAGTTACAGATACATGAGAGAGATGGATGGGGTGAGATCCATGTCATGATAGGATGTTTACTTATCCAAAACAAGTCATGATAATGGCGGCAAGTGGCATAAAGCCTTTAGGAGTGGCATAAGAAACTAATTTTATCAAAGATCATCCATGAGAGTTCAAAATTGTTAATTGAGAATCTGACACATATCACTACTGAGGAGAATGGAACTCATGATGGTAGCTAGAAAATGTTGTTTCTAATTGTTAACTATCCTTTGGATACCTGTAGTTTTCAATTTCATAGAAGTAATTACTTTAACCATCGACTTGTCCATTTTGCTTGCTCTATACACACCAGATGATTGAGATTTACATATTTTTTACCTCCATGTCTACTCTCATGTTTCTGTCAAGTATTTTGAATAACAATGACGATTTTTTGTTTAAAATTGATGTTTTATGGGTCATCACCTTTTGAGTATTTCCTTCAGACTTTTTTTCTTGACCCTTTCTTATGGACAATTTTCCAATAAGAATTCATTAGACACTCTTTTCGGTAGAATTGATTTCTTTTGACTTTTTTATTTGGTCCTCTTCATTGCAAAGGGGGTAACCTTTGGGGAAATTGTTTTGGGCACTTTCTCTACAAGAATTCCTTTAAAAAATTACAAGTTTCCTTCAAATTTTTTGAAATGATATTTTCTTTAGACTTTTTGTCTCTTACCTTTTTTTTGAAAACATTCATTAGCTTATATTTGTCCCTTCAAACTTTGTGAAATGGACCATATGGAAAGGACACTTACCTAAAAAATACCCTTCAAAACTATGTAGAGGACCATTTCAGATGCAAGGTATCCTTCAAAAATTTTGTTTAGTCCATTTTGTTGCAGAGGGGGTACCCTTCAAAGAAATTGTTTCAAGCACTTTCTCTACAAGAATTCCTTCAAAAAATTTACAATTGTCCTTTGGATTTTCTAAAATGATCTTTTCTTTAGAATTTTTTGTCTCTTACCTTTTTAATAAAAGAATTCATCAACTTCTATTTGGCCCTTTAGACTTTATGAAATGGACCATATGGAAAGGACACTTGCCCAAAAAATACTATTCAAAACTTTGAGGACCATTTCAGCTATAAGGTACCCTTCAAAAAAGTTACAAAGTACCATTCAAAATTTTTGTTTGATCCATTTTCGTAAAAAATAACCCTTCAAATTTTTTGAAATGTACCCTTTGAAATTTTTGTTTAAGGCATCTTGCTTGAAAAGAACCCTTTGGAAAAATTACAAGTGTCCTTCGAGAAGTTTGTCTTAGATAAATTATTCAAAAGAATTCCTTTGTAAAAGTGTCTCAGATAAATTGTCTGAAAGAATTTGGCACTTGGCCAAATGAAAAGTTTGAAAGATATAATCACTTAGTCAAAAAATAAAAAACCCAAAACAAAGCCTCCAAAGGAAATAACACCCAACCAAAAGACCAAAACAGAGTCTCTGAATGAAATGACACTTGGTATTTTGTTATGGCTCAATGATAAATACTCCTTCTAAATAATTTTTTTGAACACTGTACTTGGCCAACTTTGAAAGATGCAAACTTGGGAGTGAAATTTGACCAACAAGAACTCCTAAGCCCATTTAGGCCTTCTAGGTCTTTATCATAATATATCACTGTGGGGTTTAATATAAATGTTCAAAAAAGTTAAGGTAACTTATCCCATTTTAAAAATTCATTTCATACTTACCAAACCTCTTAGACTTTATGTTTTTGAAGATGATCCCTTACCTAGACTAAGCAGGTGTGTAGGTGATGCTCTCCATGCATATAATGATCAGATCTAAGCTATCTTTGCTACCTCAATATGCAGGTGTTTGATTGATCATGCTTCAAGTTAGGGATCTTATATTTAGAGTTCCATTCATCTTTATCACAAACTTCAAACCCTGAACTCTACTCACCTTTAATCCTTATCCATTAGGTTTGGTTGTAGGTGACTACTTGACTATGCATAGGGTACTTTGACTACATAATTTGTGTTCTAAACCTCTCCTTCATACCAATGATATAATAATTGAATATTAATTTTTTTTTGAAAATCCAAATTAGGCTCAGAACTCTTTCAAACATCTCTACTCCTTACTTAGGCTTAGAACTAGCCTATCTTCTCATGTACCTTATGGGTGCCTTTAGGGTGTTTTGACTAAAGTTGGGTTTAGGACCTCACTCCCACCTCAATTATCTTCTTTTGGGTTTTTAACTTGTTTTATATCCCAAATTAAGCTTAAGACATATTTTATACCTACTCTACCTCTTCATTGTATGCAATTTTAGTATACACTTTTCAAGGCATGGTTGTAGGTGCTCATTAGGACTAGGTTTGAGCATACAATATTGAACTTAGTTTATTTCACTTACCATAATACTTGAAGGATTATAAATCAATAAAAGTTAATTCCACTATATATATTTAGATTTCATGATATTTTATGGCATTTAAAGTATTTTCCTATGCATACTCCATACATAGTCCTATATGTGCCTTCTAGGACTTGTCAACTTAGTTTCACCATTCTCTTAGTTTTACAATCACTTAGGTGCTCTTTGATGAGTTGTAATCTATCTTAATTTTCCTTAAGGTTATGTTCTCCTATTTGGATTGTTCTTTCTTGGACTTTGATGTTGGTTTGATCCATAATGAGGACCTACAGGCTTAGGGCCTATAGGTCACTACTTACTTGTTTAGGGCTATAAAGAGCCACTTTTTTGAGTTATTTAATCTCTTGGTAATTCCAAATCACTTCACCAAACTTCCTTATCACTCTTCCAAGGATTTAAATCTTATGATAAACATCATGTCATCTTCAATTCACCATATAGTCTGTATAAACTTGTAAGTATAGTTAGCCCATATACATGTTTTGTGTGTTGTTTTGGAGCATCTAGTTGATTTTAAAAACTTGATGATGTTAATGGGGAAATAAATACCATGTGAATGTATGAATATATGTATCAAGTCTTCCCCATGACTATAAGTATCATCAATTTACTTTTATAGTCCATACAAGCCTGTATATGTAAGAGACACTTGTGATTCTCATTGGAGAGTGTATTTGGACTCTTATATTCATCTCTCTATACTTAAAATAGTAAAATATCATCTTAGAACCTTATAACATGATATATTACTAGTACTTGATCTAAATTGGAAATTAAACCTACATTATACTATTCAAACATAAACCATGTCTCCAAAGAGCAATCACTTGAAGAACATGGACAAGAATAAAATATTAGAGAAATAGAACATGAACTCACTAAAATTGAGGGATATTACATGAGTGATGAATCATTTATAACATCTTAGAGTGACCACCATGAGGATGAAATAAAAACTTGTAGTGGAATTGACTGAAAGACTTTTTACATCAAGACATTTTTCCTCCAAGTGAAGGCACTTCATGGATATGAGTTGGATAATGAAAAAACCATGAAAATGAGACAATTTAACTCCAAAAAAAACCCTAAAAAATATTTATCTCCATAAAATTATGAAGTGTATAAATAGATGCAAGAATAGACCCCTCTTAGATGGATGGGACATAGTGACTTATTATCACTCTTAACAATTTTTCATAAATAAGGAACAATAAATATACAAAATAATTCCATTAATTTAAATATTAATATTACACCTAAAAATGATCAAATTTTCATCTCTGAACTCTCTCTCCTAGTTGGACCATTTAGTTCAAATTTACCTTCTTGATCTTGTAAAGGTAGCGATGGAGGAGAAATAGTCTATGGAGCATCAATTTGACTCTAAACTTGTTCTAAACCTATAAAATGATTTGAGGGAGCTCAAGGGACACTTAAAAACCATTTCCAATTGAAATTTGATATTTTAAGGTTTTACAAGTGCTTATAAAGTATCCTTTTACTTAGTTTAGGCATTAAACTATAGATGCTATTAATCTCTGACCATCCTTGAACATTTTATAACCCAATTATGACATCATATATGTTTATAATCTTATTTAAATGTTTTCTTCTTGGAATGGTACATCCAAGTCTTCCAAATAGGCCAAAAGGTGGCCAAAATATGTTTTTTACATATGAGAATCAAATAAAAGGTTAGTTCATGTTATAATTACCACCATACTAAACCTTTGACCATGTTTGACAATTTCAAGACCTCATGCTTTGACCCATAGGATTAGACAAGTGAACATAAGACCAAAACTTGGACAAGACTAGACAAGGATAAATATGACCATATGGAATTATTTAAGACCATGAAAAGACTATGAAAATATTTTTCACAACCCTATGAAGTTTTAACCTAGAAAGGGTGACTAATTTTGACTTGAGGTAAAAATTTGGTCAACATTTTGTATTATTAATAAGGTTAGCATGTATATAATGCTAATGGACCAGTAGCCTTGTCCTTCCATTGGGAAATGGAGTCATTCTTATTATAAAATATGAAATTGACATGATTTATAAAAAATTCAAACTCACACCAAACATACAATAAGAAACATTCACATTATGCTCAAATCATTTATAATAAACCACACACAAAAGACATAAAACAACACACCTAACCTACTATGCACATACCTAAAAACATGTTTGGGGTGATGAAATCCTTCCTCTTGATTCAACCATGATAAAAAATAATGTTCTTTGAGTCAAAATTTATCCATGAGAGTAATTCACCATATGATGGATGTTTTTCAAAGAAAATTTGCTTGTGAAGGTGATCAAAGGACTTACCATTTATGGGACCTCTACTAGCTTCAAGTAGACCACTAGAAATTCCATTGAATTATCCTTTTAGCTCTCCTTTAGGTCATCTTGATAATGAGAAATAATTTATCTCCTTCATTCTCATTTTATGTTTGTCAATATACTTCTTTGGAGTCATGGAAACTTTCTCAACTTCACCTTCATCTAGACCATGATGCTCTTGATGTTTAGATAAAACTTGTCTTTTTGCTAGTCAAACATGTCTACAAGCGATTCAACATCAGATTAAGGTGTAGGTTGATCCTTAACCACATAAAATTATGCCTTGGTGTGATTTTAATCTTTCAAGACTTTAGAATACTTGATATTTATTTGAATCTTCTCTTCATGATCATTAGGTCAACCAAGGACCTTACTATCAAGCTCATGTTCTTTAAGAAGGGCATTTGGCTTACTTGTTCAAACTCTTGGACTATGGCATGGAATTACTACCATATATCATCATCTTCTTCATGAATATCAAACTCATGAATTCCTTCAATTTAGGTAGGAATAATTGTACCATATTCATTACATGTTCTACACTCTAAAACTCATTATCATCATCCATATGGAGATAATAGTTACCCATTACAGCTTATGTGAGGGAAACATCAAGACCTACCTCGGTATGCTCATCACCCTCATCATGAATGATATATGTGACAAGTATTTTATCTCAAATTAAATCATAGGGATCATACTCATAGGTCTCAAAACCATATTCATCCAAAAAGTGATAAAAAATACCTTTAATTTTAGAATATGCTCCATCATTTATGACATGCTACTCTTGCTCATTGATAGTGCAATTTAGATCAAAATTAGTTTCCACATATGGTTCAATGTGAAACTTGGCCAATGTTTGTGTTATTATTTTCACTTTATCTCCATACCTTGTTCTAAAATCCAACAAATACCAATAATTAGAAACATACTCTCCTTTTTTGGTAGTAAAGTCTCTTTATAGGCAAATGGCAAAGTGTACAGGCAAATCTACCAACACTATGTCTTGTAGAATTGGAAAACTTGGGTAGTCATGAAAGAACACTTTCAAACCATTGATGAGCCCTATTCTCTTGGTTGGTGTTTCATCAAGCTGTAACACTCCTTTGCTATAAGGTTCATACTTCAAGTCCAACTTGTTTGCAACTAGTTTAGGCATAACTGAAGTGCTTGCTCCACTATCCATAATGCAATTATAGACTAGCTTATCTCCCACAATGAGGGTAAGATATAAATGTGGGGGATTTTAATATTTGGTGTAAGGTTCAAAAATAATATAAGGTGTATTTTTGAGGGATACATCAATGTGATTTGATAGTTGGGGACTGATATTGAGTTTAGATAGATGATCTTGGAGTAATTCCTTTTGACTAGGCATGTGGAGTACTTCCCAAAGGGATATACTTGTTTATGTGTTCTTCAAAGAGTCAATGCTATTTAAAGGAGAGATAATACACTTTTATTTCATACTTGGTGGCAACATAATACCTTGGGATTGAGGTGATGAAAGCTTAACCACATTTTCCAAGTTCTAATTTTGAAGAGGTACAATACTTGTAGAGGCTGCCACATTTACATTCATACCTTGTTACCTTGAAGTGGTTTTATTTGGAGTTGTATCCACATCCTAAAAATATAATAAAACTATCCTCTTTGACCTTATTTTGGATGCAACTGAGGTGATTTGATTTAGGATAAATCTATCCTCCACTTGGAAGTTCATAAGGCTTGTTCCTTGATTACTGCATTCTCTATTTGATTCTACTTGTATAGATCCATCTTCTTCTGATGCCAAGTACGGATTAGTCCCTCATTAAGATATCAAAGCTTGACCTTAACCTTCATTAGCATTCATGAATTGACCTTGAGGCTTCCCCCAATAATTTGTCCATTCTTCTCCTTGAACTAGGTTGTTATGGACTGAAACCATGGCTCTTGAGGTGGGAGCAGAATTTGGATTGTAGGCATTATGTAACCCATTAAAATTAGGTTAAAATTGTCCCCTCCTTTTACCATTATGCTGAAGTTGAAATATATTATTTTTTGAGGGAAATATTAAGAGTTTTTGTAAGCTCCAACATGTTGATTTGATTGCCTAATTGAATTTTCTAAGGCCTTATACTTTGCTTACCAATCAATGGAATCATCTAATTTATTTGGAGTAGCTTTAAGATTATTATTTGGATTTGGAAATGGATAAAGGATTGGAAGAGTAGTAAGCATGTTAGGAAAGATAGGCATTGAGACATTTGGAGTAAGTTTATTAACTTGGATCAAACCATTCTCATCTCTAATGGCCACATCATAGGCTTCAGGCAAGGTTTACCCTCACATGGTTTGTAACATGATAGTTATATCAGTCCTAATGGCTCTGAGGTAGGTTGGGAAAATAAAATTTTTAGGGGGTCTCATGGGAGGTGGAAACCTATTCCATGTCCTTTGGAACCTCTCATTAAAATCATGCATGGATTCCTTAGGCCCTCTTTGGATAACATTTCGTTTATGAATCGGTGATGTAGGATGACTCTTATCCTCAAATCTTTGAGTCAAAAGCTTCCCAAACTCATCCCACATATAAATGCATCCTCTTGACAAGGTTTTATACCAATAAAGGGCTTTTACCCTAAGGGACATGGAAAACAATCTTATTTATATATTGATCTTTATGATTTTATAGAAATTGTAGAAGTTGGATATGTCTCTAATATGCTTAGTTGGGGTAATAAGACCTTCCCCATTAAAATAAGGGAATCTCTAAGTGTCATTGGGAGGGATATCATCATAGGCAACATGGTTTATGATATTTTAAATATTAAAGTCTAGGAAAGCATGTTGCCTTGCCATGTTACCTTCAACCTCTTTTTCACTTGATTTCTCTTCTTAATTTCAAAATATTATTTCTCCTTAGGCTCTTCAAGTGTCAAGATAGGCTTAGGGTAATGAAATTTAAGAGGAATCTCAGGATGAGGGAGTGGATTGGGATTATGAGTATCTCTACTAGTAGTTAACCTAGTAAATAATATGAACCAAAAGAAAAATAAATAAGAAATTGGTCTACAAAAAAATGTTATAACTTTAGTGGAGTCACCAAATTTTGAGTAAGAAATGCTTATGTAACTATGATTTTGGCAAGACCAACATTCACCTTGACAAGAAGTGCTCAGACCTTTGTCCCATCAGGCATGCCATAATTATTATCACTCAATTTTTCATCTTTGGAGAGGTAGTTCAATCTTAATCCAATTGAGTGAAATAATGGGATTAGCCCTAGACCTATGGGTTGTCTATGTTAGGGGTAAACCTATGGATTAAAGGGATAACTCCCTTGATGTGTCTATTTAATCTCATCACCATGCTACTAACATGTTAAATTGAAAAGGGGATAGATAAAAATGAAAAAAACCTAACTTGATGAGGAGATGCACCAAGTTAATCTCCACAAGACTAATATGAACTTGTACTATGAAAGGTGATTCAAAAAATTGACTTCAACATCAAGGGTTTCCATAACATAAGTATTTCAACATGGAGGATGATTAAATGAATTTATGAAGGTGAATGAATAATAGGTTTGATTATAGAAACTAGTACTCTTACTTATACATATAGATGTACAATAACACTAACTACACTTCATGTCACTTGTTAGAGAGTATACTCCTTGCAAAAAAAATGAAAGAGTAAGGTGAACATAAGGATAGATGATTATCACTTGTCATTCAGCTATGCACTAATTCATACACTTAGACAAGAATATGATAACTCAAAACTAGTTTGAAATATTTTATTCAAAAGAAAAAATATAACTCAAACTAGTAGGGATTTGTCATAGTAGATGTGGATTTTTTACAAAGCCAAAAGTGGTTGTTTATATAAAGAAGTGTGAAGAGAGAGAGAGGCATAGTAGAATAAAATTGAAAAGTGTATTAATGAGTTAAAAAAAGAAATGGGGTTATGAAATATTCATGAAAATACTTCCAAGGACATGTGTCTCACTCCTAATATGCTCCAACCTTCCATGTGTC
Source organism: Torreya grandis (assembly GCA_037957365.1). Lineage (NCBI taxonomy): Eukaryota > Viridiplantae > Streptophyta > Pinopsida > Cupressales > Taxaceae > Torreya > Torreya grandis. The sequence goes on from JARHVA010006790.1 coordinate 155,777, forward strand.
GTAGGAGTTACAAATTGGCTTGACACCTTAACTAGCTTCTAGAAAACTACCCTTGTTTGCATAAGAATAAAGAAAAATGGGATTATCCATCATGAATTAACCATGAAATAATATTATAAAACTCATTGGACACCTTCCATGCCTTAAAAAACTCATTTGATTTGACATTCCATCATTCATATGCATAGGTGTCTTGAAACTCTTCATTTTCATGCTAGCTTGGTCCAAGTGGCCAAAAACTCAAGTTAGTCTTATTAAAGTCATTATATCTCCATGTATGGTCTTAAAATATGTTATAAAACTTGAGAAAAAACATTTTGGTTCTTTTAAAAACTCCCAAGACTCCATTTTGTTCTTTAAGCCCTCACTAGGCCTATTTTCCTTGTATCCTTAAAAACCTATAAACGTCCTTGTGTAGGATAATATATGAAGTTAAATGAAAATAAAATGGAATATTATATGACCCATTATGGATTTACATATCCATTTCAAATTTCATCTTCAAATTCTAAGTGAAAGTCCATTTTTTTTGCCTTTCTCTCTCCTCAATTAGGCCTCCTTACTTAGAAACCTATTTTATTGATCTAGACTTATCCCACACGTTTGAAATAATAAAAAATCATGTGATTAAATTTCCATAGCATATAACTAGACTCCATGTCAATTTTACGGTCCTGAGACCCTATTGAAGTATGTAAACCATGAAATGACCTTACCACCTAGCCTCATTTTAGGCTTGTTTGAGATTGCCTTGGAAAATGAGCCTTATTTGACCACATAAAGAATATATTGTGCATATTTTTTGGATTTAATAGTTATGAAACATCCCAAATGACATTATAAAATTATTTTTAAGTTATCCCTTTCTTAAAACACCTATTGAACATTAAAAAAATGAAAAATAAGGCATTTGTTGCAGTCTATACAACTACAAGTATGGACCAAGTACATGTAGATAACCTCATTGGAGTCATAAAAAACATAAAAGAGGTTTTATAAGTAAAATATGTCATTATATGTGTTTTATAGGTCCATTTTTAAGCCTAGTCACTACAAGGGTATTAGGAGGGTATAAGACCTGTTTGGGGTCTTAAAAATCATTAATAAAGAATATATCACCAATTGACCTCATTACACTAGTAAATTTTTTTTGAATTACTGACCCATTTATTCCAAAAGTCTTATCTTCCGATGTAAAGTGTGATAGATGGTGTGAGTGTGTAAATTTGATCTTTGGGTGACAGACTTAGCTCTCTTGGACTTGAGAGATGTCTAATTTGGGTTTTGGGCCTCAAAACTCAATCTCACTAATAGGAGAGGTTTAAAAACATCCAAAACAATCCTCCACATGATTTTTAATTCTCTATAAATGATCATCACTCCACTTTATGCCTTTGATGCACTAGTGAGGGTACTTGGGGTTTAAGGCTTGTCATCTCCTTGCTAGCCCTCAAGGGCATTTGGATTGAAAAATGAGGTTTGTTACCACCTAAAAGTATATTAATACATTTTATATGTTTATATGTTACCTCAAGGTCCTTCCCTAGGGGTTGACATGATTATTTTTTTCTTTGAGTTTAAATAGATCCCTTAGCCTCAAGATTTCCCCTTGTTAATGGAGTGAGCAAGGTCTGACACAAAATAGTGGGTATACCAGCTACCTATGTGGCTTTGAGGTGACCATGTATATATTATTTTACTAATTAACATCCTCTTTACCCATTCAAAAAGTGTGATCATGCATATGAGGTCCTCAAAACTCTATCTCTCTTATGACTGTTTAGATCTGCTTATGACTGTAGGATTTTAAAAACTCCGTAGGGAATTTGTTTGGGAAATGATTTAGTGATATCAAAAAGAGATTTGAAAGTGTCAAAAAAATAATCCTTTAATATATTTCAATATATTAGTCTCCATAAAGTGTTGAGATGTTTCTTTTAGGTCTACCAATGCAAAAAATAACTCTTGAGCCCATTTAGGCCTTCTAAGTCTTTATCATGAGAAATCACTTTGGGGTTCAAGATCACTATTAAAAGAAATTAAGGTAACTTATACCATTTTATAACTTCATTTCATACTTAAAAAACCTCTTACACTGTATATTGTTGAGGATGATCCCTTATTTGGACTAAGTAGGCATGTAGGTGATGTTCTCTATGCATACAGTGATCAAACCTAAGTTGTCTTTGATACCTAGATATGTAGGTGTTCGATTGATCATGTTTCAACTCAGGGATCTTATATTTATAGTTCCATTTATCTTTCCCACAAAATTCAAACCCTAAACTCTACTCACCTTCAATCCTTATCCATTTGGCTTGGTTGTAGGAGACTTATTGACTATGCATAGGATACCTTGACTACATACTTTGTGTTCTAAACCTCTCCCTCATACCAATAATCTCATCAGTGACTATTGGATTTTTTTGAAAATCCAAATTAGGCTCAAAACATTTTCAAACATCTCTACTCTTTACTTAGGCTTAGAACTAGCCTGTCTTCTCATGCATCCTATAGGTACCTTTAGGGTATTTTGACTACATTTTGCTTTAGGACCTCACTCCCACCTCAATGATACTCTTTTGGCTATTGAACTTGTTTGAGATCCAAAATTAGGCCAAAGGTATATTTTATACCTACTTTTCTTCTTCATTGTATGCACTTCTTAGCTCACACCTTTCATGGCATGGTTGTAAGTGCTCATTAAGACTAGGTTTGAGCATACAATATTGAACTTAGTTTTTTTCACTTTCTATTATACTTGAAGGATTCAATCAATAGAAGTTAATTCCAATGTATATATTCATATTTCATGATATTTTATGTCAACTTAGTTTCACCCTTCTCTTGACTATCCAATCACTTAGGTGATCTTTGATTATTTAGAATATATCTTCATATAACTTAAGGTTAGGTTCTCTTATTTGGACTATTCTTGCCTGGACTTTTATGTTGGTTTGATCCACAATGAGTACCTATAAGCTATAGGCTTGTAGGTCACTAATTACTTGTTTAGGGATATAAAAAGACAATTCTTTGAGTTCTATAATATCTTGATACTACCAAACCACTTGACCACACTTCCTTATCACTTCTCCAAGGCTATAGAGCTTATGGAAAAAATCATGTTATCTTGAATTCACCATACAATATGTACATACCTCTAAGTACAGTTAGCCCATATATATGTTATTTATGTTCTCTTAGAGCATCTAGTCTATTTGAAAACCTTGATGATGGAAATGGGGAAATAAAGACCATGTGAATTTATGAATATATGTATCAAGTCTTCCCCATGACTCTAAGCATCTTCAATCTACTTATACAGTCCGTACAGGCCTCTATATGGAAGAGACACTTATGAATCTCATTAGAGAGTGTATTTGGGTCTTATCTTCATCTCTCTATACTTACAGTATTAAAATATCATCTCATAACCTTATACCATGATACATTATTGATACTTATGCCAAATTGGAAATCAAATCTGTAGTAGATTATTCAAACACAAACCATGTCTCTAAATACCATGAACTTGAAGAACATGGACTAGAATCACATCTCAAACAAATAGCATAATAAATCCATGAATATAATGGATCGTCTATGAGTGATGAAGAATTTTTAACCTTCGAGAATGACCACCATGAAGATAAAATAGACAATTGTATCAAAATTGACTGAAAGACTTTGTACATCAAGACACTTTTCCTCTAAGTGAAGGCACTTCATGGAGATGATTTGGCTAATGAAACTACCATGAAAAGGAGATTCTTGACTTATAAAAACAACCCTAAAAACCATTATTCTCCATATAATTTTTAAATGGATAAATAGATGCAGAATAGACCCCTCTTAGATGGATAAGACATCGTGACTTGTTATCACTTTTAATGATTGTTCATAAATAAGAGAATATCAATCTATAAATTAATGCCACTAATTTCAAGATTACTAGGACCCCTAATAATTGTCAAAGACTCATATCTTAACTCTTTCTCTCTCTCCTATTCATACCATTCAATTTAAATTTGCCTTCCTAAGCTTATGAAGGTAGTGATCGAGGAGAAAGAGTATCTGGAGTGGCAGTTTAACTTTAAACATCATCCAAATCTTTAAAATGATCGTAGGGATCCAAGGGACACTTACAAACTATTTAAAACTTAAATAAAATTTTGCAAAGCCGTACAAGTGCTTGTAAAGTATCCTTTCGATTAGTTTAGGCATTGAATTGTAGATGTTATCAGTCTCTTACCATCCCTAAATATTATATAACTAAATTATGACATCAGGGACATTGGTAATCTTCTTGAAATGTTTACTTCTTGGAATGGTATGTCCAACTCTTCCAAATAGGCCAAAAGGTGGCCAAAATGTGATTTTTGCATATCATAGTCAAATAAAATGTTAGTGGATGATATTATGATATTAATGACACCAAAATAACCTTTTATAATGACCTTAAACTAGACTAAACCTTTGACCATGTTTGACAATTTTAATACCTTTTACTTTGACCCATACGACTAGACAAGTGAACATAAGACCAGAAATTGGACAAGAATAGACACAGACACATATGACCATACGAAACCATTTAAGACTATGACAAGATTTTTCATAAATTAATGAAGTTTAAACCTAGAGTGGGTGACCAATTTTGACTTGAGGTAAAAATTTGGTCAACATCTACCATATTAAAAATTTATTTGTCATTTAATTGATTTTTGTGACTTGGTAAATCTGTTAAAGAGTGAAAGTTTTTAATTTTTCCATTAGATTGAAGTTGAATGAAGTCAATGAGATATTATATGTTATGTTTGAAATTAATGCATTTATTTGAGGAATTACCTGTAATTCAATGATAATCACAAAATGTATTGATAGCAAAGTAGTTATGAAATAGTGTTCAATGGTAAAATTATCTTACTCAAGGCAAAGTAATCATGTTACACTCAAGTGATTTATGAACTTTCACTAAGCCTGTTTAATTTATTATAATCCCTTTGTTGAGGTAACATGAGATTTGTAGATAGTTTTTCTATAACATTAACCAAAATATTAACATCATTTTTAGGTTTAAGGTTATTTCATTGCCTCTAATATTAAAATATGCCTTGTTTGGAAATTTCACATTGGAGGTTTAAGCCTTTGACTGATACCTAAGCACATTTGAATCTAAAAATTTGACTTCAAAGTCTTTAACAACATAAAAAGGTTCATCAAAATAATGATAATTATTCAACACAAACTTGTATTTAATGATTTGAATACAAACACTGAAAAAAATACTAGGATTTCATTATCTTGTAATTAATAAGTCATTTTATTAACTATTATATTAAATTTAAGAACATATTCACTAATAGTTTCATTCGATATTTATTTGATTTAAGTTAATTTCATAAATATGAATTACATACCAATATTGATTTGAAAATGAGATAAAAATCTCAAAAATAAGGTTGTAATAGAATCATATACAGATCTACATGGTAAAGCATAGAACTACTCAAGTGCATAATTCTTTAAGCTCCCTAGAAATAACCTAGATAATAACTTATCATCATGAGAAAATTCTAAGCAATATATGTCAAAGGGTCTAATGTGATGAGAAGGATCTCATTTTATATTGAACAATTTACAATTTGGATAAATAAATCTTATTATAAATGGATATGAAAACACCTTATAAGATAAGGGTTTTACAAGAATTTCATTAGAAGTCACCACACTATTTGGCCTTTGAGACCTTGAGATAAAATTTGATTTTTTCAAGTCTTGTAATGTACGCATCATCATAATATTTTTAGGGTTTAGAATAAAAGTAGAAGGTAAAGAAGTATCGTAAGTTAGAATAGAGGATTTTTCCAAACTATAAAGAGAAGCAACATGTGAACAAAATTGAGGAATTTTATTAACAAGGATTTATTGAGAAATAAAAGGAATATTAGCAATCTAAGGATTTTTAAGAATATGGGAGGGAATAGAAACATGTTTCAAAATTGAAATACTTTTTGACATAATAGGGGCATGTTAAAAAATTAAAGAAAATTTAAGAAATATAAAAATATTGAGAAATAGGAATAATTTGAGTAAAAACATGGTGAGAGATTAAAATAAATTGAGAATCAACAATGTTCCATGGAATGGGAAAAATAAGGAAGAATATAAGTAACATTCAAATAAATATAAATTTGAGTATAATTATAATGAATTCAATAAATTAATCCATGAGAAGGTAAGTTTTGACATACAAATTATTTCAATACATTCATAAGTGCAGATATTTCATCAAGGTTTTCTATAGCATATTTTTGAAGGTTTCCAATATTCTCAATGCTATCTTACTCTACTAGGAAATCTTCACAATCATAATCTTCCTCACATTCATGAACATTATTATTTTGAGGTCCAATAAAAAAATTATCAATAAAATAAGGCTTATTTTATGATAGAGAATATAACTTATTGATTAACATTATTTACACTTTTTTTTCAAGTTTGATCTAGAGTTAACCAAATGAATTCTAGTAAAATGAAAAAATTCTAAATTAAGCATAGGAATCCCAAATTGAACCAATTTGGATGATATAAATTGAAATTAAACATGGAATATACATGACATACAAGCACACTAGGTTTTAAAAAGTTTTTATAAAAAAATAACCTAGGGTTTAGGACTAAGAAAATCAAGCATAATGAAGATAGGGCTATTGGATCTAAGGAAAAAATTGAAATTTACCCTTGTAATATTATAAAATTTTATATTTTTGCTAAGATAATGAAATATAACACCCTAGAAGGGGTGTAAGAGAGTGAAGGGTCACAAAAATGTCATATAGATACATGGATTACAACCAAATCAATTTCAACTAAGCATCACATTAAAAAATAATGATTAATATTTAATTAATTTTATAACCAAAGAAAGGTGACCATAAATGGTTTATAGAGGTATCTTAAATATCACATCTAGTGAAAAATGTCAAAATCTAACATTAGAAATGTGCACCCAAAAGTTGTAAAGACCTCACCCAAAAAAATGACAATGATTTGAGTTAATTATATGAGGTGTTAATGATGCTTCTATCCAAGTATAAATCTTTAATGATGCTATATGGATCAGAAATGATTTTAAAATTGCACTCACATGATGGGCAAGTGTAGAAAGTTGGGGAGACAATTCATGGTCATTTTCATGAATTGGAAGGAAACAAATACAAGTTATTTTAATAATGTAAACACATTTCCTATTTTAGGCTTGGTAAATATGAAGCCTAAAATGTGTGCATGTTATAGTACATACACATTTTTTATAACATAGTTAAAAAAATCATATTTTCACTTCATTTTTTGTTTCATTATACTCAGACCATGCTCATGTTTACTTTTCAAGAAGAGATAACTACCACTATGCTCATAGAACACACAATAAGCTTGAAAAATTTATAATGTCATGCTGAAGAAGAGGTAACAAACTAAATTCCTACCAATTAATACAAAATTTTGTAATTTATATATATATATATATTTTTTGATAAAACCATTTATTATTCATTTTGTACAACCTAATAAAGTGTGAGAAAAAAATGTGGGAATTGAATTAAAAGAAAATAATCCAAAAAAATCTCCTAACCCTACTAGCCCTCCTATAATTCCATAAGAGCCCCTAGGTAGTTAGAAATATTTAGCCACACATACAGTGAAAAATAAAATACAAATTGAAGAGATAATTAAAATAATGAGGGAGAGTGAGGAAGGATACACAACAGATAATCTTCAACAATTTGAATTCTTGCTTGGGTAGGAAAACCAGAACGGTCATGTGGACACTACCTGAATGTCATAAGGCAATATTATATGCAACTTTGATCTCTCTAGATTTAATGTATCCCCAAATGATGTCATTCATTGGAATGGCATGGTGGAAAAAGGACATAAAGCAATGGATTATATCAAAGTAAGGTAGGTAAGATCGACTTTGCTCAGAAAATGAATGACCCACATTCTCTTAAAATGTTTTGGGTAGACAAGGTGAAAGACAAAAGTCTAGTAGGCCATGACGTTTATAATCTTAAAATTTTATTGAAAGTGTAGAGAAATGAGGTTTTCATTTTAATCCCTGACCTTTTGGTGGAACAGGTTGATGTGGAATTGGCCAAATCCATCCTGGTCAAGGTGAATAGATTCTGGCCTAATATTAACTCTTTTCACATCTAGATTAAATCCAAGTAGAAAAACAAAGGACACCTAGAGGTGGTCACAATTGTTATGGGTTTATTCTTGGTTAACTTTTCCTTATAAGAGGATTATATAAAGGTTCTCTCTAAAGGTCCTTGGCTCATGGGTAAAGCGAGTGTTGTTATCAAGAGGTGGAAGGTCAGGTTGAATCTTAGAAACATTTCCATGGATGATGTTCCAATGTGGGTCCTTCTCCCAAAACTCCTTTTAGAATATTATCACTCAAAGGTCATTGAAGTTATAGATAGGGCTCTAAGGCAAACCTTAACCATTGACCTAGTAACACTCTCATGTTGAATAATGGTCACGGCCTAAGTGCATGTCTTTTTGATTACATATAGTCCACTACTTAATATGATCAAAATAAAATAAAAATATAATGAATGGATGTAATAAATTATGTATGAGAATAAATCCATCATCTTCCCATGTAATAATCCTAACCATATGTTGAATGACTATCTTAAGAAATGTCAAGATTTTATCACCCTCTAGCACATGTGGGCTAGGAAGATAGTACCAAAGAAGGAATAAAAAGATAACCAACCACTTATAATTGGTTCTCTTAGAGCTTCACCAAGTTTTTCATTTCTTTATGTTTTAAAAATTATTCTTTATTTTAACCCTTTTTCTCCTCTTGAATTGTTTTCTGATTTTGTGTCCTTGAGTGAGAAGGTGCCCCCTAGCGACCCTTCTTGGTCCCCTTACACCTCCTTCCCATACCCATACCTCCCTCTCCCCCTTATCCTCCTTCTCTCCCCACCCTCTCATCATGATTTTTTCACCCCTCATAGGTGCATTACCCCTCTCTTAGGTGTTTTTGGTGTTGCCCCTCTCCTGCAAAATCTATTATGCTTCCATGTCCCCCTCCCCCTGTTTTGACCCTAGGTGACCCCTCCAAACCTTTTTCTCCCCCATAATAATTTTATCTATCTACCATCCCCATATTTTACCCCATTTTTCTCACTCTTTGGGATCTCTTCAACCTCTTAAGCCTTTCCCTATCTCTATGAGAGTCCAAGATTTGACTCAAAAAAGCCCCCTCTTTTCTAGCTTAGACTATGTTAACTTTAAATTTGCTAAGGATATCTCTCTTTCTCCCCTTCTAAAGTCCTCAAATCCCAAAAATGACTATGGATAATTCTCCATGACTAAATCTCCTTCTCAATAAATGCACCAGGAAGAAGGGTTTACCACAAACTCAAAAATTAGAAAAGGAAGAAAAAAGATAATATTGAAGCCACCCAAAACTGGGTAGGTCACCCAAAATGGTCATAAGGAATTTATAAATGGCAAAGAAATAGATAAGGGTTCCAATCAAACCCTTAAAATCAATTAGGTAAGAAATGAAATTCCTAACTTGGAATGTTCAGGGCTTAAACAACCCTAGGAAGTAGAGGACCCTTTGTAACCTTATTAAAAGAGTCATTCCTATTATTCTTCTTATCCAAGAAACCAAAATGTTTAAAACCATTTTAAGATCATGTGATGAGAAAATTTGGAGAAAAAATCATATGTTAGATTTAGATTCTAAAGGTGCCTTAGGGAGTCTAACTATTTTTTATAACCTAGAGTATCTTGAAGATAGTATTCTCTAGAAGACCAACAACCAAATTTTCATCATATTTAGAGACTTAGATAACAATGAGGAATGGATCCTCTCCAATGTCTATACCCCAAATGCCAAATCAACCAAAAATAATTTATGTGAAATCCTATTATATTTCCAAAGGACCTATGATGGATATAACTAGATTGTTGCTGGAGACTTCAATACCCCCTTACCCCTAGGGATAAAAGAGGGGGAATATATATCTCATAGAGAGCATGATGTATTTTATTGACTTCATTGCAAGTGTAGGACTAATTGATGTAAATCTAAATGGGAAACCATTCACATGGTCAAATATAAGAATGGGTGAAAATTTGATTTAGGTCTAGCTTGATAGAGTTTTGATTTCCTTAAATTGGGATATCCACTTCTCTAGCAGGCTCTCTTCCCTTCCCAGAAATGGGTTAGACCATAACCCTTTGATTTTTGAAGGAGATAAAATGTCAAAACTAAAATGTAGTCCCTTTAGATGTGAAAGTATGTGGCTTCAATACCCAAATCTAATGGAATCCTTAAAATAATAGTGTAAAGAACCATTCTTAGGATTAGATATGTTTATTCTGAAAAAAATAAGTTTCCTAAAAGGAAAGATGAAAATTTGGAAGAAAGAAGTCTTTAGGGACATTTTCATATAAAAAGGGCATTAGAGGCAAAACTATCAGTAATCAAAGACATCTCAGCTATGGATGACAACAACAAATAGATTCACCAAAGGGAAAAATAAATTATGTGTCAATTCCACAACCTTGAGGCAAGGGAAGAAACATATTGGAGATAAAAGTCTAGGTGTGCTTGGATGAAGGATGGGGACATGAATACCAAGTTCTTTCATCATTCGACAAAAATACATAGAAATGTAAATATAAAATCTCAATTACAAATGGATAATGGGTTTATTATTAGAGATGACAAGGAGATTTCCTGTCATAAAATCAATTTTTTAAAAAATCTTCTCATGGAAGAAGATCTCCCAGATGAACAACTTATGGATAACATGCTAAATAACTTTGAAAAAATTATTTATAACACTAACAATGCTTCCCTATTTAAATTCCCCTCTGAACAAGATATAAAAAATGTAGTCTTCATGATGGAAGGCTTTAAAGCCCTAGAACCTAATGGCTTTCCCCCATTTTTTTCCAAAAATTTTGGGATATAATTCACACTGAGGTCGAGGTGGTTGCTATGGAATTATTTCAATCTAGAACCATCCTTAGATAAATAAATAATACTTTTTTAGTTTTGATTCCAAAAAATCAAGGTGCAAACAATTTATAGGACTTCTACCCTATCAGCCTTTGCAATACCATGTACAATATTTTCTCTATTATATTGGTGAAATAAATGCAACATATTTTGGATAAATTCACTAGGGAACAATATGGTAATTTTGTGGCAAGTAGATAAATAAGTGAGGGAATCATCCTGGTTCATGAAGCCATCCATTCCATCTCTAAATCCTTGAGGCAAGGAATGTTCCTTAATCTAGACATAACTAAAGATTACTATTAGGTCTCCTATAAGTTCCTAATGATGGTTCTAGAAAATTTGGGATTCAATCAAGACATAAGAAAAATAATTTGGAATTGCATAACTACCACCAAATTTTCTATTATTATAAATGGGGTTACAAAAGGTTTATTCCTTGCTTCCAAAGGATTAACATAAGGATACCCCCTCTCCCCATACCTCTTCATCATTGTAGTAGAAACACTGGGAAAGAGTTTATTGAAAACCCACACATAGGGATAAATTAAAGGAATTTTAGTGGCACTTCATACCAATCTTGTCACTCATGAGAAATTTGTAGATGATACCATCATCTTAGGGGAATCCTCTATGGAGAAAGACATAAACCTGAAATCAATCTTAAAAAACTATGAATCTATTTCAAATTAGTGTATAAATTTTCACAAAATCTCTCTATTTTTTTATGACACTTGACTCATTTAGTAGAAAACATTGCTATAATTTTGGAATGCCAAGTGAGTAAATTACTAGAAAGCTTTGGAACCCCCTCATTGATCAAATCCAAAGGAAGCTTGTAGTGTGTAAGGGACACCTACTCACATATTCAAGGAAATTATAACTACTCAAACATTCAATCCAGAGTATTCTTATGTACCAAATATCCATATTTAAGATACCCACCAAGGTTACAACTAAAATTGAATAAATTCAAAAGACTTTCTTATGGAGGGGCACTGAGGATAGATTCAGGTTCAATCTTGTCTCTTTTTAAAAAGCTTATCTTCCTAATGCAAATAGAGGGTTGGGTCTTACAAGCATTAAGTCTATGAATAGGGCCTTACTGGCAAAAATTGGATGGAGACTCATGTAGGGAGACAAAAAATAGGCAAGAATTGTAAAGGCTAAATACCTAGAAGGGCTAGAAGTAGATGGCTTTTTATGGTAAGAGGATCTTGAGGATGGATCTACCTTTTGAAAATCCATCACCAAATGTAAGGATCTTCTCAAAAAAGGCATAAAATAGAAAATTAAAAATGAAGAGAAAATTGACTTTTAGGAAGATGCCTAGATGTCTACTACCCCTCTCTCCTCACAATAGACTTGGGCTAACTAATATGTAGGCCTAAAACAAAGATGGGGCTCAAAAGTCAAAGATAATTGGGTGGTGAGTAAAGTCTTAAAAAGTTAGAAAATTCTCCCCACAGAAGGACACATAGCTGAAGAAGCACATGCAATCTATATTCTTAACTCCTCTATCAGATGGATTCACATTCCTACATTCCCTAAGGAAGATCACTTCATATGGGTTGTTGAAGATAGTCATATGCAATTGATGACATTAGGACATGCCACTGATCTTAACCTATAAAGCAAATGGAAATTCTAGAAATACCTATGGATAAAACATTTGACCCCCAAAGTCAATTTTTTTATTTTTTTTGGTAGCCCAAAATAAGATCCTAATAGTGGAAAACCTAGAAAAAAAGGATTGATAGTCCCTAATAGATACCTATTATGAAGGAAAATTGAGGACTTGATCTACCATATGATACTAAATTACCCTTTTAGTTAAACATTATTTAACTAGATGATGAATAAATTCAACTTTTCTTGGGTAAAATTAGATAATGTGCTTGACTTCATCAAGCAATGAAAACCACCTTGGAATATATGGTCCCTAGAATTCTTATGGTATTTGGCTCTTCCACATTAGTTTTGGAGTATGTCAAAAGCCTGTAATGATAACCTTTTCTCAAATAAAAGGCACTAGCCTAAAGGGGAATTTATTTAAGTTTTTTAAGATATCACTAAGAATTGGAAAACATTCCCATCCATAGACAAAAACCCAATACCTCCCTCAACACAATTGATATTCAACAACTAGGACATGGTTCAAAAATTAAAATCCCCCTCCAAAGATCTTATTCATAAGCACACAAAATGGAAGACTCCACCTGAAGGTTGGGCTAAATTGAATTTTTATGGAGCATCTAAAGAAAACCTAAGACCTATAGGTATGGGAGGAGCCATAAGGGATTTGAAGGGAATGTTGATTGTTGCCTATATGGGACCTTTAGGAACATAAAAAAATCATCTTGTTGAAGCTAAGGCAACATTTTGGGGCATTTAGCTTGCCTCTAGCTTTAAGATAGAAAGAATAATTGTGGAAGGAGACTCCCTAAATATTATAAATGCCTTGGATGGAAAAATAACCCCCTCCAACACAATAAAATATATTATTGATGATGCCAAGAAAAATTTAAGGGGTATGAATGTTGTGTGATGGGGCAAAGGCATACAAAGACTAGTCTAAAAAATAAGAATTACTCTAGAGGTTCTTCTACACTAATGAGCTTGTCAAAATGGATAAGAAGGGATTACCCCATGTTGACCTCCCAAAAAAATGGCCTGAGGTGTGCCTACAAGTGATGAAATACCTAACACTCAAAAGTAAACATGTTATAATTTTATCCCACCACTTTTTATTGTTAAACAATTTATAGGGATATAAAATTAGTCTCCCATTCTATCTCTTAAAGTCATAAAAGAGCACCTCTCTCACCCATTAGGTTAATGAATCTAACCCTATACTACACCAAGATATCATCTTGATATTGGTAAATCATGACCAACCTTATGGGTTAGGGAGGTTCCTCTAGGGGGTCCTTAGCTAAGGAGGACTCCCCTGAGGAAGACCCTACCTTAGGATCCTACCGCCCTTATGCCAATACCCCCCAAGCTAGTATTTCTAAAGCCTTTGCTAATGACATCCCATTGAATCTATTTGTCCCTAAATAAAAACTAATTATTTTGGATGAGGGAACCTTTGAGGAAGTCACCAAAAAAGGTAATCTTATCTTACTTGAAGAAATGAGAAACAACAAAGAATAGTTGGAAATCTTCAACAACAAGTTGCATGAGGCCAAGATGAACCTAGTGGAACTCTTTAAACAATGGAAATAGAATGCCTTGAATAGGAAAGCATACATGACTATCCAATATTTCATCCATTTTAACATAGTGAACATGACTCGAATTAAACATCTCTTAAAGGTGACAAAGACCCCCCACCTAAGATCCCTAGCAGGACTCCAATCAAGAAAACCCCTCTGCAAGAACATGGATATAAAAGGCTATGGATGATCCTCCCTAGAGATGACATTGAAGGAAATTATAATAGGATAAGGGCCAAAGTTTCCAAGAAAAAGTGGGGTGCACCTAAGAAGATAACTGAAGAAGAGAAAGAACCATCAGAGAATCCCCCCTCCTGATTTGTTTATTTTGTTGTGGTTTATTTTTACTTCTTGAGGGGTTAATTATCTAGTATTTTTTCATTGTCTTAGCCCTTGGGGATTTCTACTCTATTTTATAACACTTTTATATGGTTCTTAGTCCTTGTAAAACCAAGTATTTTACCTGATCAAGTAAAAAATATATTGAGGAAACCTATTCACTGAACACCCACCATAATTCATTGGCAAATACATTAGAGTCAGTACTAGGTCAAGTTAACTTGATATTGGGTCAAATTGACATGTGTGCATCCTATAGAGAGAGATGTAGGTATTACTATGCTGGAAAATCATATGTTGATGGTGTGAAATATAAAAAATAAACTATACAAAATTTATGCAATATTAATTGATCCATAAATAAATGCACCACCTCAATTATGATGCAAATTATTCTTAATCCATTGGTGCTATCATAATTTGATAAGAGGCATTTTCTTGGATCAATGATAGATGGTCTTTGATTATCACCTTGTAACAACCATGAGGTTCCTTTATATTTTTTGAGGAAATTATATTGCAAGTTTAACCTCAATGAAATTATTAATTTTTTTGACTATTCAGAGTTTGGAAAAGGCTCTGCACAAAAAATACCAAGTGCACATCACGCACCTAATCAACATGCAAGAGTTTGTATCCAAAAAACACTTCAACTTGAGACAATCCCCTTTGAAATGAAGTTTTAGAGACTAACACTTTACATGTGCTTAATTTATTTACTAACACACTTGTTTTGCATACAAATAAGTTTTTTGACACTGATTGTTAATATACACACATGAATTTGTATTATTTGTAATAAAAGAGAAAATCATTGTAATTATGTAAAAGAAAAGTAAAAAAAGTAATAAAAAAAGGAAATTTTGTAAAACTCAAAAATATATTTTAAGCTTATAAATGAATAAATCTATGTTAAGAAAGAAACAAGTAATAAGTGTATGAAAATGTATACCATGGCCTCTCAACTATGAGAATGAACAACTTGGTCATTTATTAATGGAGATCTAATTATTAGTCTTGTTCATCATGTTTGTTTGTTATTGTTCATCATTAATTCCTCTTTGTTTGATTCATGCACTTAATATTTAGAGTGAAAATTTGGTTTTATTCACTTTACCATTCTACAACAAAAAATGGTGTGGCTTGATATGTGATTTGAGCCTAGGCTTAAATTAATGACTCTCTATATATACAAAATTGAAGAAGAAGGCCAAAGAGCATGCATGGAGAAAATATTGGTTGGAATGATGGGATGAAATCTATCCATGTCAACCACATTTATTTTAGGCAGCCTCATCGATTTATATGACATATGAGATAATGATCAAGAATTTCTAATAGGACTGAGGGCTTTATAATGGTAGATAAAAGTTAAATAAGTACAAAGAACATGTGGAATTTTGGAAGGATATTGGAATAATAATTACAATGATGCAACTTGTGGATAAAGGTATGGTAGGGTGTCATTGTTCTCATGATGTTGGGTGTAATAAAAGTAATCTAATGTAATTTCAATTCATACTTCAGTGAGGCCAATGTTTCTTCTACAAAATACAACCACCAATTACCTACCAACAATATAAATAAAATTTATATAAGATTTGTATGAGATCATAAAAGTGTAATATAAATATCTTTTCCATGCTTGATACAAATATGTAGGTGATAACACTACACCCAATAATTTGACTATAATAAACTAGTTCATGTGTGAAATATACAATAAAGGATTTTTAATGGGACTAGAATATGTAGCTACACAAGTATGGTCACAACCTACCATGGAAGCTAAGGGAACATAATACCAAGGAAATCTTAAAGAGGTTATACATATTCCTAGCACCTATGTGCATTCACCATGAGCTATTACGGGTGTTGGGTGATTTCATGAGTTTCATAAAGCACTTATGCCACAAGAATGGTGATAAGAATTGAACGTGTGATACCAATAAATCACTTATTACTAATGTTTACTATTATTAAGATAAGAGGATGGTTATATTTTCATTTTGATGTCACGAAAGTTAGTGTTCTTATGAATGGAGTTAGTAAGAGTGTCACCTTCACTTTAATATTTGGCAATGATATGTGGCTCATAAATTTTTCTAATTGCATGACAAAAGTGAAGTCCTTTTATATTTTGGAAAAGTTTCATATTGGATGAGGTTTATATTTTGGAAATGGATAAACAAAAATATTTATAATTTTTTAAAATAAAAAATGCATTTGAAAATTGTATAGATAGTTAAACTAGACATGTTCAAAGTTATGTCATGAGAAATCAAGGAGATTAGTTAGGAGTAGCCAACTACCTCAAATTAATGGATAATATTGAAAGGGTTATGTTAGGCTTAAATTATGACCCACTCAGTCCTAGTTAATAACTAACTGACCTGAGTGAAAAAAAGTAGTCAACAACTCATGGGACAAAGAGTCTTCTTATTTTTAGGACCTACTGGTGATCTAAGGACCTTGAAACTCCAAATGATATAACATGGTTCAACTATGATTGTTTCCACCAAAGGTTCAATTTATTTCCTCAAGATATTCAGGATCTCACTATTGGTTCCTCCATAAATGGGTTATTTATAATGTAATGGGTAAGGCATTTCTATATATATATATATATATATATATATATATATATAAAGGAGAGGGAGAGAGTAGGGTATAAAAGAGATTAAAATATTTTGAGATAGGTCTTCTAGTATTGATAAATTGAATCAGTGTTGGCTGTAATAAAATCATTGGGCATTAAGTCCAGCTAATGCATAAACTAAAATACTACGAGCAAGATTCAAGGAAAATTACGTGAACATGAAATCTAGAACTCTATTGAAAAGAAATATAATACATAAGCTACAAATATTTTCACACCATGACTAATGTAAGCCTTAATATAACTAGAATAATCTCTCAGATCTAATGAAATTAAATACTACACAATCTAATTGTATATCCACTTATACACCAACAATATCAGAAACTTCTTTACATAGATTATTTCTCAAATCAATATATTTGGTAAAACATCAAGAAAAAACTAGTAGGAAGGTCAGATGGAATGATGGATTAATCTCCATAGAGTTTTAATACTCAACATGTGTCCCTAGAAAATAATCAAATCCCAAAAGCATGCGGGAATATCAAGTGTAGTCTTAGCAAGATTCTGGCAGTGTTTTGGGACCAAGTTTTCTAATGCTTACAAAGGTAAAAAATGTTTTTTATATATAAAATTCCATTCCATCATGGGTATGATGCAAAACTATAAATTAAATGCTCTTGATATAAACATTAAATGAGATAACTAATTAGAAATCAGTATTTTGTGATAACACATTAAAAAGGAAAAAGACAAGACTGATCTAGTCATGGCATAATTCTAGATACAAATTTTATGATGAAAGTGGATTCACTCCCAAACATAATCTAATTATCTAAGGAATGAAGGCACTCTCTAATATTTAATTTATTCTATTCATTTATTATCAATTCAAATAGAAAGAGACACCTCATTTCAAACTAATCCCAATGATGGAACAACTAGTTATCTTTTCTTCCAATAAAAAAATCTATCACTTGTTCATCATTTTATCTTTGCCCTAAATGTAAAATTTTAGATTTCTATTTTCCCATCTATACATCCACATGTTTATCACTGAGGGTAATGTTTACATGTCCACTTTCCTATCACTTCTCTCCTTTTCATTACTTCTTTAAGCTCTAGGGCTTTTCCCATTAGATCCTACTTTTCCACTTGGTAACTTGTTGGCATTCTTAGGATTTATTATGTGCATGATAAATCATCACCAAGTCGCTTCTTATCAATTTATCCTTCCTCTTCATGATTTGATGGGTCAATATTATTAATGATCTAAGCTTCTAGGTTAATATTTCCAATCCTTCAGGCTTACAGGATGGTGCCATGTGGTGCATCCATGGGCCTTGAGGCACAAAACTTCTACCAATGTTGATCAAATCCCAAGATTTCAAGTTAATATCTTAATGTTCTTAAGGTTTTAAGGCTATAAAACTTTGTTAATGCTTTCAACTCTCTATCACTCTAGGTCACTAGGTTCATGCTATGTGGTGTAATCTTAGGGCTTGGGGGACTTAAAAAGTACTTACTCACCTTTAGAGGAAGATTTGACTATATAAGTCTTTAGGCCTTTAGGATTTTGACACATGGATGAAAATAGATGGCTTGGAAAACTTTAGGTCTTTGCAAATAAAAATAAATCACAAATAAAATTGGGAAACAATTAGTAGGTTAGTCAAAAAAAAAAATCCATCTAAGCATGAATAAAGAAACGCAAACAAAGCATGTAATGACCTGGTCCAAACTGGGTGAATTACAAAACCAATAGATAAACCCTAATTTTCAATGAAGAATTAGAGTAAATAAGTATTAGTCTAAGTGAAATAAATTATTTGGATAGTTCAATGAGATTTTAAATGGATAATATGATCATTTGAATTATAAATTAGATCAACTATGTCATAATACAATCAAGAAGATCAACTATGAAACACAAGACCAAGCCACTAAGAAAAATTCAAAAGGCTAGTTACCATTGCCTGAATTCTTGATAAGGATGGTTTAGTCATTATAAACACATGGCTAAATGAATTTATGTCAAAATTATTCAAAATAATTATGGCATGAGTTAGACAGTAAATTAAATGGAGTCTAATCTTTTTAATTTGAGTATAATTCATAAATGAAATCACGTTAGTATGCAAGAACATGAAAAGGAAACTGTTATGCTTGAATTAACTTTTAAGAGATTATGGAATATAAAACCCTAGGTTGTTAAGGTGATGAAATAATAAATTAGGGAATAAATATAATAATATCCATAGCCTCTAATTGATAGAATAATTGATTTATTTGATTATTTTATAAATATCAATGAGATATAAAAGATGTACTTAGCTAAAAAATGGTTAAGACAGACAAGTGATAGGCTAAAAAATGGTACAATAATTGTGTAAGGTTTTGTAAATAACAATCAAGAGTCAAAAACCCTCCTGGATAATAGTTCAATCCTCTAGATAATGGTGCACCATATTAGTGTCCTTTGTAACATGCTAGTGTCATTTTGGCATTAGGGTCAATGAGCTTCTAGGTGGACCTTCACCTAGTTCTAAGAAGTCTATGCCTATGTGAATGAATGTTGGTTCATTGTATGTTCCCTATTTTGAGTAATTTCAATGCATAACCTAAGCCTCCATGTTTGTTAGGGTATTTTAGGAGCACAAGTATAAAAAGAGTGGATTTAGCAAAGTAGGTTGTATGTGACCTCAATACCCCATGTGTTGATCATTGCCTGCATACCAATACCTTGAAAGGGGATCAATATTGATGTAGTTCTCTCAATCTAAGCACAGGTGAAAGTGCAAGTGAATGCTAGTATGAGTGCCAGTTTGAGTTATTTAAATGTGACTCGAGACTAAAAATTTGAGTAATCTAAGCTTTGGGCTATTATAGATGGGTGTATGCAGAAGTATGGCATTATAAAGATCAATGACTTTGATATGCACAACTATTTATGAGTATTTACATCTAATTTCCATCTAGGGGATAAATGAATTAAATTGGTCTATATATAGCATATTGATTTTTGTTAAGATGTGAAATAGGTCTAGGCCAACACTAAGTTTACTTTAAGGAATGGAAATATATCCACTGGGAGAGTAAATATCAAGGGGAAATTAGTGATTCCCTTTGATCAGTAGTGTAGTGCACTATATTCCAAAGGATTGCGCTGATGTCCAGGTAGTAGGGGTAGGAAAAAAAGAGACTTGGGTGCCTAAGGTATGGCTCAATGTTTCTTTTGGTATATCTAAGAATGGGTTGGACATGCTTGAAAGATGTAAAATGAACTAGAAGAGGACCTAAGATAGGTCTAGGGATAAGCTAAGGATAAGATGGTCTCAAGGGACATTCATTGCACTAAAATGACATTTTAGATGACTAATTTGCCCCCCTTTATTCTAGAAATGTAATAAAGTGAAATGACTAGGATAAATGAAATTAGAGATGTACCTATACTTACCTATGAGGTGAAGTATGTGAATCTGGGTCTAAGACTACAAAGCATGATACATTACATGTCCTATGAATGAAACATTGATGAATCAATCATTTCTTAAGAAAAATCAAAAGCAAAGACAAAATTGTGTAAATAGATGATAGAAATAGGAAAGGAATGAATAAACCTCATTGGGTACATGAACCAATGATTAAACTTGGTGACATCCTATGTGTGCATGTAGATAGTGATCAAATAGTGAATAACTTAGATTGAATTAATGGCTTGATCAATCCTCATGTGTAGGTGGCTCAAGAACTCAAGTTGGCATTGAATCCATCATTTCCCACCCCTATTTGGTGGATCTTAATATGTGAATAACTTAGATTGGACTGATGGCTTATCCAACCCTCTTATGTATGTTTATCAAGAATGCAAGTAGGATATGATTCCATTATTGCATATCCATGTGTAGTAGATGCATCTAAAAATAAAATTGTGTAATTTAACTAAATATGTGTGATGTAACTAAAACTATGTAGGATGGCTTTGCATCCACTAAGAAACTCTAAAATGCAAAACAACTCAGGGGACACTTAATAACTTTAAAATGTAGCTCAGGGGGCACTTGGGAATGCCAACCACTATAAATGGAATAAGGCATCAATCTAGTGTAAACTTAGTGCAAACTTGGTACACATGGTGTCTAGAGTAATAACGTGGAGAATGACATGGAACTACCATTCCATCTGAGAGTACTAATGTCAAACTAAATAATATGAGAATAATGTGATTTGCACATGCCCCCAACTCTTCTATCTATGTATATGGATTATGAACTAAGTCATAATAATTTGTGTCTGATTATCTAAAACTGAAATGGGAGTGATCATTATGTGTATGATGCTCTAAATATAAGCAAACCTGTGTAAAAATTGAGTATATATTGAACCTATTTGATAATATATTAATGAATTATTTAAACCTAGACTGTACCTATTATACCTTTCTAAAAATTCTAGAATTTTCTATTTTTGGGGCTATTAGATAGTAGTGTGGTCCCCTAGTCAATATCACACTACACTAGTGTACTCTATGCCATGCTATTTACCAAATGTGTTTTTTTTGTGTAAAATTGAGACTGATCTGTATTTAATTATTTTTCACTATACGTTACTAAATCTAGGCTCTATATTCTATGTTTTCATGTTGAAAACTATGTTTTGAGTGTACTAGAATGGTCTGATATCTGTGAGAAACTCCTATGAATTCCCCCTCTTTTAAGGGGAGTTGTTGAACCTCTAAAATAAAATTCCTTAAAACAAAAGTTATGAATTATGTGTGTTATACAAAATATATGATATCTACATGATAAACTGATATAATATTTATACATGACATTAAAACGTAAAATAGTCTGAGCATACGTTAGTAATGTACGATGTATGTTAGATCTAGCATCCGCAAGGTTGTCAAGATAGATAAAATAATGTAATCATGTATATCAACAACTAATGTAGATATAATCTAATTAACTACCTAGGTGGATGGGGCATGATGTCCATCAAGGCACCTAAGGAGGAAGGGGAAATGCATGAGGTCCCTCATGGCATCACAATCTGGACATGAGTGTAACAAGAAAAAGACAAGTGTCATGGCCATGGTGCATACATGAAAACACACATACAAACACATGAGGCATGAAAATTAGGACAATGATTCATAATATAAGGGAAATAGGTACATGCCACTAAATCTAAGAAAGCATTACATATAAGGACATGTTTAAATTTCCACATATTCAAGTAACAAGCAAGGCTAGCTTAGAGCCACATGGAAGGACATGTTCAAATTCTATATACACAATCAAGAAGCACACACAAGGACATGGGTACATCGCCAAAGCATACACATAATGAAAGGAATTAAATTATAGCCATAGAATAATGAAATATCTAAATGTCCTCAAGTAGGTGTAGAAGCAAAGAAACATAATCAAATCTAAACTAGTAAAGCTAGAAATGAAAGTATGCATAACCATGTGGTACAAATTTTTATAAGAGCAACTTCGTACATAAGTGGAGTCTATAGTAATAGTAATTAGTCAAAAAATGTGTAGTATAGGATAATAAATATCAAGATATAATAAATGTGAAATCTATGATAAGCAGTATAGAAAGATATAACCTAGAAAATTGGAAGTTGTGTAGTATGATGCCTCTATCGGGAAAATGTATCAATGTATGTGCCCCTTATAGGTAGATAGTAGAAAATATAGATCTATGTAGAGGACCTAAGTCTTTTAGTGATATGTGAACACTCAAAAATAAAAAGTGAAGCATATATGTATGATAAATCTGATTATACTAGCATAAATAACATATGTAGTACATGTAAAATATAAGGAATGTAAACATGGACATTTATATAATATAATTTTTTTATTTTCTAAGAAAATATATGAATGATTTTATATTTTTGAACATATTATATCATTTTTGTATTTTATAAGTATATTCTATGTAAAACCAACATGGAAATGAAATTAGATACAAGGATCAAGGTAAGAGAAACTATGTACAAGTAAACTGTGAGAACATACTAACCAATGAGTATCATAATAAACTCACTATCAAGGTGTTCTATACAAAATAAAATAAGAGTGACCATGTGTGTTATGTAAGGTGGTATTTTATATATGTGAATTAGATGTTCTATGTAATCTATAGATGAAACTACCTATGGAGTGTGGATATGAATATGTGGAGATGATTGAACAATCCTGTGAACTTTGGGGTTCTTAGGGATACATATGGTAGAAGAAGCTATGAATAGCATGGGTGTTAGACATTGTAACGTTGATCTAGATAGTAATGGTCTAGATATAGGATCTTTATAATCCATAACATGTCTTTGATGTAGGGGTCTCTTTAATAAAGTTATCCATGGGAGAGTATGTTTATATGGTAATGCTATAGGAGTATACCTCACCTGCACTAGTGACTCAACTGATATCAAAGGTG
This sequence comes from Torreya grandis, assembly GCA_037957365.1. Taxonomy (NCBI): domain Eukaryota; kingdom Viridiplantae; phylum Streptophyta; class Pinopsida; order Cupressales; family Taxaceae; genus Torreya; species Torreya grandis. The sequence continues at coordinate 179,454 of JARHVA010006790.1, forward strand.
TGCTAATGGAAGATATGATTTGTGGTTGTTGTGTAATTAGATTTGAAATAGGTAAATGATACTCATATGTAAGGCTCTCTACTATAACCACCTAATTAACATGTATATACTTAAGACATCTGTGTATGGTGGATGGAATGGCTTGAAACTACTGTATCCAAGGCATACACAATAACATGTTAAATGTGACATCACTAGGTATAACATGGCCATTAAAGCCACAAAAAACTATCTATCATAGAAATATCCTACTCTGAATAACCTAAATGATGTAGAAGTGTAATAGCAAACATATTAATGCTTGACCTATTATCAACCATGACACTTTGAATAAGATGATGATAAATTTAATCTCATAAAAATATTTCATATAAACATGAGTCATCATTGACAATCTTATACTCTGAGAAAGTGATGAGAGATCTAGCTAGCATTGTATTATGACACACACTAATGATATTATCTAGAGGGTGTGTGTCTATCATATGAGTATGATAAGATTTTTGTGGTGGATGTGCATGATAATTATAATGAACACATAAAATTCCTGTCTCATTATTCATATGCTTTGAAAATGGATCAAAAAAATATTTCATTATTTTCGCTTCAGTTAACTATGCTTTGGGTGCCTCTATAGAGATGCTCACATCAATAATATTAGTATCTATAAAATCTTGTATTTGATGTCATAATTTAACTCATTTGTTTTTAGTATGGCTTAGTTCCCTATGGTAATCAAAAAATGCATTGGAATCATAATTACTTGGAAGAGGCCTAGTCAAATCAACCTCTTTGATGAGAGGGAGAGATATGGCATTGCATTCTAAAAGTTATTATAGAACATGTGATGGAAATTTAATAAGATTTATTAAAATTTTCCTTGGAAGAGTTAATAAAACAATGCAAAGAGCTAGCTCTAAGGCTACATTAGCTATTTTCTTTTGTTCATTCTTATTTTTAGTTGGACTTACATTATATGGGTGCTTATTGGAATTCTTAGTAGTTGAATTTGGTCTAATTGTGTACTTTAACTTGCCCATGGAAAGAAGTTTGACTTACCATTCTTTCATTTTATGGAATAAATCTATGAGTGATGGAAATTTTTTGAATATTATATCTTCTTGTAATGTTGGTAATAAAATATACTTGAATATATCCTAGAGTTCTCTATTTTCCATGGGGCTAGTCATCTTTGCTAATATAGTTTTATATTGCAAGACATATTCATCTATTAGTTCATTGGATTTTTACTTGAGTAATTTAACTTGAGCATATGCAACATTGTCACTGATGTTGATTAAAAAGTGTGCTAAAAACATGTCTACCAATGGATTAAATGATGTTATGGACTAATTAGGAAGATCTTAGAACCATTATAATGCATAGTCATTTAAACTATGTGGGAACAACTTAGTTAAGAGCCAATCATTAGACACGTAGTCTAAACATGTTACATGAAGAGTAAATAGATGATGATTTGGGTCACCTATACCATCATAAAAATTAATCTTGGGTGCCATAAATCTAGAGGGCAAAGGATTTGCCACTGTATATGTTGTGACAAAGGTGTATGTAGGAGCATATGAGATTTCAAGTTATAACATGGTCTAATAGCACCATGCTAAAGATGTAGCACCTTAGACTATAAAAAAATGATATATTACCAAAAGGATTATAATTTGAAGAGGAGGCATGTGTACTAACCATAAGTGGTGGTTCCAATGGTGAGAGTTGGCTTTTTATAGCAGGTTGCTATATAATTTGAGTTGCCTCCATAGTAGGTGTAACACTATTAGTATATGTGGGGTTGGAGGATTGACTAAGTGTTGTGTTATTTATTTCCAATATATATTGTAAAATATATGCATGATCATGGGGTTGTGCCCAAAGTCTATATCTAAAATTTTTTAAGACCTCATATTTATTAATTATCATATTATCATCATTAAGGGGGAGTGTGTCCTGAGTGCTATCTTGTGTATCATCAATAACTTGATTATATTGCTCATGTTCTAGTGTATTATCATTAAAGTCCACATAATTAGGATGTGAAGGATCAATGAGGGGGGTTTTAACTAGTCCTTTATCCATGGTATAGTCTTAAATTGAAATAATTTAGGTATGCTCAATAGGATTACCACTAAGCCTAACACGTCTGCTTAAAGGAAGAGATATAAATTTTTTAGATGGCATATAGTAAACAAAACAAAAGAGGGCCAATATAATAGAGTATTTTAAATCTAAAAATCCTATCAAAACAAATGGAAATAATAAAAAATAACATAAACCCTAAGAACATCTAGGGATAGGGTTTTGCACTATTTGATGTAAGTCGAGTTCTCCAAATGATTTAAATTTTAAGGGATTATGAAATGCAAAACCCTAAGTTGTTAAAGTGATAACATAATAAATCAAGGAATAAATATAGAAATATTAATAACCTTTTATTTATATAATAATTGATTTATTTGATTATGATATAAATAATAATGAACTAGAAAGGATGTACTTTGTTGAAAAATGACAGAGATGGACAAGTGACAAGTTGAAAACTAATACATGAACTATACAAGGTGTTGTAAATAACAATCAAGAGTTAGAAACCCTCTTATAAAATAACATGTTATTTTGGATAGTAGCTCACCATGCTAGTATCCTCTATGTTGCACTAGTATCCTCTTGGTAGCATGGATAGTGAGCTTCTGGGTTGACCTTTTCCTAGTTCTGAGAAGTTTGTACTCATGTTGATGAATGTTAGTTCATTATTTGTTCCCTACATCGACTAATTTTAATGCAACACTATAGGTCTCCATGTTTGTTAAGATATATGAGGAGCACAATTTGAAAAAAAGTGGCATTAGTAGGGTAGGTTAGACGTGACCTCAACACTCCATGTGCTGAAAGTTGCCTACATACCAATACCTCAAAAGGGGATCAAGCCTAATGTAGTTCTCTCAATCTAAGTGTTGGTGCAAGTGCAAGTGGATGCTAGTATGAGTGTTGGTTTGAGTTCTTTGAGTGTGACTTGAGACTACAAATATGAGTACTCTAAACTCTAAGCTATTGTAGATGTGTGTCTGCAAAATTAGGGTGGAATAGGGATTGATGACCTTGATTTACATAACTATTTCTGAGTTTGTTTATGAGTATTTACATCTAATTTCCATCTAGGGTGTAAATGAATGAAAGTGGTATATATATCATTTTGGTGCTTGTTAAGATGTGAAATAGGTCTAGGTCAACCCTAAGTTTGAATTGAAGAACAAAATTATATCTAGTGGGAGAGTAAACAACAAGGGAACATTATCACTACCATTTGGTCAATAGCATAGTATGTTATGGTCCAAAGGACTATGTTAATGTCTATGTGGTAGGATCAGGCAAAAAGAAGACATGGTGCCTAGGGGGTGGCTTAGTGTTGCTTTTGGTATATTTGAGAATAGGTTGGAATTGCACAAAATCTGCAAAATGATCAATAGAGGCCCTGAGATAGGTCTAGGGCTAAGCTAGGTATAAGGTGGTCTCAAGTGATACTCATTATACAAAAATGACATTTTATATGACTATAATGCTCAAACAAGAGTCCCCATGTGAAAAATATGAGTATGGGGTGTGTTGGACCCAATAAATGGTGACTTATATGTGGAAAATGTTTCTCAACATTCAAAACTTAGACTACAAATCATCAAACTCAATAAGAAACACAGAATCACAAACAAATCCTTTAGATAAATCCAAAAAATAAAATCACTAAATTCTACCTCATTATGTGACATACTAAGATTCAAATATACCTAAGACCATTAGTGTGTGTTTAAAAATTATTAATTCTTTTATATCTCTTGTATTAACATACATAAAAAATTAAAACCTATCTAAAACAATTAGAATTTCAAAGGAAGACAATTTGGTTGTTTGGCTTGGGGGAGAAATGGCATGGGCATTGCTCTAATACTAGGCAAGCATATATAACCCTGATAGAGATACGTTTGGTCTCAATCATGGCCTTGATCCATTACCAACCAGGTTGAAAAGCCTATGATGGATATTGCCTAAATCACCCTTTCAAGGAAATAATTGAATTTTGTATTTTATTTAATTTCCTTTGAATTATTTCATTTGAAAATATTTTATTATTCATTCCATTGAGGGTTGAAGACCAATCCATGGGTATAATGATAGACACAAAAAAATCTCAACTATTAAGATAAAGTTAAAATCAATTCAGGGTTTACATTTTGCATCTTTGCATCAAATATTAAATTGAGTGCATTTTGATGGATTCAACAAGAAAATAAAAAGTTTCTAAAATTCATACATTCTATTTTGAATGACAGGCCTTAAAATTATAAAAATGAATGAATAAAATTACATTAACCTATGTAACTATTCAAGGATGATCCACATTCTAATTTCCAAATAACTAGAAACTCCCATACTTTATTCTTGACCATTTGAAGTTCCTCACGATGGGAGCATAAGGACACAACATTATTTTAACATAATGTTGTCTATAATTCTTTGATTATTTAAATTTTAAATTATCTAAATTAAATAATGTTAAATACTAACCTTTTAGGACTTTAACTCTCATAATAAAAATGTGAATGACTAATCAATTTTTGAAAGGCATACTACACAACACCAAAGGTTTAAAATACAAAAACTAACTTTAAACAATCTGGGGAGTGAAAACACCACATGAAAAAAATTGAAATAGAACAAACAAATAGAAAACACCAGAATAAAACCAACAAAAAAGAAGGAAACACTAGATACAAAAATATAAAAAATATATACATATAGCAAACTTGGTGTCTTTACTCAAAAATGGTATTACTATTGTTAACTGGTAGTGGAAAATCCTTACCTTGAAGATCTCTAAATTTGTGTGTATTTGGTAAGGACCAATTCATAAAGGAATAAACTTAGAATGTTGACCTCTTTTCTCATGTGATTTTTCCCATAACAAGACCAAGTTTGAAACACATAAAACTTTCACTTGCTTTTATTAACAAACCATCTTTTCATATATGCTTGAGATTTGCTAATTTTTTTCAAAGCTTCATCTTGTCTATTTTCTAATTAGATCAGGTCCAAAAATCTACATTGATTTCTTGGATTTGCTTCCATGCATTCTTGTATGAATTGATGAGTGGGTTTCTTGGGTTGCATTGGGAAAATTGGCTCCACTTTGTAGACAAGCAAGAAAGGGGAACTATTCAAGTTTTTTTATGCCTTATTTTGTCATCCTATAAAGCATATTTTAGTAACACATGCTAATTACATGGGTTTTAATCAATTGATTTATTTATGAAATTTAGAAAATTTTTGTTGGTGGATTCTACCAAACCATTTCCTTGAGGATAATAGTTTGAGGAGAATTTTAGTGTGATTCCATTATGGTAATCCCACTCAATCAATTCAACTAATTAAAAGGCTATTCCATTATCATAAACAAGTAATAAAGGAGACCCAAATCAAGTTACAGTGTATTCTTCTAGGAACACAATAACTTCTTTAGTTTTAGTGTTTATTGTTGCTTTGGATTTAGTCTATCTCATATAATAATTGATAGCGGTGAGAATGAACTTGTGACCAATTGATGAGTTGGTATTTATGACTCCAATGAAATCTAATCCCCACTATGTAAAAGGGAATTCCTATATCACTGTTTATAAAAACATAAGAGCATGAATTTATCTCTTAGTAAAGATATGGCATAAATGACAAGTCCTCACATTTTCATAAGAATCCCTAAATAACCGGTTCTAAGAATTATGTGTTCATTGACATTACCGAAAGGATGACCACTTTCCATCTTATCATGAAATGAGTTCATCACTTCTAATGATTATTTATTATATAAACATATTAAGTAAATCCTTTCATGATTCCTTCAGTACAACACTCCTCTTTGCAACATGTAATGCGCAACCTTCAACCTTAGTGCTTTTCTCTATGTTTTGTCAAAACTAGCTGGTGGATTTCCATAAAGCAAATAATGGAAAATTGAATCATACCATGAGCCAAATTAAACTTTAGATTAATTAACTTCCATAATGGATAGGCTGAGATCCACTTATGAAATTAACTTGGAAAACCTTGACCATGTACCAATTTTGTAGGTTTTACTTCATTGTCATCTTCTTTAAGTTTAGTAATCTAGCTTATTTTTATTTCATCCAACTAATTATATCATAGAATTTATTTGAATTCATGGTCTATAACTATGGAATGTAATCTATTCCTCAATATATAATGATGCAACTTTCTTACTACTTTCACTAGTGTATAGGATTGTTTATCTATCATAGGGTACTTTAATTTAGTTTATTACAAATATGTGCTCATAAAGGCTATGGGGTGTTATCTATATTCAAATTATTATGTTAACACCACTATAATTGTATGATCATAAGTGAAAGAATAAAGATAAACATCTATAAAGAATAAAGATAAAAATCTTTAGTATAATCCAAGATGACTAACATAGGAGCTTGCATAATTGCTTCCTTGATATCTTGGAATGCCTTCTTAGAAGAAGTATCCCATTTTATCATAATACCTTGTTTTAACAAGTGACAAAATAGATATAAAATATAGATTGTAATGCACAAGATAATATCAAGAAATGAATTCAATAAGTAAAACATAGGTCAATTTAGACAACACAAGATTACCTAGGAAAATCATGAAAGGTAAAAAAACCCATGAATAATGATTATTAAAATTATCGAGAAACCAAGACCCAATACATGTCCTTTCTATTCTCACTTCTCTATGTCAAATTACCTTCACAAGTTTTTCAATTTGAATATGATAAATAATTTCACATTCAAGAGATATGTTCACAATAGGGTAAATCACTATTTATAATTAAATATTAAGGGAGATAACCATTGTAAAAATAATGTGCCCATCCATCCTATTAAAGTAATTTAATTAGAGTTTAGTAACTTATTAAATAATTATAAATTTATTATTTATTTTCATGATATTTTCACATCATGTTAAATAATAATAATAACAATAAATTATTATTATTATTATTATTATTATTATTATTATTATTTAATAACTTTACCAATGCTAAGGGACAATAAGACGCTTAGGAAAGAGTTGAAATTATCTTTTGGTAAGATCAATTTTTTAAGAAAAAATAATTTTGGTTTTGTTGAAATAACCAAACCATTAAATGACATGTTGTTAGATAATTTAATCCTAAGCGTCTTATTGTCCCTTAGCCTTGGTAAAGTTATTAAATAATAATAATAATAATAATAATAATAATAATAATAATAATAATAATAATAATAATAATAATAATTTATTATTATTATTATTATTATTATTATTATTATTATTATTATTATTATTATTATTACTTAATAACTTTACCAAGGCTAAGGGACAATAAGACGCTTAGGATTAAATTATCTAACAACATGCCATTTAATGGTTTGGTTATTTCAACAAAACCAAAAATAAATTTTCTTAAAAAATTGATCTTACCAAAAGATAATTTCAACTCTTTCCTACTATTTGGTATCTAGATTTTATAAATATCACTATCTCATTCAAGATCAATTGACATACCTTGTTTGGTGATAATGTGGCTTAGAAGCTTACCTTGAATTATATAGACGACATATTTTTGGGGGTTGATATATATTCTAAACCTTTTGCAGTGTTCAAAGATCCTCTCTAGATGACTCAAGTGATCTGATCTACATTTAGAAAATATAGTCTAGTCATCCATGTATACTACTATGTACCTAACAATTATGCCTTTGAAATTAGTGTCCATATCTCATTGAAATGTGCCACCAACATTAAATAAACTAATTGACATTATTTTATAGGTGTAGGTGCCCCATTTGAGGTGAATGCTATTTTATCTCTTTCTATTTTGTTCACTAGGATCTGGTTATAACTCAAGAATCCATCTAGAAATGACATCATATATGAACTAGTGACTTGTTGAACGAATTCATCGAGAGAAGGTAAGGGATAGTTGTATTTATCTGATGTAAAATTGAGATTTATGAAATCTATGTAAAGATAAATTTCTCCATTTTTTATTCCTCATAGGCACTAGGTTTTCCACCAAAATTTAATGGTGCATAGGGAAGATAATTCCAGCTCATAACACCTTCTGGACTTATTTCAGAATGATTAGTTCTAAGACTAAATTTACTTGTCTTTAACATTTTATGAAAGGTCTCTGATTAGTTTTCAATTGAATTTTATGTGTCATAATATGAGGGTTTAATATCTTTAGGTAATTGTATCTTTATTCTATGATATATTTATAGTGCAAAAACATCTCATTCAATGATTACATCTCTTAATTTCTACATTCAAGCCCAACCACCATGTTTTTCAAGATTGTCTAGAGTTTTTATGTTGAGAATCCTTGAATATTATGTTGAGCATGGTCATTTATGCCATTTTTTTATTATTTATGGAAATAATTATCTTGGCTACATGATACATTGATGACAAAGAGGTCATTTGGTGGTTTGGAGAGCATATACCAGTGATTCAGATTAATGAGGATAAGGAGGATGTTTTGAGGTATCTATAGGTGTCTTGGTAAGGTTTTGATGTCTCATTTTCCCTTTGGAGAGATAATAATGCACCATTATAGCTTAGAGAAGATAGACCATCATTTCCTATTATGAAAGTATGGGTAAGTTAATTTTTTAATGAATTTATTAATGTTACTTAAGAAGTCAAACCTGGTCAAAGGAATACTTGGAGATGTTGTCTATAGTGCCATGAAGGTTCCATGAAAGTTTGGTATCTTGAAGAGTTTTATATCTCAATTCATAATCCTCCAAATTCTCTCTAGTTGATTGTGACATGCCAGAGACCATCAATTTTAAGCTGTGGGAAATATCTATTATTTTTCAAAAATGTAATCATTGGAGTTCAAATTCAAACTATGTGTACAATAGACTCAAGATCAAATAATGGATTGTATAAGTCATGATTTTGATCAAATTAAGATGGTGTTAAAATCAAATTTGTAGTAGACTTCATGAATATCTTCCTCTAGGTGGTAGTTTGTCTTAATAGTTCATACAAGTACATTTATTACATGTCAAAGGTTGCTTTTTGTTCACTATGTTTTTCTCAGTGAATTGTGAAGAATAAAATTGGTGTAGATCCTATCTAAAGAATTGGAATTTTTTTTGAAGTGTTTAATGTTTTTGATAACTTATTACAGTCCTATTCCATTCATTGAAGAAGATATGAAAGCATGTGTTTGTACAAGAAAGTTACTATGAAAGTTGATTGGGTCTTAAGGTCTTTGAGTGACAAGAGTATCTTGCTAAGTAGTTTGGTATCTTTAGACACTCAAGGTAATCATTTAAATAAGTTAGATATGTTATGAAGGTCTTTTTCCTCCCATAGATGAATTTTATATGATCAGTTTGATCCTAGATATGAAGATCAATCTCAAGATAGAAAGAATAAAGGAATGAGGGTTTCTAATTTTTTTTGACTGTGAACCCTAAGGAATGTTTACATGAATTAAGTGTCTCCTATATGATATATATAGTTTAGTGAGTATTATAGGGTTTGAGTGAGAATTTTTCTTTAGAAGGTATTATGCTTGGAATGTATGTTTGAGATCTAGTTGATGTTTAAAAAGTAAAGATCAGAATAGAGGCTCATGAGAGTTATTGATTGGTCTATAAGACCAATGCCATTATTGGTAGAGGTTTTGTCCATGAGATTAAAGGATTTGAGATGATATAAGGAGTAATTTGAAATATTTTAAGTATAATTAATAATTTTAGTGATCTAAGAATGAAAAATGTTATGAGTTTTCATAAACAGGGTCTTGACTGTGTATACTGAGTTGATTCATTAAGTCAATATGAAGAGTATCTTAAAGATTTTAATGGTCTAGGAGTTTTAATATCACCTTAGGGTCATATTTCATGGGTTTAATTATTTTGGTAATTTTTATTGAGTATCTTTAAGGAAGGAAATTATATCATAAGTCTAATAAATACTAACTTGTTTTCATAGACCTATTTGATCGTGTGTTTCTATGATGATGCTATGAAGTGATCTAAGCCATGATGGAGTGATAAGATTAAAGGGAAGTAGTTTGATGTTATAATGAGTATATGGGAGTTTTTCATACATGTTTTAGATGATTAGTTGTCCTAAGGGGCCATTTTTTAGCAAGAAGAAGTAGATCTATTTCATTTAGGTCTCCATGAGACCTATTGGTGATATGAGGTCTAATAGAACTTTCATGAGGTGAATGAATAAGTTGTGACTCATAAAGCATTTAAATTTTCTTTAGATAGTATTGGATAATTATTTTTAATTTTTTTCATTTATTTATTGATGTTTATGTTATTGCAAGAAATCAAAATGTAACGTATTATTGAATGAGGGCTAAATGCTTTAGGTCTCTATTAGGCCTAAGAAGAGAAGGTGGTCTAAGTGAGTTTAGCTGACCTAATGGTGATCTTATTTTGATTGATTATTATGTGTAACATGTCCTAAGAATTTTTTTGGGTCTAAACTTTATGGACTATTGCTTTGGCTGATAGAGAGAGTGAGTGAACTAGTGACATGTATAAGAAGAAGGCCAAATAAGTCTATTTAAGTTAGATTATTGGAGATTGAAGTGAAGGATATAGAAGATTTATGAGTGATGAGAGGTCATGAATAAAATCATAATAGTGTATTGAATATTCCACTAATGTTTAATAGTGTTTGTATAGGTGATGAACAACTAAATTATATTGATATAAGGCTATTAAGCCAATTTCTCTAGATATGCATATGAAAAGGATTTGATTAAACATACAGCTAAAGGAGAATAATAGAGGGATAAGGATGGAAATAAATACATGTCATGTATTCATGAGATGATGATGCATATTTAAAAGGTCTAAAAGTAGGTTATATGTTTGAGTTTCTATTTAGAAGGGTAGAGTGTGAAAGGAATATCTAGAGAGATTTAGATTCAGGATACAAGCTATGAGAGGGTAGTGAGTAGTGGCCTATAAGAGTTTCTTGAGATTTTCATAGATGATTAGTGATGTGTTACTAATTTTTTAAAGGTTTTTATGTGTTTTTGAGGGTTGATATCATGTTATGTTGATCCATATTGCTAAATATGAGGGCTATTTGAGTGAAGAAGAAGGGTGACTTTGCTTGTGTGATAGGAAAATTTGATTGTGATAGAGCAAGAGAAGACCATCATCAGTTGTGAGAGGGAAATAAATCAAGGTGGATAGTTTTAGAGTGTTGATTTAGTGGTTACTTGATTAACAATGGGCTTGTAGACTCCTAACAAATTGGTGCTTACTAAAGTCAAGTTGGTGCTTGATAAATTATTAGGGGTTGGTGATCCTTATTGGGTTGGTGATCAACTAAACTTGATTCATAGTATTATAGTACATTTTTTACAATCTATGTTTCAATGATTTTTATTACCCATGAGGGTTTTCCACATAGAACTTGTGTTCATATGATGTGTTCTTATGTTTCATGCTTTGTATGAGTATGTTTTCATTGTGATGTTGCTAGATCAGTTTATATATGTTTGAATGGTTAATAAATGATTATTGGAATTGAATGAAAAATATTGACCATTGATTTACCCTTCCCCCCTCTTAGTGGTTATGCTTCCAACATCTTGACTTAGCTTAGTCTTCTTTTCTAATTTAGAGGCTATGTTATCTAAGTCAAACAATATCTCTAATGACAACATTAATTTTAGAATATGATTATCTTGTAGTTGAATCACTCCATTAGAATTATATTATTATTTTTGAAAATTGAGTCTCTCTTCTTCATCGATGACCTATGCATCAAAAGTATTAGATTTAGATAGGAAATCAGAAATTTGCTTATCATCATAAAAAACTAAGAAAAATTATCAAGCATGGAGGGATAAGGAATTGATTCCATGTAAAATTTTTGTAGGTTAGTCTTGTATAATGGTGTGAGGTTATTATTTGAGATGACTAATGAATCAATAATTTAATTGTCATCTCTAGGAATGACTAAAATGTCAAAATCATTGAAAGATTTAATCAACTCAGCATAATATTTGTATTTATCAAATATGAAATATTACACTTAAATTTTTTATGTACTTAGTTTAAAACTAATTTAGAATCACTAAAAACTCTTAATTGATGGACATCAAACCTGATTGCAAACTACATATGCAAAATTAAGGCTTTATTCTCCATCACATTGTTAGTATAAGGAAATTTTAATCTATAAGTTGTAACTTATCTCTTACCATTAGGATTAATGAGAATAATACCAACCCTATATCCTTGCTTGAAACATGATTCGTCTAAACACAGTGACCATATACCTAAATTTTGATCATGATCAAACCTTTTCTTCTTAATTGGTTTGGATGATAAAGTATAGACACTTGCATTTATGGAAGTGAACTTAAACTTATTCCTTGATTGCATTGTACTCTATTATCATCAATTTCATGCATGGTTCTCTATCAATTATAATTTTATTTACCATTCCTATCCATGGTAGTCACATGTGGGAAACATTTGTATCCATATAACTATTGAATGATCTTGACCAATCTTTACTTAGTAGCATGCCATACACTTCAGGTATCTCAACTAATTATATATCTATGAATTACTACACTTTTGGATCAACTTGTAACTAGATATGGACATTTAATAACTCACCTACAACCTTGAATTTAGACTTGTTTAACTAAACTACCACTTTGTCTAATTTCACATGAACTAATTTTAACGTATTGCAAACACCTATAGGCATAAAATTAGTTGATGCACCATAATATAAAAGAAGATTGTTGAGATTCTTACCAAAAATTCTAATTGTAATCAAGTAGGGATGAACTTAATTTTAGTCTTATGTATTTATAAATTGGTATTGATAGGGTTCTTTTATTTAGGCTGACTACTCTTGTCTATAAGAGACTTAAGAAGTAAATCCATTTATTCAATGATCTATGCTAATTCATTCATGGAGAGTTAGGTTTGATTTAATATTTTTCATGTCTTCCATGATGTTGTAACCTATTTTTATAATGGAGGTATGATTTCCAATTAAATTTGGTGGAGGTGGAATATTTATGTCTTTAGGATTAGGTGTTTTAGCAACATTTTTGGTGGAGTTGAGGTAGTTAGGGGCTGATGTGATGGACTCTTAAGAGTGTGGTTTCTTATTTGTTATTGATATAAATATTGGATATAATTGGTATTCTCTTTTAGCTCATTGTATTCAATGTTATGGAAATCTAGAGTTTCTAAGACCATGGTTATATTTAGAGACTTTGATGAACTAGAAGCATTTGAACCACTCGAAGTATTTTGATCATTTGGGACACCTTTATATTCATTAATTTAGTTATGTAGAATGTCAACGGCTATAAAAAATCAACACAATCAAGTTCTCCATGCTAGCCTATTTTGTGCATATGAGACCAATTAGGTAAGGGAATATCCATAATAATGATCTCAAATAATTTATTAGATGAGGACTTAGCTTGTTTGCCAACTCTATTAAAGGGTCTGTAATTACATTGATAAGTGAAATTTGAGGCATAATTTCCACTACTTGACCTACTTAATTTTTTTTTCAAGTTCAAAAAATCATTACTTAATTTTTGGACCATTTTTTGGATTGCATCTAACTTAGGTTTGGTTGAATCTTGAGGATATTTTTGCGTATTTTAGTTGTAATCAAAACTAAGGCTTTGTTTTAAGATAGAGGCATTGTATCACTACCATCTGGATTGATAAATCCTAAATTATGATAGGATTTGCATAAGATAATGGAAACTAATTCATGATTTGGAGAAAATATGGCAATGGAAAATTTTGCTTTGCATGTGGGATTAAATTAAGTGCATGTATGTTTGGAAGAATATTGGGAATGGGGGCTGACATGTGTCCTTGCAAATTGAATTGTCTATCCACTTTTATTACTTCAGCATATACAAGGGGAAATTTGGTAATAGTTGGATATATCCTTAATAAAGTGGTAGACAATGATCTAAAGCATTTTTCAACATTTCTAGGGCTAGTTTAGCATTTGGTATAAGTCTGTTAACTTACTATACATTTTCTAAAAATGTGCATTAAAATTGTGTATATGCTCATTTGATTCCATTTTCATGCAAGGAATTTTTTCGTATAAGATTCTTGGATTAACTACTTGACCAAAATAATTTAAAAACATGGTATTTAATTGATTCCATTACATGATTGTATTTTTTGGGAGATTAAAGAACTAGTCATAAGCCTAATCAAACAAGGTGAAGGGAAATAAGCTACAAGATACATCTTCATGTTTAAAATTAAGCAACCTAAGGGATGTTTTGTATGATGTGATGTGTTATTGTGTATTATTTATAGTGTTTGGAGTGAAATTTGAAAGATAATGTTTAGATTTTTTGGGTAAATCATGGGCATCACTTGTAACATTTATGGTTGTTCTAACTAGCCAAGTTGTAGCCATTTGGACTAGTCTATTGGTGATAATTTAGTGGGATGATGTGGTCAGGTAAAATAATCTTCTATCTCTATCTTGATCATTTCTAAGAATATATGAGCTTAGAGAGGATAAAAAATAGTTTTCTATGTCCCAACCTAAATCTAGATCATCTGATCCTTTAAAAAGACTCCAAAGTGATAAAATACTAATCTTTGTTAGTATGAGTTTCAAACACAAATAATTAAAAGCATACATATGAAATACTAGTCTAAAATAAATTATAAACTTAGAATATTGATCCAAAATTCAGAAGTTATGGTTGATAAATATCTCAATAGCATAAAAATAACATAGTAAAAATGAATTCTCTGAGAAGAGATGTAGTATTACTCAAGATCGCAATACAAATATATGCTTATCTCTGGGAAGAGATGTCTGTCTTCAGATTTCAGGTTACCTCTTCATTTATACACATTTTTAAAGCATGGGGAGGATGTGGAAGGTTACTAATCTTGAGGGAGATTAAGTGATTCAACTTCCAATATTTAAAACAATACAAAATTTGAGGAATTACTATTTTTAGAAACTTACTATTTTTAGACTACACTATTAAAATTGAAATTTGAGGCACTTCCGTTGGGTTTTCGTGGGTAAAAATTAATTGAGTGGATCTCCATGCCATTTCACTATGTTATCCTCATTCTTAACTTTCCAACGGTTCAAATGGTGAGTCAATTGGAGCTACGGTGCAAAAGTTATGGCTCCCAGAAGTTTCGTCATCAATTGGGGTGGAACTGTCACCTTTATTGTCGCCTAAATTGTTGCTTGGATCAAATATTAATATATTTAAGATTATAAATGATACAAGATAGGAAAAATGGCACTTGTCCCTACTTCTAACACTAAGTTTAGTTGGTGTGTTTGAAACACACAATAAGAATTGGGAAAAGTAAGAGGAAGTATCATGTTAAAATCTAAAAAGTAATTCAAAGATTATGACCATAAGAATCAATAAATTCCAAAATAAAACCCTTATAATAATGCATTATTAGCTAATTATTCTAAAAAATATTTCAAATATTCATAGGTACAGGTCCTCCTAGCATAAATTTTTGTTAGGTTAAATTTATGACCCACTTAGTCCTAGTTAATAACTAACTAATCTAAGTGAAAAAAAGTAGTCAAATACTCATGCTACAAAGATTCTCATTATGTTTAGGACCCATTGGTTATCCAAGGGCCAAGAAACTCTATGGGTAGGTTGTGATCATTTTCACAAAATGTTTAATTTATTTTCTTATGATATTTAGGATCTCACTATTGTTTCTTCCACAAATGGGTTATTTACAACATAATGAGTAAGACATATCCCATTAAAAATATATAAAAAGGAGAGGGAGAGAGTAGGGTAGAAAAAAATTTAATCTATTTTTAGATAGTTCTTCTAGTAATCATAAATTAAATTAGAGTTGGATGAAATAAAATCACTACGTATTAAGTCTAGTTAATGCACAAACTAGAATACCACAATGAGAAAGACTCGAGGAAAATTATGTGAACATGAAATCTACAACTCTATTTGAAAGAAAGATAATTCATAAGTTTGTATTTGTTTGAACACCATGACTAATGTAGACCTTAAGATAACTAGAATGAGCTCTCAAATCCAATTAAACTAGTTACTCCATAATCTAATTGTATGTCCACTTGCACGCAACCAACATCAAAAACTTATTTGCATATATTACTTCTCAAATCAAGATCTTTATAAAACCATTAAAAAAACTATTAGGAAGGGTAGGTGGCATCCTAGCTTAATCTCCATAGAGTTTTGATACTCAAAATGTGTCCCTTGGAATATAATCAGAGCCCAAAATCATGAGGGAATAACAAGTGTAGTCCTAGCATGATTTTGGCAACTTTTTGGGACCAAATTTATTAATGATTACAAAAGCATGAGGGAATAACATGTGTAGTCCTAGCATGATTTTGGAAACTTTTTGGGACCAAATTTATCAATGATTACAATGGTAAGCAATGATATTTATATAGACAATGCTAGTCCATCATGGATATAATGTACAATCATAAATTAAATGCTATTGATACAAACATTAAATGAAATAACTAGTTAAAACTCAATATTTTATGATAACACATCAAGAAGGAAGAAGATAAGACTAATCTATTCATGGCACAATTTCAAATACAACTTTTAGGATGAAAATGGATTCAATCCCAACACACACCAATTATTGAAGGAATAATAGGTACTCTATGATATTTAATTTCTTTCACTGACTCATCATCAATCCAAAGAAGAAGACACACCTCATTTCAAACCAATCCCAATGATGGAGTAGTTGGTTCATGCTTTTGTTTGTTCATTACCAATTTCTTATACTTATCTCAAACTAACATAATTCTTTCTTGATGTAAGATTTATTATTAAATGTTGATGACCAGGTAACATTGGAATAATGGGTGGTTTCAATATATAAATAGATGCATTCAATAATCTTTATGAACTTACTAATATTCTTGTCCTTTTGGTTGATTCTACCATGGATCTATGAATAATATTCCATTTTATCCTCTTCCTTTACCTAGATCTTTATTAATACCCTGACCATTGGCATCTCTATGCTTATTTTCTCCTGTGATTAGCTCAACAGACATTTAATGTAGGTTTTTTTCAAATGAATATGTGTTTTGTATGGTATAAAATTCTCATGTATAAGACTTATAATCACCCTCTCTACTCTATTGGTTATCTTTTCTTTCAATAAAAAATAAGTTGTCAATTGTCTATCATTTGGTCTTTTCCTTGGCCATAAAATTTTGGATCTCTATTTTCTTATCTATACATCCACATGTTTACCACTAATGGGAAAACTTATGTGTTTTCTTCTTTTCCACTAGAATACTTTTTGTCCCTTCACTAGGCTCTAGGGCTTTGCCCATTAGATCCTACTTTTCCACTTGGAAGCTTGTTAACATTCCTAGGTTTTAGTCTATGTTAGCTTGATCATATCCAAGTCAATTATTCTTGGGGTTTCAATATCTTCATGTTTTGATGGGTCAATATTGTTAATATTTTGAGATTTTAAGTTAATGCTTTAAATATTCTAGGTTTCTTTGATGGTGTTATGTGATGCAATCTCAGGGCCTTAGGGAACAATGATTTTACCAATATATATCAACTCAAGGGATTTTAGGTTAATGCCTTAATGCCCTCAAGGTTATAAGTTTCTAAAGTTATGATCCTTTTTAATGTCTTCAAATCTCTGTTAGGTTGGGTCATCGAGATCATGTCACATGGTGTGATCTCAGGGTTTGAGGGCCTGAAAAGGACTTAATCACCTTTTGAGGAGGATCTGACTATGGAACTCTCTAGGATTTTGGGATTTTGACACATGGATGAGTATAGATGGATTTGAAAACTTCAAAAGATATATATCGATAAAAATAAATCAAAATAAGACTCGAGAAATAATCATTAGGTTAGTAAAAAAACCAAAATCCAAACATAGATAAAGAAACATGAATAAAACATGTAATGACTTGGTCTAAACTAGGTGAATTTCAAAACTAGCTTCAGCTCAAAATGAAATTCGAAGTAAATCAAAAACACAAATAAAACCTAATTTTTAATGAATATTTAGAGTAAATAAACACTATTCTGAGTGAAATAAATTGTTTTCAAGACTAAATGAGAATTTCAAATAGATAATATGATCATTTGAATTAGATTTTAGACCAATTGTGGGTGAATAAAAATCATAATACAAGTGAGAAGTTTAAATATGAAGAATAAGACCAGGTCACTTATAAAATTTAAAAGGTCAATTTCATTACCTAAATTCTTCACAAGGATGGTCTAGTCATTATAAACACATGGCCAAATGAAGATATGTTAAAATTATTCAAAATAATTATGACACATGAGTTAGATTCTAAAGAGGATGAAGCTTGATCTTTGTAATTTTAATAACATTTGTAAATGAATTCATATTAGTATGTAATAATATTAAAATAAAATAGCTATGCTAAAGTAAGATAGTCCCCATGTGAAAAATCTGAGTATGGGGTGTGTTATACCCAACAGGTTATAGTTTGATTGGTGAGGATGATGATTGATTATATCTATCAACCATGTTAAAAATCCCTTCAGATACCCAACATAGAGAGTCAAGAAATTATGGTTAGGATCATGTCCTAGGTGACTTTGATGGTGTGGATGCCCTTAATTATGGTTGCTTAGACAAAGGAGCTCACTGATTTAGATGTATGCTTACTCAAGATTATAAATTTGTTATGTCTATTTCTAAAATATGTGTAGATATGTCAACATTGTATGTAATTTAATGATTCCATGTAATGCCTTCAGGCATATAAAAAATAAAACAAAATAATGTAAAAATTTTAACACTTTAAGAAAATATGGCCTTTCATCTAATGTGTCTCAGAACCAGACATCTATATTTGTCTAGGTGATTATTAGTATACACATAAGAATTTAATTTTTTTCAATAAATTAGAAAAAAATCATAATCATGTAAAAAAAAGAAGTCAAAAAGTCGGTCGAGAAGAGGAAATTTTGTAAAATTTAAAAATTCATTTTGGGTTTATAAATGAATGAAGCTATGCTAAGAAAGAATCAAGTAATAAGTAAGTGTATGAATGAAAATATATCCCATGGCCTCTCAGCCATGGGAATGAAAAACTTGGTCATTTACTAATTGAGATATCATTATTAGTCTTCCTCATCATGTTTTTTTTATTATTCATGAATACTTCCTCTTCATTTGATTTGCGCACTTATTTTTTGATGAATTTCAAGGTTTACGAGTCTCCTTACCAATACCATAAGAGAAAAAAATTAAACAAAATGGCATGGATTAATAATATTATAATCAAAGCATTTAACCAACCAAAATACCAACCAAACTTACATACAATTTTTTTTAATATTAAAAACTTAATGGAATACAATACTCTATCATTGACTATCTTAAATTTTAAAAACTAGAGCACTAGTATAACTAAACAGCAAAAAAACCATATATAGAATACCTATAGTTATTCAATCATAATTATTTCAAGCTCTTCCCATGCTACATCAACCACCTATCCTAGACTCTTCCTACCATCTTTTGCCTTTGACTGTGAAACCTACACCACCTATCTTTGAGAACAATCACTAGCCTTCAACCCAATAACCCCTTTACTTTTTATACTATAGCAGCCTCAGAATTGGTTGACTTATACAAATTTAAATTCTTATTATATCTCCCCTACACCTTATAAATTAACCTCTACTCATTCCACCAAGGAGGCTTTTGAAAATGGCCATGGATAAAGCCATGTGTCAGCCATTTGATGGTTTGTAATCTACTTGGGGACCTCCTTATTACATGTTATTCATCTAGTTGAGGGTTAGGAGTGAGAAAATATTAAAAAAAGGCATAGAAACACCCTTGGATTCCTCCTCCCAACAAACACCTGATCACACTTCTTCCACATATTGGGAAAATTTTTCTAGGATTGTGAATCTAGCTTCAAAAATTCTAAACAAAGATAAGGGCACAAAACCAAGGCCATCTTTCCCAGTAAAGGGAAGGTCTTGGAAAGGGACCAATGGGAGACTATCTAGAGTATAAATAAACTCAACCCAATACTTAGGAAAAATGAAAAAGGTAACCATCTCCTTAACCTAATCTCTATCTATCACCACCAAACATAAATTAATCACAAATAGGGATAAAAAGTCTGAATTAACTTTAACTCTCCTACTCTCTTCCAGTACTTCTTCTCCTAGAATTTTCTCTAATGCATTTGTAACTTCCATAACTAACATCTAAAATACATTCATGAGATGTATTCTAGAGACTTCCAAAAATACCTATATCCCTAAATTTTACACTGCCAAAGTATAGTATCCAGACCAATGATTCAATAACTTCTAACTCCATCCAACAAAGAAAATAAATTTGAACACCCAAACCCATACTTCTAAAATGTATCAGACACATCTAGGATAAAAACTTGCTCCCAGAGAGATCACATGATTTGAAATGAAGGCCCATCAAATTTGTGACCATGCAATAATTACTCTCACTAAAACCTACTATGCCACCCTCTGCCAGGCCAATAAAACCACCCAAAGACCTCAATCACCATCCAAAGCATATGTAACCTTATTGCATAAAGATTTCATGGAGAAAAAATGATAGGTATTTTGAAAGGTCTTTTGGGTTCTAAGTTCGCAGATTATGTGGATTTTTGACCTAATTTATTGAGGCTAGACAGTAATTGGAAAAGTTTGTGTGATCTTCCAATTCCACTACATGAAGGTAGGGCCCTAGAAGAATGCTTGTTATAGAGGAAAGTTTTTTTAAGTAATAAATAAGACTAGTTTCATTAGATGGTGCCAAAATAGGTATCTATTTAGTCAAACTTGGTTATCAGATGGTTGAAGTAGTGGATGATATTCTAACTTGGGCTATTTTACCTTTTTAGGGTAAAGGACTAGAAAAATAGAGCATTTGCCTAGTTGGCAGTCCAAAGTCATATTATGACCCAAGATAGACTTAAAAAATTGGGTTTTATTTGGCCGTTGAGATGTTGTATGTGTAAAGAGGATGAAGAAATAATGAATTATCTTTTGTTCATCTATCACTTTACTAATTGGTGCTGGGTCTAGTTATGCAATAAGTTTAAATGGTCTTGGGTTTGGCCCCTTTCATCAATGTTTCATCTTCCACAATACCAAGATACATCAATGCCAAGAGGGCGATGACCATTCTAGGAGTCTTTTTAGAGATTTGATTTCCTTCCATTATTTATCATCCATGAAACATGATGGAAGATAATCAATATATATTTTGTAGACATCCAATTCCTAACACCATTGTGTTAAAATTGTCAACTTTACTCAAAATTTGTGAAAATGCACAATTTAGGCCAAAATCACTTAAACGTGCTAAATGATTCAAGCTTATTATATACAAGTGCTGATTTAGAATAATATATCCTTAAATGGGGCAATGCCTTTTATTTTATTATTAACTTTGATAGATTCATTTTGAGTCAAAAGGATGAAAATGCATTTTGGTGCTTTGGATCACTCTTTTCTTATAATTCAGAAGCACATGACATGTGCATGTGTTATTTTGTGTCAACAACATCCTAAATGGGATAACAGTTCATACATAACTAACATCACCTTCTAACTCCTCTCCAGTAAAATTATGACCTAATAATATGACTTTCTAACTAGTTTGATTGATGAAGTGCAACCAATTTCCAAAGAATTGCTTAAAATTGATTAATCTTACTTAGGTAAATTAAACCAAATTATGAGCTTAAGTAAGAATTCCATAGAAGTTATTAAATATTTATTTATTGAAAATTGATTCCTATTAGCTGCATCATCAAATGACATGATCAATGGGGTGGCATCCATAAGCTATAAATGCAACAAATATCAAGATTATGGCTTCCCATGCCTCTATAATACCCCTTCCTCCCAAATCATCATGAGGTTATTCATGGATTTTATTTACATAATTGGATTAATTCATGGCCACACATCTTAATCTCAAGATGTATGGTTATGTTGCTTTCTTTAATTTTCTCTTAATTGTCATTTGCACACACCTTTGAATAGGTTGGCCTAGATTGTTATGTTCTTATGCATTTTTATTGGTTTTCATGACTAATGCTTAATCTAACCATCCTTGTAATCCATCTTTGGTCTGAACATTTATTCTTTGATCTAGAAGTTTCTTTTGGAGATTTTATCCTAACTTAGGCTAAAAAAGTTTTTTGTCAAAATATTGTTTACCTAAAGGTTCATATGTGACCATTATCAGTCATTTTTGAATGGCATCAGTTATGTTTATGACTGGCATTAGTATTGATGTAACCAACATTGATCACTATTGACCAACATCAGTCTCTGTGTGTAAAAAATAGAGAACTCGAGAGTAAAAATTCTAGACTTAATTGTTTCATTACAAATTATGCTTCAAATCTAAATGAAACTCCCTAATGTTTTTTGTAGGATCCATATGGAAAAATGATCAATTTGAGCATAATTAAGTCTTGAACATTCCCTTTGGTGTTTAAAATGAACTTAGATGGTTTATTTAATTATTTTGTGAAGTTTTTCAAGGTTTTTGCAAACTAAGGCCAAGGGACCAATAATTTCACTCAACGTTTCAAATTAGTGCTTAAAACTTACACTTAATTAAAATGCAATCTTTTCAAAAGTACGTTATTTTATGCAAATCATCTAATGCTTGTTATATTATTTGATCAAAATGAAGAGTGTGTGTATGCTCTCCCCCATCCCCTATAGGGAACTTGGGTGACCAAAATCATTTTTTCATTGTGATTGTGCCTTTGTCCAAGGTGTGAAAAGGAAGTTGTCTAGGCTCTCTAAAAACTTGTATGGTTTGGGTGATCTAAAAATAACCTTTAAATGCTTTTCACTTAGTTCATTTTTTTCATGAAATTTGGCTTGTAGAGGGGAGTTCATAGCCTATTCATGAGTTCTTTAGGGAAGTTTTGACTTGAGGTTTCATTTCCCAACATTGTATTCAATCCCTCTCCATTAGGGGGTATATAAATTGAGGGTGACCTATTGGGACATTTTCTTGAGCATTTAACCAAAATCCATTAGTGGCAATCTAGCTTGAAATGCATGATCAATCAAGACATTTTATTACACTAAATAATTTATGAATGTAGTGGTTGTGAAAAGGATAAGATTTTTTCACAACAAGCCAATTGATATGGATCCAATTGACATGTTGTATCTCTAGAATTAGCCATGCTTGGGACCATCTAGATAGTCATACATTAAAGTCTTAGACAAACCCACTTGTCATGGAGTATTTTTTATGTACGGTGAGTAACCCAAAGGTCCATGTCACCATACAATCTCTTGGGAGAAGGGGGTTGTAAAAAACCTACCAACTCATGTGCTTTTATTCTTGGATTAACAATTAAAATCCTCTCAAGAACATGTATATAAACATATTTCAATAATACAATGCAGATGGATTAGGATGATTTGCTTAATTGTATTTGTTCTTTTTAGTCTTTAATTAGTTGGTCTTGATTTGATTCTAAAACTTATTTGTAAACAACATGTTATAACCAAACACATTTATTGTCAACCATTTCTTGAACAATGAGGCATTACATTGGTCAAATTCAAATCAATCTTCGCCTTGTTCAAAATTCTCATCTTAAACATCATATTTATATTATCTAAACAAGACAGTTATACTACCCATTTGAGTCTAAATCACTTTCCAAAAATCTTTAAGTCCATTGATAATTCAAATTTGAAATGGCACCTTTCTATGTTCTAGGTTAGCATATTAATGGGTTTTTCCATTTGTAATTGACTTCATTTAACTTGGGTTCAATTTCCCATTTGGATTGAAGGCCATTTATAGACTCATTATCATTTGATCATTGTGAACTTATGTTATCTTGCATGTCACTTATGCTCTAAGTTTTAGAACACATTTTATTCTACTTCTTATTACCATGTGGCAACATTGTGTTTCCTATTTGGTTCTAGTTTTATACTTAGGAACTCTTACATGTTTTCACATCTTGAGTTTCTTAGTTTGCACTGTCACCTTCTTAATTTGAAGGGACTTCTTCTAATATCCTAGTAGCAACCCATTGAAGTTGAACTAGTTTTTACAATATTGACTTATCTCTTAATCTACACTTGGTGTACTAGTTTTCACTTAGGTTTTTGAGTTATCATACCCTCTTCTAATTTATATGATTTTAACCCTACCTAAGGTTGAGTAATTTTGTGAGCATATTATTCTAATTATGTGGTATACACCACCTACTTTTTATTATAATTCCTTTTTTACCTTGTCATTTGTTTAAGAAAAGATCAAAACACATACCTTGTTTAAATGTTTGCAAAACATTTTCCAAATATTTCCAAACATAGAGAAAAAAAATTCTAGACATAACTCAAAGGTATAGTCATAGTGGGGTCTCTTACGGACCTAGATACGAGGAGAAACACTTTTAGGATGGTCAAGATAATTCTATTATCTTTGAAGGCATTCCCACAACTATAGGATCTGAGGAAGACTTTTTGGAATATCAACCCCAAGAGGACAAGGATGAATCACTCCTAAGGTTTATTGAATCCAATGCTAGACTACCCTTATACTTTCTTATGGAACAATTACATACCTTGGTTAGAGAAGGAGAGCAACAATGAGAAAAATCCTTCACAAATATTGATAAAAAAAACATACCTTCCTCTAGAAAAGGAAAGGAAATACTTATAGATTCAAAACCCACTGATCAAGATCTTGTCACCAAGATTAAAAAGATAAGTCAATGATATGTAGACCAACTTATCATAGACTTGATAGACTCTTTAATTTATACTTCCATCCATAACAATGATTCTAAGGAATAAGGGAATGTGGTTGAACCAATGTAAACTATAATTTATAACATAACAATGGATCAAAATGTCTCAATCAAATAACCTAAATCCCAAGAGGTTATGTAACATGCTTCACTAGACACGATGCATCCATTTTTTAATCATTAAGAACCTCTTGTTAGCTCACAAAACCAAAGTCCACAAAATTTAGTATGCATTGAATAAATCATAAAAAATAATTTGTATATTTCATCTCAACTAACATGTACTTTGGCAAATAGACCATGAACTCCCAAAAATCAATAGAGCACATATAATTCATAGTAGTAGATTCCAAGGAATCAACTGCTCACTTATTCGAATCAAGGAGAAAACTAAAACCAAGTCCCAGACCATAGGGTGTATATCCTTAACAAATCCATGCAATAGGGGAACATACCACCCCCAAAAAAAATAGGGGCACAACCACCTCAATAGAATTATGTTCCACTCATGAATGCACTAAACATGCAAGAGTAGAGTTCCATAAAAGAGACTGTGTCATGATTAGAGACTAGAAATAGAATCAAGAAGTACAAATTTGAAAAGATATGTCCATATCCATTTAATTTAAGCATTCTCCATGTCCCCCTTTTTTTTGATTTTGAGGTATCCAAATTTGACAAATATAAAAGAAAGGGTGACCCTCGTGAACACATTCAGACATTCTTTAAATTATACCAAGAGGTTGTTTATAGTAGCATTTATTTGCTTCATTTGTTTCTATGAATTTTAGCAAGACAAGCTCTAGATTGGCTACTCAAATTACCCAAAGGATCAGTTATGGATTGGAATAATTTATCTAAAACATTTGTCAACCATTTCTCATACAACATTGAATATGAATTGATCATTTTTGACTTATGTAAAGTCAAATAGCATGATGGAAAAATCTTTACAGCATATCTATAGAGGTGGAGAGAATTAGTTGGTCATTTTTAACATAATTTGTTAGACAAATAGTTGGCAGACATTTTTCACATAATTTACACCCTGATGTGGTGCACAATCTATGGCTTGCTTTCGATAATTCATTTGAAGAAATTATAGATAAAGTGGTGTAGATTGAAAAGGCACTTATTGAAAAAGGCCTTGTCAAGATTTTTCTACAGGGTCAAACATCAAATTAAACCCAATCATTAGTTCAAATGATTGTACAAGAGAAACCTAAGGGTTTTAAAAAGAACAAGAACATGGTAGGGAATGGATTAATTAAAACAAGAAATGTACAAATGGTGCAGGCCCCATCAACTCTAAATGTAAAATTATCTTCCCCTAATCTACTAGCCAATTTGCAAAGACAACCTTCATGGAGGACATTCCATAATCAATTCAGAGTCTTCAATAAATTAAGAAAACTTGTTGAGATGGTGTTCCAAAATCTTTTAGTAGCTAACCTAATTGTATGGTTGGTACTAATACCATTTCCTATAGATCAACCAAATCTAGATTGGTATAAGGAAAATGAATGGTGTAAATTCCATCATGTTATGGGTCATGAGCTTATTGTTGTGTCTAATTATGACACCTTATTGAAGATTTGATTGAGAGTGGTTAATTTGAGATCAAGCTTGCTCTACAAGGCACTAGTCAATAAATGAGAATATACTAAGATCCATTTCCTTGGCATAGTCAAAAACCACCAAGGAATAATCATAACTAAGAATATAATCAATGGAAAAATTAGAACCAACATCAAGGTCAAAATCATAATCAACATGATCATAATTAGGATCATGATACCTATGCTAACAACCTGGGTTACAAATACACTACTTATGACTATAACAACACTATAGGATGCATTTATACCAACCACATTACCAATATTACTATTAAAAACCATGAACCATCTCATACTCCCCATAGTAATAGACCCATTTTTATAGGGTAAATTCCCTCTCCCTCTAGTAATGCCACATCAAATTCATGCAATTCTTTTGTTCCTCCATTTACATGGGTTACCATTTCTAGACAACATCCTTCCTCTAATTATAATGTCTCATCATCAACTCAAAATTAATCAAATGCAACTAGATGCTCGTGAGTCATCCTCTAAAGCCCTTTGCCTTTGTCTTCTAATTATAATGGATTTGTACCACCTCTAGATTACATAGTCACAACCAGATGCTTGTGAGTTACTTTCTAGGGCCCTTTTCCCTCTTTTTTCACTAAACCTAGCATGAACATTATGCCTTCAGATTCAAATCCTAATACTATGCTATCCAAGGCCAAGCCATCTCATCCTAATGTTGAAAAGCCTTATATTCTATCAGACTAACTAAGAAAAACCCCTGTGTAGATTTCCATTTTGGATCTCTTGCATACATATGAAGTCCATAGACCTATTTTGAATAGCCTTTTACAAGAATCAATTGCTCCCAAATATATAAATCCTAGCAATTAAAAACATTAGTAGGACATTTGTCTTCATTTTGATATCTCACATTTGATCAAAAATACATGTCCACTCTAGGTTTGAGCCATAACAAACCACTATATATTGAGGTCATAATTGAAAACCATAAGATCAAGAGGGTTATTATAGACAATGGTTCAAGGCTAAACATAGTGTACCTCAAAATCATAAAATGATTGGGCTACACTACAAAGGACATTCAGCTAGATATGATCACCATAAATGCTTATGACAACATCAAGAGGGAGTCTACTAGGACCATTTATTTGCCAATCATTGGTGGGTCTATTTCCCACCATACATTATTAAATATTATGGATATTGAGCTACCTTATAACATAATTCTTGGTCATCCTTAGATTTATTAAGTATATGCCATTCCATCCACCTTGTACTAGTGCCTTAAGTTTCCACACAATGGGATTGAGGTTACTATTCCCATCCATCTACAACCTTATTAGTATTACAAACACCTTGATGCTGAGTTTTGCAATTATAACTATTATCCTATTTCTAAATTCATTAAAAAGAAGAACAAGGAGATATTTTCACATCCACCACCATCCAATTATATCAACCCTAGTGACCTTACATCCCATTTGGTTTATCTATTTCCCATAACTCTTGTAAAGTAGGTTGTTATAGAAGACATGGACATTTCCATATACCATCTTAATGACACCTTCCATATTGCCAAATTTCTAAAGTCTCCTAAAACATTTGGTAAACCTCAAACTTCCAAAATCCATAATAGACCCAACTTAATTTGGTAATAAAGGAAATAATAACAAAAACCACTTATGGTATTTGTACCTACTACTTCACCAAAATAGGATCAAGAAGATTTCATAGAAGGAGATTGGTTATATTATGATGACATTATTGATTGTTTTTAGAATCCAAAATATCCTATCCCTAATCAAATCATGGATAACTTTGATTATAAAAAAAGAGGCCTTAGTCCATGAGTGCAAGGAATCTTGGAACATTTATCAATTGGAGTACCTAATTTCAATCATGGTCTCATATTTATATTGCCTGGGCATGAACTCATAACTTTCAATAGTGATTCTTCTGAATCAACAAGCAATGAGACTCTTGGGAGTGATGCAACATACCATTATATACTTTTCAATAAGCTTTTTGACTCATATTTATTTGATAAAAACACCATTATGACTTTAACACCTCATTTTTCCCTATGCCTTTGCCATACCAAACTCATTGATTGGGACCAAAAAAATTCAATCATACACCTTGATGAGTTTTAGAATGAGGAATCAATCGCAAAGTATATGGTCCTTAGATATGGATTTCCCATTAGCAATCACAAATAAGGCTTTGATTTTTCATTAGATCCTTTTGCCTACTTTGGAGATCAGTCAAACTTTATTGGTCATAACAAAGATAAAACATTGAGATCTATAGGTGAAAACCTCTTTGAGGTGCTTATTGATCAAGGAAAAATTAAAGATAAAGATAAGCCATCGAGTGAAAACCTATTTTAGGTAATCTTAAATGGGAATGTTTGCTCATCCCCAAAAGGTGCTCAAATTCCATCAAATCATATCTCTATAGCTAGCACAATCATCTCTTTAGAAAAACAACAAATATTTGAGCATCTTGCTCTTGATTTTACATAAATTTTTTCTACTTGGCCATTACCTGAGAATGTAAATTCAGATTTTTCACATTATCTAGTGCTTTGGGAGGAACAACAAGAAATTGTAGTAGTAGAAGATGATCCTGATCACACATTGCCTACTATTCTTGAAGATGGTTCTACACTTCTTGTAGAAAACACTGTTGAAGTGAACTTGGGAACATATGATGATCCCAAAATTATTTATCTTGGAAATTTACTTATTGAGGTAAAACATGAACACATTATATCTATTTTCATGGAATTCATTGATATTTTTGCATGGGCATATTCAGATATGCCATGTTTAGACCCTCACTTAGTTGTGCATCAAATTGTTGTTCATCTAGATGTCAAACCAGTTAAGTAGAAATTGAGAAAGATGCATTCATGCATCACCCTTTTGATAAAGTCTGAATTAGAGAAAATATTGGGAACATGCTTCATTAGACCACTAGACTCTTCTAAATGGATATCAAACATAATTCTAATCAGGAATAAGCCACAAAGTATATGTCTTTGTACATATTTTATAGATATAAAAAAAAACATGCCTAAAATATGATTTTCCTCTACCCAACATTGACATGATTATCTATTATACTACTAGGTATGAGATGATATCCCTCATAGATGGATTTTATAGATACAATCAGATCAAGATAGCCCAAAAACATCAATACAAGACTGCATTCACCACTTTGTGGGGAACATTCTATTACCAAGTCATGCCATTTGGCTTGAATAATTCTAGATCCACATATCAACATGTTATGTCTATCATATTTCATGACATGATGCATGATATTGTTGAGGACTATGTTGATGACTTACTATCAAAATCAAAAACACATGCTAGACATCCTAATTTTCTACAAAGAATCTTTGAGAGGCTTTGTGAATATAAAGTTTACTTGAATCCTAAGAAGTGTGTCTTTAGCATCACTTCAAGGAAAATTTTAAGGTTTATTGTATCACAAAGAGGGATCAAATTTGACCCTGCTAAGGTTAAGGACATTATTGAAATGCCTCCACCTTCAAATATTAAACAACTCTAAAGCTTGCAAGGAAAGATTTAGTCTATATGCAGGTTCATTTCTCAATTGGTAGAAAAGTGCTACCCATTTACACATCTCTTGAATAAAGGGAACACATTTCAACAGGATAAAGACTATTAGAATTTTTGAATCTTAAGACATATTTGGCCAATTCACTAGTTTTGAGAGTGCCAATACCTAGATAACCACTATTTGTTTACATATCAACAATTGAGCATGCACTGGGGGAACTTTTAGACCATCATGATGATCAAGGTAAAGAACATGCAATTTATTATTTAAGCCACACATTTGTGGCTTATGAACATAATTATACACCTATTGATAAGGTGTGTTTAGCTATGGTGTTCTCTTTCCAAAAGTTGTGGCATCATTTGCTAAATAATAAAACAATTATCATTGATAAGATGCATCCTCTCAAATTTTTATTATCCAAAGTATCTCTCACATGATGTATGGATACATGGGTCATGCTCTTAATTGAGTTTGATGTATAGTATTAGAATCATAAAACTATCAAAGGGTAGGTTATTGCTAATCAACTTGTAAAGGCCCTTATTATAGATACTCAACCACTCATATTTGACTTTCTAGATGATTCTATCATGATAGTAGAAGTTATGAATGAACTTGAATAGAAAAAACTATATTTTGATGATTCCTTCACTTCTCATGGATCTAGGGCTGGAATATTATCGATTACACTGCAAAGGGACTTGATTCCCAAAGTGTTTCATATCAATTTTAATTATACCAATAATATGTCCAAGTATGAGGCACTTATTGAAAGAATGTGTTTTGCCATATAGTGGGATATTCAACATTTAATAGTCTATGGTGATTCCCAATTGGTCATAAATCAAACAACTAATCAGTATCAAACTAGAGATCATAATATTATACCCTACAATCAAATCATGGATAATCTTAAGGTTCATTTTAAATCTCTATAGCTTGAACAATTACCAAGGTCCAACAAAAGATCTACCAATGTAATGGTAATGATTGGGCCAATGATATAGATTGATGATGGTGCTAAAAAGTATTAGTTTATGATTGAAAATATTCTACAACCTACACATATTATGTTAGATTCAGAAAGGTTATGTGTCATTACTGGTCCCAATCCCCCACCTGAACTACCTTGGTTCTAATACTATTATAATTATTTTCATGATAATGTCTTTCCACCTCACTTATCCAAAAACTGATAGAAACTATTCTTTCACTATTTAGCATGTTATACCCTCATTGGAAACATAATTTATTGCAAAGGCTATGATGGAATGTTACTTTAATGTCTATCTTTAGGAGAATCCAAGCTAGAATTTAAGTAGATTCATGTAAGAATGTGTGGGGCCCACAACAATAATGTATTCTTAGGTAAAAATCTGCTTAGAATAGGTTATTATTAGCCAAAAATGGAGACAAATGCTTGTAATTATGTGAGGAAGTGTGTTCCTTGTTAGTAACATGGAAATTTGATACATGCACCTTCCCTACCACTATAAACAATCACAACACCATGGCCGTTCTCTACATAGGGCTTCAATCTCATCAAGAAAATAAACCCAACATCTTCTTATGGCCATAAACATATTTTAACTATTATGAAGTACTTTACTAAGTGAATTGAGGCCATTTCTCTCACTTATGTCATCAAGAAGTAGATAACCAAGTTCATTCATTACCATATCATTTGTCGATATGACATCCCAAAATGCATTTTTTTTGATAATGATGGATCCTTTATGAAAAGAGATGTTAAATACCTTTGTGCAAAATTCAAAATCAAGCACAAGATATCCACATCATATAACCTACAAGGGAATGAACAAGCTGAGGCATCAAACAAGACCATTGTAGCCATTTTAAAGAAGATTATCAATGATGTTGGCCATAATTGGCACTTGAAAATCTTCCCTACTATTTGGGATTATATAACTAATCATCAAACCTATACAAGAGCCACTCCATACCCCCTTGTTTATATCACATAAGATATTATCCTAGTTGAGATTAAGCTACCTTCATTGTGAGTTTTTTTGAAGCATATTGAAGATGACAAAGAATACAGAGTCTCAAGGTTGCAATAACTAGAAATTCTTGATGGTAAGCATTTGACTTCCCTTAAATACTTATAAGCCTATCAAAATATATTGTGAAGAAGATACAATAAGCACATTCTCCCTCAAGAGTTTGAAATTGGTGATTTGGTATTGAAAGAGAACTAGAAGAACACAAATGCTGAATGCAAAAAAGAAAGGTAAATTCCAACCTAATTGGTTGGGACCATATGTTATCATGATGAACTATGTATTAGGGCATATCAATTGGCTATACTAAACGGTGAAGAATTTCTAGAGCCCATGAAAATTATGCATCTTAAAAGGTTTCATGCTTAGCAAATTTGAACCATTATTTACAAGAGCCTTTACTTGGGGGCAACTTGTGCTGAAGTAATTTTATCCTACCATTATATCCTAGATCATCCTCTCATGGAACATATTTATTTTGACCTACCCAATATAATTACTTTGAGAACCATATTCTTTTCATAACTCTAGATAGTGAAAGCTTTAGATCATTGGCTCTCTAAACACATTTTATCCCACCCTAGACTATCCTCTTTTGGACCCTATTCATTTTGGACCATTCTCTTTGAGAACCACATTATTTTCATGTATTGGTATGTTATAACCTAAACATCTTTTATCCCTTAACCAATTATGACCTTGATTATGACTCATAGGAATTATGGACATAATCGATGCTAGTTTTATAAAGTAATTCAACATGATCAATATTTTGTATCTTCTACAAACAAGTGAACATGAATATCAGAGCGTATCATTTTTTCCTACTGCATGGTTCTTTAGATTTTATCTCATGCTATGTATTATTCTATTATTTTTCTACTATTTGGTAGGCATTGTTGCCTTATTAGGACCTTGCTCTTGCTAATTTATGAGCACATGCTGTTGTAGCTGACTTAGCTATTATTAAAACTTTTACTCTTGGATGAGCATCTCCTTGATTAATTGATTCCCTTTATACATATTTTATCCCAAAAATTTCAAAAACATTATAAAATGATGGAAAAAATACTAAAAACATTATCTTATACTTTTGTATATTTTTATCTTCAAGCTCTTACCATTTTGTAAGTAATTATTCCATGTGTTTACCATTTTGCAAGACCATTATCATTTGTCCCACTGGCTTACTATTTTATAAGGCCATTCCTCTCTTCCTATTTCTTTTACAACATTAATTAGGTTTTTATGGTCATCACTTTTTTTAATCCCATTTATTGGGAGAACTACATTTGGTCTAAAGTTCATGTTGGACCATGTATCCATCGAACTATGTAGGCAACATCCATTTGTCTTGTACATCTAGAGTTAGCTCGACAACCCCCTTCCTTTTCTTCTTTTTCCCCCATTTCTTTTATGTTTTTTCCCTATTATTTGGGGCAACCTTGAGTCCTTTTTCTTATTACATTATGGTAGAAAGTAATGCCTATATTACACATGCCTGAATAATTATTTTTAAACCACACTAACATTATTTTTATTTGTGTGTTTTTATTTGATTTTTATTGGTATTTGTTGTGCTTTCTTGTCTCTTTGTTTTCTTTCTTTCCTTTGTTTTCTGCTTGTCTCTTCTTGGTCTTTTATTTTATTATTTGGTCTTGTTCTTTTCTTTTATTTTTTCTAAGTACATTTTGATGGTCCACATGGATCTTTATTATCCATATCATGATCTCATGTTATTAGGTTGTTTTTGCTTTGTTTTTAAACATTCTTGTTCCTACTTAAGTCTTGATTATTCATTTCTTGATTTTGACTTAGGTTCATTTATGTTTTTATTTTTCTTTGTTTGTTTGTTATTGTTTAAATATAAATAGTTATAACTCTAGTCTTGGTCATTTTTACCATTATCCTTAGTTAAAGGTATTCACATTTGAATCAGCTCAGTGCAATTGAAATGTCATGTCATTATAATTTATTCATACTTATAATGTATAATTTCATTTTGATATAGCAAAAAATTTGTGCTTTGGTTCTAAGTCTCAACATTAATGCAACTCTGATGATCAGTTCTCAAGTGCACTAATGAAACTAGGTATTAATGGCTTATCTCACACCTAAATCTATACAATACATACATCTCTTGACATACATTATGAGTCTAATCAAACAAGTGGTTAGTTTTCTTCATCCCTCATTCCATTCTCTCTTGATTCTAGGTGAACTAAATTAGCTTGAGGTCCATCTAGAATATGTAGGTAGTGCTTGGATACATGAGGTATCTCAGGTAAACTTGACCATATTCATTCTTCTTTTCATCTCTTTCATCACTTTATGCATCCTTATATGCCTGGTTTTTTATGGCTTGTACAACCATATAACCATCACATCTATGTTTGTGCCAATTCATATTTAATATAAATAATAGGTTATATCCTTGAGCTTTTGCTTTCCAACTTACCCTATAGGGGTGTAAAATTTGAACCAGTCACAAATCTAAATCAACCCTACATGGGAAAACCATTATTTATCAATGATCAAGATCTTCCCTATTGGGGCAAAATTATTTTATCAACTGATCAAATTCACTCTAATGGAGCACATTATTATTTCCTCTCTTTGGAGACATGATTATCCTTTTCATATAATTCAAAGATTTATGGACTTTTTCCCTCATTCTGGTAATATTTTAGTGTGAAACTTGTCTCGAGATTGATCATTACATAAGCATACAACTTGTATCATAGTTTTGGGTGTGTTCAAAGTGTGTCACTTATATTTTTGGATCATATCCTTCTCATTACCCTATCTTTTGGGCCTATTTTACTCTAATTATATTTTTATCAATGATGGAATCAATGCATGTAAGCATGATCTCATCTAGATTTAATCTGTTCCATTAGTTCTTCTCACTTTCTCTCTCTTTTGAGAGTACATCCTTCTCTTTCATCCTAATATGTCCTCTTGAAGGGGCATCATGGGTCATATCAATTTCTTCTTAACAATTCTTTTATTTGAAATATGTTACTTTACTGAATGTCTTGATATGCCTTCTCAAATAGGGGCAAAATGTAGACATCCAATTCTTAACACCATTGTGTTGAAATTGTCAACCTTACTCAAAATTTGTGAAAATGCACAATTTAGGTCAAAATCACTTAAATATGCTAAATAGTTTGATCTTGTTGTATACAAGTGCCAATTTAGGCTAATGTATCCCTAAATGGGGAAATACATTTTATGTGATTATTAACTTTGATAAAACTATTTTGAGTTAAAATGATGAGAACACATTTTGGTGCTCTGGATCACTCTTTTCTTCTAATTTGGAAGCACATGACACATGCATGTATTATTTTGTGTCAACAATATCATAAATGGGATAATGGTTTGTACACAACTAACATCACCTTCCAATTCCTATCTAATCAAATTACAACCCAATAATATGACTTTTTGACCAGTTTGATTAATGAAGTGCAACTAATTTCCAAATAATTACTTAAAATTTGATTAACATCACTTAGGAAAATTAAATCAAATTATGAGCTTAAGTAAGAATTCCATGGAATTTATTAAATATTTCTTAATTGGAAATTGATTCCTATTAATTACATCATCAAATGATAATATCAATGGGATGGCATCCATAAGCCATAAATGCAACAAATATTAGGATTATGGCTTTCCATGCCTCTTTAATGTCCCTTCCTCCCAAATCCTTATGAGGATATTTATGGATTTTATTTACATAATTGGATTAATTCATGGCCACACATATTGATCTCAATATGAATGGTCATGGTTAATTCTAATCAATTTAGAAAATCTATAAATAGGATGGCTAAGACCACTTTAATTAAGCTTAATTTGTGTAAACTTATAATGTAGGATTCTCTCTACAAGCCATTTGAGTATAGATTCGTTGATAGGCATAACATTGATTTCTTATCATGAACCTAGCTTAGTTGGTGTTCTTGAGATTGTGGAGGATCTTAGCCTTGCACCATTTTTGAAGACTTGAGCATCAAATCATAGCAAAAAACATGTTTTTAGCCTTATTTGTGTGATGGAAAGCTCTTGGGAAGGTAACTTGTGTTTTCTTTCTTTCATTTGCTATTAATTGTCATTTACACACCCTATTAAATAGGTTGGCCTAGATTATTATGTTCTTATGAATTTTTATTGGTTTTCATGACAAATGATTGATTTAACCATCTTTGTAATCCATCTCTATAAATTTAATCAAAAAATTCTAGACATGGGAGCCTCTACACAGATTAGCCACTGCCACAATACTCTACGATGACTAAAAACCTAGATATTTATCACAAAGTAACTTACACCAAAGACTATCTAATTTACTCACCATCATCCAGACTAATTTATCCCCAAGGGATAAATTATTAAGCTAAAGTTCTTTAATTCCTACTCCACCCCTTTGTTTGATCTTACAAACCTTTTCCCATTTCATCAAGTAATTTTCTTTGGATTCACGAGTTCCTTATCATAGGAAATCTTTCATAATTTTATTGAGAGTTTTAATAACTTTTTTAGGAGGGTGCAAAATAAAAAATCAATAATTTGGAAGAGTGCTTAATACTAACTTGATTAAAGTAATTCCTCTTGCTAAAGAAATCTACTTTCCTTTCCATGAATATAGATGAGATTTAAATTTATCAATACAATATTTCCATAAACTAACTTTACTTGTACCCCCAAATAAAGGAACCCCCAAATATTTGATATGGAGCTTACCAATTTTAAAACCTAAGATTCTAACCAGTTTGTTTTGCGCTAACTTATCACAATTAACAAAATAAATTTTAGATTTACCTTTATTTACCCTCTAACTAGAGGGATATTCATACTTTTTGAAGATCAATATTAACTCCTTGGCTTCCTCTAATGAGGCCTATCCAAAAAGGAACATATCATCTACAAATTGATGGTGAGAGAGACTATCTAGATTATCCACTACTTTAATGCCCTTTAATCTTCCACTATCTTTTACCTGACTAAATGCTCTGCCCAACACTTCTACCATCAAAAAAAAAAAAAAAAGGGAAATGGGATCCCCTTTCCTTAAACCTAGAGAGACTTAAAAAAACCTTTCTAGACTACCATTGATCAAAATAAAAAATTTGGGACCCAAAATATAACTAAAAACCTAATCACACCAGTCAGTCTTTAAGCCAAACTTACTAATAACTTTAAACAAAAACCTCCAATTCACCCAATCATACACTTTACTAATATCAAGATTCACCAACATACCTTTTTGATGATTATGAGAGAGGGAATGAATAATCTAATGAGACACTATAACACCTTATTGAATATTTCTACTAGGAATAAACCCAACTTGTTATTTTAAATTAGAGTTTCTTACAAAGGTTTGATCCTATTAGCTATGGCTTTGGAAATAATATTATACATCATATTACACAAATGCACTAGTCAATAATTACCTAAATAAGTCTAAGTGTCCCCTTCAAGAAAAAAAGATAAGAAGATGACATTAAAATTAGGAGCTACTTTCCTTTTACTTCTAGATTTTTTCACCATTTTCCACATATCCTCACCCACTATATCCCAAAAGGATTGAAAAAAGGCCACTGGGAAACCATCTAGACTAGGAGATTTATCCTTTGCCATAAAAAACACTACCAATCTAATTTATCCTAAAGAAAAAAGGGCCAATAGTTTATCATTCATTACATTTGAAATCAAAGGGGTAACTAAAGCCAGTAAGGATATCTATGCTTCCTAGTTAGATTTATCTTCTCCATTTAGAAACACTTGAAAAAATTGAATTGCTTCCACCCTGATTTATTCCAAGGATTCTAATAGCACTCCCAAATATGATCTTATACAAGCGATCCTAGATACCATTATTTTAGCTTGAACTAAAAGATGATTTTTTGTCTCCATGTTTCAACCAATTTTCCCTAGATTTTTGTTTCCAAAATATTTCTTCCCAAAATTATAGTTATTCATAATCCTTTACCATCAAATTTTCTAAAGCATAAGCTTAAACATCCTTTCCCAACCGACACACTTTCTCATTTAGACTATTTAATTATGCTTCAATCATTAATTTTTCCTAAAAAAAGTTCTTAAAGTGGTCTTCATTCCATTTCTTTAGATTGCCCTAGCCTTTTACACATTTGATACATCAAGGATCCTGGAGGTAAAGGACAAATATGCCACCAATGTTGAATTAATGAAAAAAAAGAGTATCTTAACCACATTAATTCAAATTTAAAATGACATTTTTCATGGATATTATCACACTCAATTTTAAAAGTAATCAATAAATGGTCTGATCTTGACTGTGATAATACCCAACTATCCACCTTCCACTTGCTCTAAATCTAATGAGAAGAGACCAAAAATATGTCCAAATGTTCAATAATATTTTAGAACCTAACCTCCTATTATTTCAGGTGAACCAACTTGATTTTAGTTCCACATCCTTGAAATCATTATTTGAAACAAATAAGTCAAAGCCTTGATTAACTAGAAGACCAAATTGAACACCCCCCTTTTTTAATTTATTGTTCAAAATAACATTAAAATCATTGCCCAAAAAAAAAATTTCCATTCGAAACATTGTCAAAACATTATATTTTTTTGTCCAAAAAAAATATTTCAAGGAAGCCCCCTGAGGGCCATATATATTTAGTAATAAAAACTGAATATTTGAATTGAAACTTGATAACCTACACAACTACAAATTATTCCCTAAATCTAGCATAACCACTGTAGTAGTAGAAAGATACCAAAGGATCACCAAACCCCTTAAAGCTCCCATAGCTTCCATAAAAGACCATTTCCAATGTTTACATACTAAATTCAACAAACCCTCCACTTCTTCTAAACTTAATTTAGACTCTTGGATCAATAAAACATCCAGTTTTTCCACATTAAGAAGATGTTTGACTAGTTTCCTTTTATTAAGGGAATTTAGACCCCTAACATTCCAAGATATGACCTTCATGATTATAGATCATAAATTCTACCCCTCTCTTTGCAACATCAATAAAATCCTCCAAATTACTTTGTTTACCTCCCAAAATTCCACCTGCTACTTTATCTTTTTTGGATTTACTTCCCTTCCTCTTCCTCAAACACTAATTACAATGGGAAAGAGAGCACTGGATTTCAAAGATAGATATTAATTATCTTGATTTCAAATCCCCTTCTGAATCTCCATCCATTTCTCCTTTTGAATCCAAAATATATTATTTTGAAGCAACTACTCTATTTCCCCTTCAACTGCTTACTCCTTGCTAATTTTATTAACTAAATTTTGATGATTTTAATGTGTAAGAGATTTGATAAATTTATATTCTTATTCAATAAAATCATAGCTCTTCAATACTGTAGTGGGAGAGATATCTTATATGAAACCATTTTTTCAAGTATCTCCTTTGCTTTACCAATTTTTATAGATTGAGTTTCAATTTTTCCTCTTTCTCCATCACCCGATCCTCAGACTGCAAGGCTTCCACCATTCCTTTACCAAGTCCCCCTAAATATTTTTTGATCTCCATTTAGGAATAACTATCAAAGTTCTAGTTTGAGGGGAGATCCTACCTTTCTTACAAAATTTCTATATATAACCTGGCTGATGACATTTATAACATCTGAAAGGAATTTTTTCCAAATCGATCTTTTACTTCCATATCCTACCTTCCATTTGAATTAAAATATGATCTAAAATTTATTTATCTAAATTTAGATCAAATCTAACTATTTCATAGGCTACCCTTCTACCTTTCAAATATTTCTCATCCACTTCTAACACTAGACCAACCAAACGTCCCATGTTTACCAAACACTCTTCATACCAATATTCCAAAGGTAACCCATATAATCTTATCCAAATTAGATAACTCCCTTTTTGATCTATCAGGGATCAAAATTAGGGCTCCATTTTTGCAACCATAATTCAAATCCATTGAAAGACCAAAAATTATTACCCAAAATTTTATCCTTTTCTTATTGAGAATGGAACACTACCACAAAAAACCCTTGAGGAAGAAAACTTGTCAAAACAATTGAGACCCAATTTTCACTACCCCAAAGTTCAATATTCTCAATCATGGCCATTTTACTACACATTTAAAAATTAGGGAATAATCCAAGATTAGTTTGATTTTTTCCATACAAGGATCTGAGCCCTATTCCAAAACCCTCACTTCTCCAATGTTCATGCCATCCCCCAACACTTGCAATGAATTACCTGTGGGAGCTTCATGATTTTATATTATAGAAGTGTCTTTCAAAATGAAAAAATATTTCTTAGGATCTGAAAGGGGCTCCTTCCTCCTTGAATTTTCCACAAATTTTTCTCCATGACACTTTTGTGTAATAGGGGCCTAAATCCCCACCAATTTCCCTTTATAGTTAAGCCTCAAATTACTTGTTTTCTCTTCATCACTCCACCAATCCCTCTATTATTCAATAACTATTGCCAATACTTTATTTTGATATTTTTCCCATGATTTATTGCTTCTTTTGCTACTAACACTACTACCTTATTTTGGTTTTATTTCTCAAACCCTAGCTATGATGCTATGACCTCCCCCTAGATGTGTTGCCTCTCCTTATTTCATGCCATAGTTTCTTCTTTTTTAATTTTTAGATTTGATTTCTTCACTTATTATTTAGAATGCAAATATGGTTTTTTTGGCTTTACCATTCTACAAATAACACCGATGCTAGAGAGGGTGGACATGGAGATGATCTAGCTAGTGTTGTTGCTTGACCACACCATTGCAGATCTTATGGTGATATTTACACTAGAACTTTAAACAAGGATGGTTTTGTGTCTGAGGGGATATATTTTAGGGTTATGGCTGACTAGTTTTTGGCACATACATTTGGTATGGACACCTTGACTTCACCTCCACAAGTATATTATATATTTGACATGTTGCAAAAAAATTAAGAATATTTTATATGCTAAATTTATGAAATATTTGTATTTTAAAAGTAAAAATTAATTTACTTAGAAAATTAAATAATATATATATATATATAATTTTTTATGTTTTAAGAGGATGTAGTCCTGTCATTTTCATAGCCAGATTGTGGGTCATCTACTAGTGCATATTTTGTTATTACTTAACCAATGTATACATATACGAAGATATTTTTTCATTATATTATACTTCATGCACATGTTTATATATATATATATATTATTAATTAATAATCATATTTTGTTTATTTATTTGATGACTATAATGGGGACTCCTACATATATATGGGCAGGAACAGACCTAGGAATTACTATTATTATTTCATCTATGCAATAAGTCACTGAGGTGTGATGATTTATAATGTTGAATTGTAAATATAGATCTATTTTAAGAATTTTCCTATGTACACTTGTGAAAATATAACTGATGTAAATGTATTATATATGTAGATTTACTCAAAGACGTTTGATAGTCTCATTAAAATGATTAGCAAGACACATAATCATGTTGTTTATCCCTTTCACACTACTATGCATGTGGCTCAACATGGTTCTAATTTTTTTGAGCGTTAGAAGTAACTTTAGTATGACCACAATATTGTGATAAATGTATATTTAAATAGTTTTTGTATCATTTTAAAATTAACTTCTTGGTTTCATGTCAATCATGTAAGTTTATAACAATATTTGTATATGAAAATATTTAGCTACATGAAATGTATGAGGATAAAATGACTCATATTTATATCTAAGAGGAATCTGAGGCATTTTAGGGATCTCTATATATGATTAAGGCATATGAGGGAGAGATTTCTATGAGCAAGAAAAAGAGAGATAAGCTTTTTCATGAGTATGACATGTCTTACATGATGTACTTTATTATATGATTATATGGAAATGCATTTCTTCTTGCCATTGTATACATATATAGAATTGATCTGACATTATATTATGTTCACATTTTGTATGAATTTCTCTCTCTCTCTCTCTCTCTCTCTCTCTCTCTCTCTCTCCTCTCTCTCTCTCTCTCTCTCTCTCTCTCTCTCTCTCTCTCTCTCTCTCTCTCTCTCTCTCTCTCTCTCTCTCTCTCTCTCTCTCTCTCATGCATGCTTGCACATGCTCGTACACACACACACACATTTTGTATTGATAATGTTTCTACATATAGTTAGACACATATTATTATTGGAAAACTAAATTTGGTGGTTGTATGGCCTTATTTACATATGATTATTATTAATATTTCCTTCTATTATGAATGTTGGATAAATCATTGTCATCAAAAAATAATTCTATAAATTTAGTGTACTCAATAAACTCTTAAATAAAAAGTAATCATGTAAAGAGTGATGAAATATAAATTAATAATTTACTAAATAACAATGATATATAATTAAATGAAATTGTTTTCCAAATAAAAATGAGTGCGTTAATTTTGTAGGAACCAATTGTGGTTGAAAAAAAGTCTAACTAACATGTACATGAAAAATAATTAATAAAATAATTAAAAGACCAAAGTGAAGTTGACATATTCTACTAAGTTAGGTATAATATAGGTACCATTTTGATTAGTATTTAAAATTGACTTGTTAATTGCTAACAATCCTTACACTAGCCTTGCCTTAGGTTTCATGGTGCTAACATTAAAATTGAATGTCCCAACTATTTTATTAACTTGACTTGGTGGAAGAACTCCATTTTTTATCAAATTTATATGGGTATGGAATTTTAATGTCTCATTTTATTGCCAAAGGTATAATATACTTAAGATTTGCATCTGTAGAAATGGCCAAATTCTCATTTTTGTATTCAAGCCAATGTTAGAGATCTCCACCATTAGTCCTTCATGGCTAAAAAATGAAATTGCAACCACATATGGAGTGGTGAATAACATATAGGAAAAATTTATTGGCCTCTGAAAATAACCTCTAAAGCCACACATATACACATTTTTATAACTGATTTGGAACACAAAAACACTGATAACAAATGTTGTCAAACTTCAAGGTGCATTTGGAGATATCCACCTCTAGTGATTTTTGGCTTTAAAATGTCATAAAAACCACATCATGGGTGGTTAATAATATATAGGACCAAGTCCTTGGACTTGTGTCATGGTTGATTAGGAGATAGAGTATCCCAATATGAGAAAATTATAATCTCTAGGCTAACTTGAAAGATGCATAAAATGAAAATCGTAAATAATTTTCTTTATTTTTTTTCATGTGCATATATAATCCATATAATTTATCATGATTTAACATAATAAATGAACTCATGGTAGTCAACATACTGATAAGTGCTGAAATGTAATTTTTATGTAGTCAAGAGAAAAGTTCTTGTCCTCTAACTATAATTTTTTATTACGAGACCTCCCATTAAACATTCATCACTTAAAAACACATGGATAGGTAAATCACACATTTTACCATGAATATGAACTATGAATACACATGGATATGTATTTTTATATTTGATCCACAATACGAAAACATTGTCAACAAATGTTGTCAAAGTTTAAGGTGTAGTTGGAGATCTCCACCTCCACATTGCTTTGTTGCTAAAATTTGAATTTACACCATGTTATAGGTTGAAAATCTCATATAATACCAAGACATTTTAATTTTATTATGCCTATTCATGGGATGGAGTAACTATTCTAGCCTCAAGAATGTCCCTCCCATCACTATAAAATAATATTTTTTAGGCCAAATTGAGATGCATGTAAAATGAAAAAGTGTAATTCATTTGAATAAAAATAAATAAAATACACATGAATATTTAAGAATTATAATTTCACCCTATATCATGGAAATATAACATAAGAGATAAATCTATGATAGACAATATAATGATTAGTGTTGAAATGTAATTTTTATGCAGTCAAGAGACAAATTCTTGTCCTCCAACT
This sequence comes from Torreya grandis, assembly GCA_037957365.1. Classification (NCBI taxonomy): domain Eukaryota; kingdom Viridiplantae; phylum Streptophyta; class Pinopsida; order Cupressales; family Taxaceae; genus Torreya; species Torreya grandis. Next base: position 223,488 of record JARHVA010006790.1, read on the forward strand.
AACATTTATGCTTTTGGGACCTCCCCATAAAAATAAATCACATAAAATGGTGTGGATAGGAAAATTTCATGTTTTACCATGATTGTGACCTTTTAATCCATTTAGATATGTATTTTTATAGTTGACCTTGAATACAAAAACATTGACAACAAATATTATCAAAGTTCAATGTACAGCTAGGGAACTCCACCTACAGTTGTTCATGTCTAAAAATGGCATCTACACCATGTTAAAGGTGGAGAATAATGTCTAGGAAATATTTATTAGCCTCTGATCATGCTCAATGAAGAGATGATTTACCCATTTTGACCTCAAGAATGTCCTTCTCAATACAAGAAAATTATAGCTTTAGGAAAATTTGAGATGTGAGTAAAATAAAAACCTTAAGTTATTTGCACAAAAAATAAACTATATATGCATATGGAATGCCTATTATTACACCTTGGGTCATAATAATTTAACATAAGATAAAAATCCATGGCATATGGTATATTGATTAGTGCTTAATTATAATTTGTATGCAGTTAAGAGAAGTTTTTGTCCTCCAATTGGTCCACTTCAAGGACTTCCCCTTGAAAATGCATCACTTAAATAACATGTAGATTGGTAAATTATGCATGTTCCCATTAACTTGACATTAAAATTCACATAGATACATATTTTTAAAGTTGACCTGAAATACATAAACACTAATAATAAATGTTGTCAAAATTCAAGGTACATTTAGAGGTATCCACCTCTAATTATTTGTAGCTAAAAACTAGAATCTCTGCCATGTCAAGGGTGGTGAATAATTTCTAAGACCAAGTTATTAGTCTTAGAACATTCCTGATTAAAAGACATAGTACTTGTTTAGACCTCATTAACATCCTTCCATATACAATAAAATTATAGTTTTTAGGCCAACTTGAGATGCATCTAAAAAAAATATTGTAATTCATTTTCATAAACCAAATGAGCCTTTACATGCACATAAAATCCCTCTACTTTCATCCTAGAGCATGAAAATCAAACATAAGAGATGAATCTATGGAAGATAGTATACTGATAAGTGCTAAAATGTAATTTTAATGTAGTTAAGAGAAAAATTCTTGTCCTCTAACTATTGTTACTACTTCTAAGACCTCAATTGAAAATCTATGACTTTTGAAACATCTGGTATGGAAAATAACATGTGTTCCCACCACCACAACCTTTGAATCCACATGATTAGGAGATGAAGTACTTGTTGTAAAATCAAGAGAATATGTAATTCTGTAATAACAATACCAACCTTATCTTAATATTTTATTAAGGTTTTATTAGCTTCAATGATATGGATTTATTTACTAATAGTGCCAACCACATGAAGGTGGAAGATTATTTGGGACCATTAACCTCCAAAAAATATGTTAGTAAGTAATTAAATTAAAAATTATATGTTCTATATAAAAAATTAATAAAATTTAATAAAATTAATTACATTTACATTTGAGAACTCAACATACCTTGGAATTTAAATCCAACAAACCACTAAGATATGGTCTCCTTTTGATAGTACCAAGAATTTATTGATGGTCATACTAATGAACCTTACATAGATTTTATAAATGGCCTCCCTTGATATTTGAGTAATTAAAGATATGATGCAAGAACCAGATTTAAATAGTGTAAAATATTCCAATGTATTTCATAATTTTGAAACAACCTTACATTTGAATTTTAGATAGAATATAATTGAAGCCAAATTCTAATAACTACCATAGATCCATTGGGATAGTCAATGTTTTTCCCATCTGTGACTAAGGAAGTAAATTAATTTTTTTCCTCTATAGACTGACATAAGTAGTAATTTATTCCCTCTTTGTTGTTCTTATCCACAATGACGAAAAAATGATGCCCCACATCAATTTTTTTTAAAAAAAAAAGATGTTAATAGATAATGAGAATTTAGTACATAATGATTAATCTTGTACCCAATTACACTATATTAGAGATATGGTCAAAGTCATTTGATGATGTCATATATGTAAGTTGAAATGTTGTTGGACCCTGATATGTATCAATTAGAATTATAGGTCTATAGCTCCATTCATCCACCCACTCTTATGACTCACACTCATAAAAAAATACACACATGCAAAATAAAAACATGCCATGTGCCTCATATGAACCATCCAATAACCTACATTTGAGCTATAGAATGAGTGGAGATCACTTGACCCTGTTATAGTCATACAATCATCAAACCTTTCCAATTGTTCTTCCTCTATCAACCATAAATATATATGAACACTAGATTTTTTTGATCACCATGGATAATTTTATTATTACACCATTCAACCATGGTTTTTGCATCTTTTAAATCAATGCCATATTTAAACTTTAACTCCTCTATTTCAAGGGATATTTTCACACATGATCCAATGCCATCATGATCCCCTTTTCCATGGCCAATATTAGTGAAACTAAAAATATATTATATCGTAGTGTTAATATGCATCCTGGTTAATCAGTAAAATATTCATGTATTCTTATATTATGATGTGAAATTGTCTAACCAAATATAATGTTGATTAAAATTAATGTTCCTCTCAGTTAAATTTCCATAGAAAATATCAAAAAACCTTGAAAATACTTTATATAATGTGATCAATCATAATTCACATATATATGGTACTCCATTAATATTTTTCATTATTACTTTGTACAATTAGGTGTATGCATGAATTTTATGTGTATAAAAATGAAAACCTATACTGAGTTGTAGTATTGTGATTGAACCTCCAATTATAGGTGGAATGTGTAATTATAAGCAAATTTGACTATTGAAATAATACAACTAAGTGTGAATTTGTCCTTGATTAATGTGAAATTTTCATCCTATAACTCTCTGTGTGTGCCTTGCATAATCATAAATAATTTCCTCCTTAGACTTGACCATAAATTCTAAAAGAGGTATTTATTTTTTAACAAGGTCACACCTTTTAAATTAATTTCCATATTTTAATTGATATTCCATGGATTTTTATTTACTAAAAACAACTAATTCTTGTTCAATTTCACTTTTACTCTCCTCTTGGATACATTTTTTTTAATTTTGGCAATTCACCACAAATGTTGCAAGTTCTATCCAAACATGCTTTGTTATAAAAAATTATCCATCTGGTCTTTCAAAAAAATGGTTAGAATAAAATTAATTGATGATTTTGGTAAAAATTCTATGCCACACTCCTAAAAAAATGTTTTCAGTATGAAAAGGACAATGTACACAATAAAAACCATCATAATGCATTGAAAATTTAAACATGTTACTTACAACAAATTATGTGTGTTTGATTTGTTTTGACTTAGAAGGGTTTGGACATCTCAAAATATCTTTGAATAATATATATATTTATGAATATTTATCTAAAAACTTGTATAGTTGTGTTTAAGTCATATCTATTAAATGTTTCAGATGTAGCTCATGTTTACGAGAACTAACTCTTATTTTCACTACATATCTTACATTGGGTGAAACCCTTGTGTTGTCTTTCCAAGATTATGGAGGTAAATACTTTAGAGCATTAACTAGATCCTTGTATTTTCATGGAAGTCTACTAGATAACATCCAAAACTCATTTTTATTGGCATCATCAAGTATTTTACATATCCTAATTGATTTCATTAGTGTTTTTCTTCCTATGTTCACTGTTGTACTTATTTTTCATTTATCCACTTATTATACAAGTTGTAATTATCCATCTGGTAGTAGTACTATCTTTGGTGCATCTTTTCACACCTATAATATGGTATGCATCATGTATATTTTAAATAATTTCCTTGTTTTCACCATCAATATTAGATGTTCTTAGTCATAAGGTGTACATTGTAGGTCTCATCTTAACCAATTTCATTAGTGAAACAAATAATTGACATCTTTGACTTTCATTTAAAATTTCAAACTATTTACCCCAAATTATTTCAGCTTTTCTTCTTAAATGATGGTCAAAATTTTTCTTAAGCATTGGTTTTTAAAAAAGATCAACTTAGATTAAGTACATGGGTTTTCTACATAAAATCCTAAGAGGTGTTACTAATGGTACAATTTGTTGATTTGGTGTTTTTGTATTGTTATATTCACTACTAGTTTCTTCATTTTGTAATTTTATATAATTTAATTACAATTTAGTGTTTCCATGGAATTTTATTCTTTATTACTTTCACCTTTCTATATTTACATGTATGTTTCTTCATTATTAGGGGATAAATCATCATGCATATTATCATCATCAATAAAATTAAAACTTCATAATTTGAATATGGACTTGTAATATAATTTGAAATTTTAGGTAAACATTCATCACCATTATTCATTTCATCATTATCGAAAACATTTGGTTGATTGGGATAGTATATGTACCTTGTCTTAAATGAAATGTTTACATTTTTACCCTTTTTTTAAATCTAAACACTTGTAATTTCCTTGGATTTTTATGTTTTAACTTTTTCCTAGATTTAAAATGAAATCTATCTCCCATGATTAGATTTTGATGGTTGGGATAATTTTTTTTTATAGATTTTGGTTTACACTACACACAACCTAGAATGATGCAGAGAATAATAGTGGGGACAAGAATCTTAAAAGAGTTAAAATATTAACACTGTAAAATGTGTTATATAGGTAATGAAAGGAATGTGTAAATGTGTGTGTGTGTGTGTGTGTGTGTGTGTGTGTGTGTGTGTGTGTGTGTGTGTGTGTGTGTGTGTGTGTGTGTGTGTGTGTGTGTGTGTGTGTGTGTGTGTGTGTGTGTGTGTGTTATATTTAAAACTTATGTTTAAGGGATTATTTATACATTTTTTAATTTATAATTAATTAAATTCTTTATAAACTCAAGGTTGACTAACCACAAATTACATCCTATACAATACTTTGGGCTCAATTTGGCCTAAATCACAACACTAATTGCACCAATTGAGTAATTGGTTCAATTTATGATAAAATTAAGGGTAACTGATCCCAAAATCAAATATTATAGTTGAATTTAGGTTTAAGGGACTCAAATTATCCCTAATTACCTCCATGATTGAGGTAGGTAGCCATTTAGTTCATTATGTGATGAAATTTGGGTTGATTGATGCCCAAATCACATCCTATATAGTTGAGGCACTTATTTTTTCCCAAATCACATCCTATAGTTGTAATTAGGTTCAAGGGGATAATGTTGGCCTTAATTTCCTTTTTGGTTGAATTTGTGATAAAATTAGGGTAAAACATTAATCCATAAATTACATCTTATACAATCGATTAAACCATAAATTAAGTTTACAGAGCTCAATTTCACCCAAATCACATCTATAATTACACCAATATACTAATTGGATCAATTCATGATGTAATCTAGGCTAATTTATCCCAAAATCATGCCCTACTCTCTTATTTAGGTTTAAGGGGCTCAAATTGGCCCTAATTGCATTTATGATTAAACAAATCAATTATTTTGTTCATGTATTGATAAAATTGGTTTTGATTGAGCCCCATATCACATCTTATATAATAAAAATTAGATATTAAAGGGGATAAATTAGAGAAAGTTTTAGTGGTCTATATTAAAAAAACTTAGAGGTCACTAGGCAAGTTAGTTTTTCAATGGTGGTGAATTAGGTTGGAAGGCTTATAATAGTGTACAAAAATTATGAGGTGGTATGTGAATAATGAAATTTGAGAAAGAATAACATCCCAAAATCTAATATTAATAACAATATCCATTCATCCAACTACATAATGTAGTTTCCCAACTACATGATGTAGTTTCTTGACTACATGATGTAGTCACCTTGTATGATGAAACTACTTAACTACACGATGCTATATGTAACTAGTTGATTGCATGATGTAGTCATCTAAATACATAATTTAGCCATTTGAATACAACATGCAGTCATCTGACTAAAGGATGTAGTCTTCTAACTACATCTAGTTATCCATCTACATGTTGTAGATGGCTACCTACTATAGATGTTTGTTTACTTCATCTATCCCCTTCTAATTGCCTATATAAGGCATCCACACACCTAATTTACACATTTTAATTTCTTACTCTGATGTGATTGTTGTTATTTGACACTTGATTGCTATTGTCTAACACCTTCTTGATGTAGTTTAACACTTGGTTATTGTCATCTAATACCTTTTTATTGTCTTCTAACACCTAGTCATTTTTTTGACACTTGGTCATTGTCATCCAACACCTATTTTATATCAGTCAACACTAGGTTGTTTTCATCTAACACCTGATTTCTATCATTTGACCCTTGGTTATAGTTTCTTGACTGTTGGTTACAAAAGCTTGATAGTAGATATCAATGCTTGAAATAGTTTGATGTACTCAAAGAGTGAATACCATCATGAAAACAAGTTTAATATATTATATATAGTGTTGAATGCCCTTATATTGGAATTATTGGTACTGATGACATATATTTATAAGAGGAAATGTATTTTAAAAAATAGGTGAGTTGACCCTTTAATTTAAATTTTATCCTAAAATTTAAGTGATCTCGTATTATAGGCTACCTTCAAAAATTGCCAAACGTCAATTTTGAAAAGTGTAATATTATTTGATTAACAAAGATTCACCATTAAAAATATCCTTAGGCTTAACTTGGACCAAATGAAACCATTAATTACACTAATTAACTAATTGGCTCAATATGTGATAAAATTATGGCTAATTGAGCATGCAATCAAATCTTATAGTTATAGTTAGGTTTAAGGGACTCAAATTGGCCAAAATTTCCTCTATGATTGATGTAGGAGACTATTTAGTTTATTATTTTATGTAATTGACATTGATTTATGCCCAAATCACATCTTATATAGTTTTAATTAGGTTCACATGGCTCAATTTGTCCCAAATCACATCATATAGTCACAATTCGAATTAAGGGGATCATATTGTCCCTAATTACCTCCATGATTGTATTTGTGATAAATTAGGGCCAAATAAGCCATAAATTATATTCTATATAATTAATTGATCCATAAATTAGGTTCATGAGGATCAATTTCACCCAAACCACATCTCTAATTACATGTCAATTAACTAATTAGATCAATTCATGATGGAATCCAAGCTAATTTATCTCCAAATCATGCCATACTATTGTAGTTAGGCTCAATGGGATCAGATTAGCCTCAATTACTTATATAATGTAACAAATTAAAATTAAGTTTGAATATGGCTCAATTTTTCTAAATTTGCATCACTGATTCCACCAATTCACTAATTGACTCAATCTATGATGAAACCATAGTTAATTTAGCCTCAAATCACATTATATAGTTGTAGTTAGATTCAAGGGGCTCAAATTGACCCTTATTTCCTCTATGATCAAACCAATCAACTATTTTATTCATTATGTGATGACATTGGAGTTGATTGTGACCAAAATCACATTTTTTATAATCAAAATTATATCCATCGTTAAACCAAGACATTAGTTGATGAAATTAGGGCCAATTAAGCCCCAAATCACATTTTTTAGTTTTAGTTAGGTTTAAGGGGCTCAAATTAGCCCTCATTACTTTTGTGCTTAAACTGATCAACTATCTAATTTATTCTCTTTTGACATTGGGGTTAAATGAACTCAAAATTACATCTTATATAGTCAAAAATAGTTTCACAAAGCTTAATTTTTCCTAGATTACATAACTAATTGTACCACTTTATTAATTATCTCAACATGAAATGAAATTAGAGCTAATTTAGCCCAAAATCACATCCTATAATCATAGTTAGGTTTAAATTATCCTAAACTACCTCGATCATTGAAACAATTGGATCATTGGTTCATTTTGTGGTCAAAATAGGGTTGGTTGAACCCCAAATTACATCTTATATAGTCAAAATTAGGTTCATAAGATTAAATTGACCCAAGCTACATCACTATATTGAATATGTTCTCCATATGGTAGTCTATATATTAACACACACCAATTTTGTAATAAATAATATAAAATTTTAAAAAATGATAGATCTAATTCACATTTACATTATTCATGGTGTAAATTTTAGCTTTAGGAATAATAGGTAGTTAGCTATATGGACTATAAAACATTGTATATATCTTTCTATAAGTTTTTAGCGATCATAAATCACATGAAATAAATTCACTATATGTTTCTAGTGATGAAAAATGAGAATACACACACACACACACACACACACATCAATGTGTACATGATTTTGTTGTTTATAGTTCCAAAAACATGCCTACAAGATCATAAATGGTTTGGATTCCTATGCTTAAGAATTTTACCTACAAACACACAACTAGATCTATGTTTTTGATTTAAAAACCAAAATGAAACTTCCACCATCATAAACACTATTAATTTCATTAAACTATTACTACAATGTCAAAAACACTCTCTTCTTTCCATTTTTTAAAATTTTTTGATCATTTTAAGGTTTCCATCTATATTGATTTCTATGTATGTATTTTTATGCCATTATATGCTGCAAATATACATGTTTATATTTGTTTATGGCTATATTTTTTTTTCATCCAAATGAAAAAAAAAATTATATGGTTACAAACTAGGCATAAATTTACACTCTATGAAAAAAATTATTTTTTCATTTTTTTAGGTAGTTGGGGGGTGGGGGGGTCGGCGATGTTGCACAGTTGGTTATCTATTTTTTTATTTTTAGGGTCTATGTAATTATATAATTAATAAAAAATAAATATTCATTAAAATTAAAAAATATATATATAGGTTACTATAGATAATAAATTTGAATTATATAGCAACTTAGTCTTGTACACTTGGCAAATACCTATGATGGTTGTACCCTTAAGTTCCTAGACCTCCTACTACTAAAAGGATCACATATACTATATATTGTACCTATTTATTATCTATTAGTATAGCCATATGTTATTATAATGACCATCCTTCTAGACTACTAAAATGTTTTAAATATGATCATTGTCACCTTTGTAAGTTTTGGACTTGTACCTTTTTTTTAGCTTCTAGGACCCTTGCATCATATTTGGATGCCTATATCGATGCTAGTGTGATGTGACAAACTAATTGTATAGATTTTAACCTATCCTTAGGTTAAACCTAAGTGATTTAAATAAATATATTTCAAAAAGTGATTGGTATACAAATAAGATCAATACTCATTCATTCACAACCTAGCATAGACCTCTAAACTCACAAGTCAACCTACCAAACAAATTTAACCAAGCATTCAAGAGAGAATATCTTCCATATTGTTTCTTATTTTGATATTAATCATATAGATAACCCATCTATAAGTCTAAATTACTAATGGATAATTTCATGAGCCATATTTGCTAAGTTACAAGCTATATCACTATATGTACTTAGTTATCACAAATTTCATCCTTATGCACACACAAACCAGCACATAGGGAAGAACTAAATAAGTCTGAGGCCATATTTATAGTATTTTATATGTAGGTAGTGCCCATTTATAGAGGGGACCTTGGGGTAGATCACCACCATGTGCTCACTAACCCATTTTCCCCATAGTCACTTCAAGGGTGAGGAAGCTAGGGTTTGATATTTTGAAAATTAATGACAACATGTGTGCATGATTTTAATATATTAGAATAATGGTGATATAAAACCCAAAAGGTTCCAAGTGGTTTCACTTAGATCTAATCAATATTTTGTACTAGACACTTGCATCCAACTTAAAAACTAACATCGATGCAACTATCTAGGTCTAGGCAAGTGTCCAAGGCCATAAAATGCAAATTTATATAATCTAATGATTGATCCAAAATCTAGATCCAATCTACTTCTATTATGTTCCATATCAAATCTACATGTGCATAGTAAACAAGCAAATTAATCTTGTATCTAATTTATTTCAATATTAATCAATAGATGTACTTTCTTTTTTTAGCATATCTCAACATTTAAATTTAAAATATTGTTTATCTAAGTTTACAAATTAATTGGATATATATATATATATATATATATATATATATATATATATATGTTTATCACCTTTGTGCTTATTCATTTATATATTATTAACCCTATACTATATTGATCCATCTCAATTTATGGTTATACATTTGGTGAATCTAACATATCTAGACTAAATTTATGTTCTTCACCTTTTTTGCCTAATATATTTTTACTTTAGTTCCATCATCATGGATGATATATATCATTTTGATTAATATGATTATGAAACTATCTAAATTTCTATCAATAAAGGAATAACAATTGATTATCATTATCTTTTTCCTAATGCACCAACACATCATCTCAAGTATTTAAATGGTGGTTGCTATTATCCCTCTAACCAATTCCATGCCAAAACCATCCCAAGAGATGATTTGAATGATCTTAAGGAAGATAGACAACATTTTCCACTACCTTCTACAACTAAATTTCCTATGCATGAGTAAAATGTTCCTTCATAAGGAAATTATGGATGATTTATAAACTAGTAAAAGAAGAGATTTTATTACAGGAACATTGATCCAAACTCCTATCATTACAACATTTACAAAAAATATCTCTCTCAATAATGGAAATGATTCTCTTTTTCCATCATTTGATATTGAATTTTTTTGAAAGGTCGATAAAGATATCATGAATTTTTTTCCCAATAACATAAAACCACCATGAAGAAGAGTGAATTACAAACCTAAAGTGGAAAAATCACCCAATGGTCCAAAATTAGATCATTTAACAAAGACACCTCAAACTCCAATTATCATTACAAAATGTGGGTAAATTATCGAAGGCTACCCCAAAAGTTCCAAAATTTTAGGATCCAATACTAATAACAACACATCCCAAATTCTATGATGATAAGATTCCCCTTTTTATTCATGATGATTATAATTTCAATATGCCTAAATTTAAAAGAGGTGGTGCATTATAAACAATGATAACACATTTACAAGACACCACCATGCTTATTGATGATACCATGTCTATGATGACTGCTATTGGAGAGATTCAAAGACAAGTTTATATAATTCAAATGAAAATGCCCCACCATAATTCCAATGAACATTTTACCTCATTCATAATCAACCAACTGTAAAATGTATACTTGACTATCCTTATCTGCAAGATTTTCAACTAAAATAATTGCCACTTTTTTATTATCATAAGGATCTCTTTGATCACATGATAAAATATGCACATTCTTTTGGTCAATGGGCTAAAGATAAAAAATTTATTATGAAATGCCTTTTATATCTATATTATCAATGAAGCTCACAATTGGTTCTATAGCCTACATAAGGGTTCATTAAATACTTTTGCATAATTAAAGGACTTTCTATTTTTTTTATTTTAACATACACAAAGTGGAAACATGCACCTTAGAACATTGGCATAATTTAAAACATCATGTTGATGAATCCATTTAATATTATGCTATTTGATTTCAAATTACATCATATGCCTTAATATTTAGACACTCAAAGCTAGAATTTCAATTCTTTTTTAGTTGAGGTATTCTCTCTCCATTATAGGAAAGATAATTACATGAACAATATGAATCATTTACCTACTTATACATTGATGTTCATAGACATTTGTCATTCATAATCACACGTTTAGGCATAATTAACAAGTATCCTTATAAATATAAATATTTTATTCCACATATAATGGATGGAGAAAGTACCAAATGAACATTATGAGAAAATGTGTGGTGTTCCTCACATTTATATAGGAGATTTATGATCATTACTAAACATGGAAACAATGCAAGAAACACATCCACAACAACCTCCTCAAGTTTCACCAATCAAAAAACATCTGTGCCAAAAAAATATAGTGATCACATTATTCATGGGTGGTGCTCATTTTTACCATAATCATTTTGATACTACATAAATAAAAACCACTTATAATGTAAGATAGTTACAACAATTTGGATCTGATATAAAAGGCCTATAACACAAAGGAAGTTGGAAAGTCTCCTTGGGAAACATAATAATACCAATTTATTGTAGTCCTAAAGTGATTCAAATAAGGGTTTAGGTTATGACACAAAAATATCAATATGTATTCATAGTAGGATCCCTTTAATTATACCAGATGGAGGTAAAAATTGACCAAAATTAGCAAGGTATCTCCTTTCCTCATGATAAAAATTTTGATACATATTCCACATGATATAAATCACCCTTATACTTCATGAGTAAATCATGAGAAAGAATATGCCATGCACCATTTTCACATATTCAACCAGTATCCAAAATATGAAAATGATCCAACCTAAGGTTGAACACATATAACATTCCCAAAATGCCCATTTTTTTCAAAAATACAAAAATATGTAGCATTTACATACCTTATCATCTCCTTGGCATCTATGTTTTTAGTTCCATGTTGGTAGATAACATACCATATATTTATCTACACACATATTCTTCATGCATATTTTGAATGTGATATAGGTACATGATCTACGTACTTTTAGATGTTGGGGCATCCACTTATTTTATCACAATACACCCATGTTATATCATTTTCTATTATCATTTTTTAGTTTATATACTTACACATGCCTTTATCCATGCATATATATTTCAAAATGTAGTTGATATGTTATGTAATTAACTTTTTTTACTAACACATATCTAGGGACTATAATGATATGTTTATGTTGCTTGCTTATGTTCCATGCTTTCCATATATGAACTTAATTGAGAGTCTTTTCTTATATTGCTTGTTAATTTTTTTGAATATGCTCCATTAATTATAGCCCCTATACCTTTATTTGTGTATTCTAACATTTGAATATGTCATTACTTATTGTATCAACATTTTAATGTCATTTATTACCTTGTGGATATTTGACTAAGTCATGTCCATTCAATTGTGAAACATTTAAACATGCCCCTTATTTAAGGTCTCCTTGGACCAGTACATTTTGATTTGATTTTGATTACTCTTGTGTGTGTGCTTGAATTCTTGTTGAGGTTGTACTATTAATAACTAGACATTGCCATGATTCACATCATGCATCTTAGGATTTGATGTGATCACATAGTATGTACTTCATTGCTATATCTACCTAAACATGCTACTTTTATATTCTACATGATCCTTACAAATATTATATAGTTATCTTATCTTTTTAAAGTAATGTAGTTACCCATATTTATTTTACCTCACCTCAAAAGGGGGGTATATCAGTGGGGGCACATCATAGAGACACAACTTTCACACCTTCACAATTTTAGATTTTACTGTGAACATGAAAAAAAATATGACTTATACACTTATTCAGTACTCAATATTTTAATATTATAGTGGGATCATGTTGTGGAAACATGTTATCTATGCTTAAACTAATTATTAGATTCTCTAAATTTAGTGGGGGCATGTCATGCAAACATTTCTTCCACACTTACATAGTTTACAAATTGACCAAAATTACATAGTTATATGATTTAGATACACATTTGTGGTATCATTTTATACATTAGTACTATTTTTATACCCAAATTTCATTTTGAGCCATATATGAGGTGCATATTTCATGAAAAATATCACCTTAAATTTCAAAATCAAATCATCTTTCAAATTTAAAATCCTTGTATGGGCTTTATCATACACCATACATATTGTTATTGAGTCAACCTACTATATTAGTTGCTTCAACTTTGGCAAGGTTGAGGTGATTACATCATTCAATATTACTGGGTTTATAAGATGGGGTGATCAAAGCATCCACCCTCACTAGATTTATAGTGTGAGTTGACTTAGATCACTCATGCTCTCTAGGTTATAAGTATGATTAGGTTGCATTGTTGAGCTAATTTTAACTATTGAGTAGAAACTCACCTTGTCTAAAAGGTTTGAGTCAAGTTTCCCTCTAATATTTATATATATTTTCACTTATATGTTTTAAATTTTCCATAATCTTATTTTTAAAGCTTCATAATGAAACACCTTTTCAAATCAAATTGCCAAAAGGAAAGATAGTTGCATCGATGCACAAGTGTTCTCCTAATCTTTCTCTCTTTACTTTTAAGCATTTAAAATTATTTCAATTACATATCATATACATGTATTATAAATATAACATGATTTTGGTTTTAGGTCATTTACCAACAAAGCACTCAAGTGGGACTCATGTAAAGACAAGGTGTGTTATACACACCCATATATGTAATTATTTATTTTTAAACTAAAAATTTCATTACTATATTAAATGGGGGGAATTTAGACACTAAATATAAATTATATAGCACCTCAGTCTTATACACTTAGAAAATACATATCATGGTTGTAACCTTCAATTTCAAGACCTTGTTGCTGAAAAGCTTGCATCTACTAACTCTTGTGCCTATTGATTATCTCTTTGTCTGACCATATGCTATTATAATGAGTAATCCTTCTATTCTACTCAAAATTATCTAAATCTAATCATTTTCATCCTTTGTAATTTTAGAATTATACGTATTTTCTAGCTTCTTATACATTTATGTCCCATCTCGATGCCTATGTCGATGATAGTGTCATAAGCCAAAATAATTGTTGAGTACCCTAAAGTTATCAAATTTACAATTATAATGTATCCTTATGATCAGCTTAAGTTTTTTAATGTGAGATATTTAAAAAAGGTATTTGTATATATACAACATTAATTTTAATTCATTCACCACCTATAATAGACCTAAAAATCATAAGGAAACTCACCATAGGAATTTAATCAAGCATTCAAGTGAGCAAATCTTCTCTATTTTTCCTATTTCAATATTAGTCATAGGGATAAACCATATATAGGTCTGAATTACTGAAGGAGGATTCCATGAACCACATTTTCCAAGTTACAAGCTAGGTCACTCTATGTACTTACTTATTACACATTGCATCCATACACACACACAAACCGACACATAGGGGGAACTACATAAGTTTGAGGCCCTCTTTGGAGCATTGACTATGTAGGTAATGCCTATTAATAGAGGTATCCTTGGGTTAAATCACCATCATGTGCCCACTAACCCATTTTTCTCAGTCACTTCAAGAGTGAGGAAGCTTGGGTTTGATCATTTGACAAAGAGTGACAACCTATGTGCATTATCCAAACATATAAAAAAAAGGTGACATAAAACCAAGAAGGTTATATGTTGTCACACATAGATCTAATTAATATTTTTTACTAGACATCTATGCCTATATTAGACACCAACATTGACATAATTGTCTAGGTCCAACATAAGCATCCAAGGTCATAAAATGCAAATTTATAGAATCTAATGATTGATATTGTATGCACCTAAATTCACTTGCTTCCTTCATCATCACTAATATTACTATTAGTCAACACTAATTTCACTTATCTTATTTATACCTTCTAATTTTGTCTTAATATAACCCCTTTTAGTCATTTATCTAATATCCCCCTTCATTATTCCTCATTCACTAATCTTATATCATCCCCACTAGTCTATTAATCCCTCTAATCATATCTTAATTCCATCCTAATCTCTCTTATTCATTATTTAGGAATTTAAAATTCCCTTGACCCACCTACCAAGCCTACTCCTAGGCTCTCCTACAACCCTAGTCCTTAATCACCCACCTAATCCCTAAGGAGATTCTAGAATTCTCTAATTCTATAACCTCCTCTAACTTGGCCCCTTCTCTCTAGAAGCCTCTATTATATAAGCTTCTAAGGAATTTTTAATTCCTTGTAAATTCCTCCACCCTTGATCCTCAAGTCTTAAATTTGAATGAGATCCATTGATCTTCCTCCCCTTGGATTATTTATACAATCCACTCCTCCATGGCTAAACTATCTAGAAATCAAAGGAAGCAATACAATCTCCATTCCAAACCCATAATCATAAACATCAATAAAGCTATTATCATGATGAAATTATGGGTCTAATTGAAATTAGAAATCAATAATTTTCTTGAATATCTTAGGAGGATAGAAGAAGAAATTAGTTGGTAAGATCTTCATCTATTATGATTTACTTCTATAATCTCTCATATTAAGTGTATTGTGTATTTTGGGTCTAAATTGTCATATTTAGGGAGTTTATTACATTTAGCTCAAAATTAAAATCATATTTTGGTGACCATGGTGGGACTCCCATTTCAATTTAACCTATTTACATCTTAGATGTGATTTTGATAGCTTGTAGAGTTAACTAGTTAAGGAACAAGCACCATATTTTGTAAAATAATCATGTCCATGTGAATTACAATTTTGATTTGCAAAATCATTGATTCACAATTGTGATATTATCCTCAGGAGTTATATTTTTACAATGACCACCAAACTTAAACTGATAATGGCCAAATTTTTTTAGGTTAACCTTCTATTGTAAAATTATGAATCCATGAATTGCGATATTGCCATTAAGTCATGGTTTTAATAATCTTAAGTAATATTATCC
Source organism: Torreya grandis (assembly GCA_037957365.1). Lineage (NCBI taxonomy): Eukaryota > Viridiplantae > Streptophyta > Pinopsida > Cupressales > Taxaceae > Torreya > Torreya grandis. The sequence continues at coordinate 239,892 of JARHVA010006790.1, forward strand.
TAACTACCCTATTGACAACTAATCATTTATATTTTGATAGGTTTTTAGATTTTTTACAATATTACTAGTTCAAAATTAGAGGTTTTGTATAAAAATCTACAAGTTTGTCATTTAACTTACAGTTTTATGGGATATTCTATATAACTAAATATAGTTAGTTTTTGCTCAATATTTCATCATTTGTAGGTTTATATCAGCTGATTTTGCCTTGCATGAGTGGAAAATTGTAATTTTATGTGTAGGAAAACTATACTCATCAACTCTAAATTACTTTGGTTCCAACATGCAAAACTACAACTTAAAAGTCGTGATTCTACCTTAAAAAGAGTGATATTGCCTTTGTAAGTCATGATTTTATTAAAACCATTAAACTGCCCTACTAACTTATTAACTAGTTGGTCTCTATTTGTTTAATCATTTTATGTCTCTAGGAAATAGGGGGAACTTATCCCAGATCAGCTAAAAATATCTTAAAATCCCCTCTTAACCACCTGTTGTGAAATCACAAGGCTATAATAATAATACCTTTTGTTAACTCTACGCTTTGAATCTATTATTGTCATTTTGTCAATATTCATATCATCTTAAATTTTCATCAATTTAGTACTGTAAAAAAGTTTCACATCCAAAATATATCACATTCTCTCTCCTTCATAATACCACTAATTACAATATTTTTATTCAAAATAAAATCTATGATATTGCCAAAACTATTACAGTTTTGTAAAAAATTGCACGATAACCACTAGAGGTTATCCCCTTTCTATAAAATTGTGACTTTGTAGTCATGATATAACAAAAAATTTGTGATATTGCACTCTCTAGAAGCATTATTTCATTAGTCTAGTTGTGCATTTGTGGTTTTATCTTCTACAATTGTGTTTTTGCATTCATTTTTGCCTTCAATATGTCCTTTTTGAGTGCATTTTAGAGTCATTTTTAGTAATTCTTGGGTCATTCCAAGAATATTGTTTCCCCTTAACCCCACAAGGGGCATTGACCCTTGATCCCACTGAGGGCTTTGACTCCTCCCCCCCCCCCCCCCCCCCCCCCACATCATGGCCCCCTTACCCAAAGAAGTTATAGAGTAAAATTGGGATTTTTTGGTGTTTTTATTAAGGCTTATTAGACTAACATTTTATTTCTTGAAAGAGTGAATCTAGTAGAAATTTTAACTTGATAAAATATTCTCTTATAGGTCATATATTTCATCTAACATATTTATCTTACAGGTTACCCTTTCACAAAGTGTCAATCAAACTACTAATCATTTTCTTGCGGGCCACCTATCAAAGACATTTTGGCATCTTAAAACTCATTTTCTTTTGCCTAAAATCATTCTAGTCACTTTGTCTAAATCATGTTTTCTAAATTACTCTGAATATATCATGTATATTCTTTTATATCATTGATATTGTATATATCTCACATCTAATTAATCGATTAATTAATCTCTTTTTGGACTGCTTGTCTGTCACCCAAGGGTCATGGTGGTGTATTTTATCTTCCTTGCATCCTTCTGACAAATTTTAAAGGATCAAAAACCAATAATAAACCCTCCCATTTTTCATTTTTAGGGGAAACATGATGTGGAATTGATACCCACAGACTTGTTGTAGTCTTAGGGGGATAATGATCATAGATTTCACCACCACACACTAATCCATATTTCATGTTCTAATAGAGTACAAATATTAGGGACAACTATTATTAGGCTAAATGGTTAGCCCCATACTGGTCATTCATGAAGGGGAAGAGTTCATTTTTTGAACTAGGTATTAGACAACACCATACATGGACTTGGAACCCACTACACCTAAAATATATTAGGGATGTCCCTAGAGAGCCTATTTAGCCTAGGTATTCATCGATGTTGACAAAAAACTCTCTTCATCAGGGTCCTAATCATTAGTTTACTAGTGTTTAATCAAGTTTGAGTCCTATGCATTATCCTAATCCCATCAACCTAATAATATAATCATCACATCCTATTTGAGTTTATAATATTAGTCTTTAGCTAGTATTAATATAATCAATCAATCCAAAATAAGTTTCTCAGGCCAATCATCCCCTCATCTAATTTCGTAGATCACTTAGTTGAATCCAATCCCAATCATAAAACATTTAGATCATGTCATAATTGGTCTACTTAAATATTATATTATCCCATCCAACATATCATATCATTGAGTCAAACTTGAGATAAAACTAAAGGAAGCCTTTATACAAATTTGTTCCACAATCCCATACTCATCCCTTAGTATTTCCATTATATCTCTTGCACCTGCTGATTAGGGCCAATGAACCACATCATATGTACTTTTTCCCATCCTTATCCATGACATCCAAAATAAATTTGGTCAATACCCTAATTAAGTAATAATTCCTTCCCAATAGGGATATTCTCCTTTCACACCTTCTTGAGATGAGAAATCCACATCCCACATCCTTCAACCCTATCCATTCAACATTATCTCTAGTCCATACTCATCCACATGAGTCTCATTCCAATCCTTCATCCACCAATCATAGCCAATCATCTACCCCTTTTTATACTATAAAAAGGACTATTATCCTGGTCACCTCATCTATTACGAGTCCACTCACCCAATCATGTCAACAACCATGTGATCTAAAATCTAATGCTTCCACATCTAAGTCATGAAGTAAAGACAAGCCTTATACTTCTCTTTGTATATTCTTAGAATCCCTCTTCCACCAACTTATTGCCACTAATATGATGGTTTATCCACCCATATGACATCTTAATCCTACTAATCATAAGCCCTGTTAGTATAATTCTAATCAATACTATGCATATCAATAAACATGGGGGCATAACATTAATCTATATTTTAATTTCCAAAACTACATCCAAGGCCTCATCGATCATGGTGACATAGAAATAGAGAATGAATCAGATGAGTCTACCTCCTAAAGTGAATAATAAGAGGAATGACAAGATTCTATTCTCGATCAATATCAATCCCTTCCCTCTCTAAGCCAAGGTCAAGACATCACATTCATCTTACATGGTCCCCCCATCTTCAAAACATTTTCCATCAAAGATGACTCTATTCCTTATGAGACTAGTCATTCCTTCCCTCAAGAGTCTTTATATGGACCTATATTTATTGTATCCATTATTCCTCTATCATCTCCTCCTCATCCATCATATCAAAGGAGCCACATTGAGAGGTCATTTATGGACATTGAATCTTCTAATAGAAACATTACATCATGTACATTAGAGTTAGCATCAGAGTTAATACAAGTGTTATCTACATTAGGATCATGTTCAATTCTAGTATCTAAATATGACTCCTCATAAAAAACATCATTCCTCATATATATTATAGTAGATGATGACTATGTCTGCCCTTTTGAAGATCCTTAAGTTTGGATAACAATAAGTCATGAGGCATATCTTTTGATCCCAATCAGGATGATGTAGTCATAACCAAATTTTTACAAGTTTTATCTATAGAATATTGTCAAAGTGGATATGATCCTACCTTAGACGTGTGTATTCTAGATAGTATTAGTGATCTTTTTGCTCATCCTGAGGAGATATTTTTTAATGTCAAAACTGAGCCTCCTAGGAATCCTTGTGAAGACCATGATGTCCCATCACCACTCATTAACCTCATTATATAATATCCATCACATTCATCCATCATAGACCCATTTATTCCTATCAATGATTATTTAATCACCTCCCTTCATGGGAATGAATAGGAATATACATCATTGGATTTTTCTTTGAGTAATATAACATGTGCCACAAACACAAAAGTCCAAGACCATATTTAGAAACTCAATCATAATGATCAAATCACCTTTGATCTAATAAAATCAAATCATCAACCTAATCCAAAAGTGTCTTCCTCTCTAGAATCCCAATGCCAAGCACTAGGGGATCATCAAAGTCAAAAATCATTCTCTTCTAGTGAAGCCCAATGTCAAGAAGTATGGGATCATCAAAGTAAAAAATAACTCTCCTCTGGTGAATCTCAAAGTTAGGTACTTGGGCAAATTTAAGATATAACCAAGTATAAAAATCAAAATAATGTCAAAATCAATATCCATATGGCCAATAATCCTTCAAATGAGGGGATCAAAGATGAACTGCAAAGTCAAAGTGTCTTGAATCTCTTAGATTCTTTTGTCACATAGAACCAATCAAATATGGAATGTCCAACATCTCTAATGATGTGTGAAACTATTATTCCCACTCCTCACTCATTCATCACACCTCCCCATCATGATCCTATCATCCATTCACAACCCATACACCCCTATCAACATCAAGATCTAATCTAGTCCATACCTCACATCACCTTCCCAAACAACATCATCTCTCATAGGGGTAATGAAGATACCTAGCCTAGATATATGGATGGGTCATAATCAAGTGTAAATGAAGGACGCCAAGACATCAATACATCCAGTAGCAACAACTTGAGCCAAACATCACACATCTCTAAAATAGGTGTTGGTTAAATATAAATAAGGTGTCATCATTATTGTATATCGTACCCATATCCAATAAATTGAGATGCCATCAAAAAATTACAAAAAAAAAGTCAAAAGTAAAAAATAAAATAAAACAAAAATCATTTTTCCAATGGTGAAATCCAATCTTCTAGCATCTTGGGCAAGTACCATGATGAAAAAGATTTTTTGACATCATGGTAAAATAATCTATTATTTTCATTTCACCTTAACACTTGGGGATAAATCCATCCATTTCATGTACTTTATCAATCCCATCTATGTCATCCATGTCTATATTATCTCTCTATCCATAGTCATCATAGGCCCTCATATCATGTATACTATTATGTCCCTCAATTTTTCCCATCTCAACCTTCTTAAGGACATGGAATATGTCTTGAGCAATGTTCTAGAATCATCTTGGCATATTCTCTAATGAAAACTCAAGAAACTAGATATATGATTCCTTCATGATGTGGTCATTGGAAATTTATAGTCCATTCGTCCTTCATCCTCATCCCCTTTCCATATCACCCTCATCCTTCTATCATTCCATCCATATTTATCCTGGTTGTTATGATTAGTGTTCCATTTTTTAGTAACCCCATTTGTATAGTGTGCATACATATTCCAAAAATCCATAAAAATTAAAATATTTTAAAAACACTAAAAATTATAACATCCACAAAATCCAAAAACATCTAAGTCATCTTGTTTAATGTCATCTTGTCATATGTCCTCATTATCCCAATCATCCTATCTAAAGTCGTATCCATCTTATCCTCTTATCATCTTTCCTTCTCCCAATACCTTAGTCATCTTATCCTATGTCTTCATACACCTTATCCTAATCCAAGTCCTTAGTCTACTCCAAGTCCATACATTTTCCAATTTCCTATCCTTAATATATATTCACATCATGATCACCCTAGTCCAACTCATCACCCAATAAATTCTTCCATTGACTCTAATCAAAATAATCAATAAGATGTGTATGTCTATATATGATACTTGTGTGTGCTACTTGTATGCTTTGTGTTATTTGACTTATTTGCACCATGCATGATTGTCTAATGTTTCATTTTTTATTTATGTTTATTTTTAGTCCTACATAATATATATTTTTGTCTATTGGGAAATGAATGAGGATGTTATCATGACACCAAAAAGCTATAATAATGATTTTAAGTGCCCTTGATGATACAAAGTTCACTATTTGCCCATGCCCTTTGGCACAATGTCCCGTTGGTCATACTTAAGTCATGGGGCATCTTGCCAAGTGTTAAATTTATCAGATTGTTTAGAATATGATGAGATTTATTACAAAAATTATGTATTGATCAAATACATTCTCATATTTATAATTATCATTTATCACTTGCCTACTCATTTAATCATATCACTCCCATCATCACATTCTATCATCCTTTTCATCATCAACATCTAACATATCATCTATCATCATTTATTCTAGTCTAACATCCATGTCACATATTATATCTAACAACTAACATGCTTAACCAACCTCATCATACTAATATCATAGGCCATCATTGTCATATTATATCCTCTAGTCTGAACTACATGGGCCTGAGGTCATTTCAAACTATGTAGGAAATGCTCTATGACATGGTGTTCACGAGGTCAGCTCAACCACTCTCTCCTCTTTCTCCATCATTCATCATAACATATATCTTGTCCTTCATCCTCACATATTGCACTAGTCAAATATTTGATCTATAATATCAATCATTAATTAATTATTCTATTGATCAATCACCATCTTTATAGTCATCTCCTTAATATTTTCATCAATCACCTGCACTTGTCAATTGGGCTTGACAAGTCACAACCTTCATATTTTCGTCATCCATCATCCATTATCATTGTTTGGTAAATTTAATCATTTATAGGTTACAATTCTTCCCTTGATTAAGACATGACTAGTACCATAATTCTATTTTCAATTATTGCTCCCTTACATGTGTCTTTGCTAAGGGCATCATCACTATTAATAACATCATAGCTCATTGATTTGATGCATTGAAATCCAATATTTACCCTTCATATTTTGGCCACTCAACCATATCATATACTCTCTTGTCAAGAATCTAGAACAACAAACATGCTCTGATTCCACTGTTAGGACCCGAAAGCACAATTGATTACCATGTACAAGCAACTAAATGTGGAATTAACTAGAAGTAACAAGTAACTAGAATTTAGAAATAACACAGAATATGAGAGACAATACCCAATTGTATTAAATACTCTTCTAAAAGGAAATACAATAAAGAAGATGCCATAGTCTTCTTCCTTACACACCTCTAGGGCATAAATAGTAAATCTCTTCAAGAGTTACTCTCTCAATTATGGTCCCAAAAACAACTCAAGCACAGAGTTCCTGTTCACCTCCAACCAGTCAGTATCACTACTGCCAATACACAAGTACTCCACATACTCCATGATCGAGTACACACCGTACTCTAAGTACACAATGTACTCTAAGTAGATCTCACCTGATCTTGCTACTTATTGTGTTGCTAACCTCCCTAATCTTGCACACCTACAAATCAACTTGGTTTTGCACACCTTCAAACCTAGATCTCACACACACATACACCTGCAGATCAATCGATCTTACTTACCATGTAGATCTCCCATGAACTTGCAACAACTTGCAATTCAAATGATCTTACAATTGGAAGGATCTATCTTGCCTTCCTCTATAGCACACCTATGGAACTAGGAGGAGATACCCTTGCTCTCTTCGCACTAAAGGAGCCAACCAAGCTCAACTCTAAACTAGCACACTTTACAATACAGCCCATGAGTCTATTATATAGATCCCATGCAAACAATAATTAGACATCCAATTATAATAATTAGATCCATAGCTCAAGACTAAAATTAGCTTTTTTACATGCAAACAACTAATTCGTTAACTTACTGTTCATCAACAAGCAATTCTAGAACTGCACAGGAGATTGACGTCGGTCCCTATCTGTCTGGAGATGATCGATGTCAGCTGATCTCTGATTGATGCTAGTTTCTCTATACACTGGATATGACTGACATCGGTTGTGCCTACCGACATCAGTTGTTGTAACACTGAGCAATCCTCCTCCATGTCTACATCAGTGAAGCTTTTAGCTCCACAACCTAACAATCTCCCACTTGGAGATAAATAGCTACACTATACCTATACCTATACACCATCTAATTTGTTTCTTGGCTTGTATCCCTCTTTAAGCTCAATCTTGAAGACCAACCACCACACAACCTGTGGTGCACCACCTATCATCCAAGTAACCTGCCAAATCTGAAGTGCTTGACCCTGCATAGCATGAATCCCTACTGCTAGTCCCTCTTAGATACCTGAGAACCCATTGAACCACTTTCCAATGCTTCCTTCCCGGATTGACTAAAAACCTGCTGGCAACTCCCACTACTGGGGCAATATCAGGGAGTACACATGTACTCAACCTCATCATGTGATTGGGGACCCTGTTCTGTGAACTATCCATCCATAGGTGCGCTTGTCATTCTACATCCTGCACTACCTTCACACAATCATCCTATGATAACATCAACTTGTGATCTTCCCTATCTTTAGGATTACTCATTCCAAAGAATTTTGCTCCTTCAAATTCTTCATGACACACTTCTAAACTAACTTTACCTTTAGCTCAAAAAAAAACCCTGCATGTGTGACCCTGCATCAAACAAGCACACAACACATAGTAATAGAATGATGTTGCAATCATCACCCACCTAGTAAAGAAAACCATAATGGTTACAATGACATTGACTAAAGCCATGCTCTGTCATCCACCTGTCAAACCTGTACCACTATCCTAGAGCTCCTCAAGACCATATGACCTGGCCTTCTATCTCACGTGTCCATTCTCTCTATTCTTTAACCAAGGAATCCATTCATCTTTCAGTGCCTTCATACCAGCTGGCAACCCTACCAAATCTCCCGTTTGGTTCTACATCTTAGGAATAAAATTCCTCATTCATGCCATGCTCCCACTGTTTCCTAGATCCTTCCTACTATGCAGTGAGCAATGAGTATAAAGAAGAGGAATAATGAATTTGAGGCTTACTTACCCTTTAAGTCCTTCATATGGATGTTTGAGACTCCTTGACAGCTTGCTATCTGCCCAAAATCCATTCCAGTGATCGACCTCGATCACCACATAGTCTGTATCTGACTGACATTGGTTCCATGTGACTGTCGTAACTATCAATGCTAGTTTCCTGACTGACATCAGTGTCTACCTATCACTGACGTCAGTTCCTTGACCAACATCGGTCTTACCCTGCCTGACACTATCGGCTCTGGTCTACACATGACTGACATCAACACCTATCTGTTCAATGCCAGTTCCTCCTGACCAATGCCAGTACCTGTGTTCTCTTGTGAGTGATGACTTTTTACCCGTGAGCTCTCTTTGGATCAAAACCCTATCCAAACTACCCTGCTCAAAGATATTCAGTCCCATATGCTGATCTCTATCCATCATCTCCTCCATGAACACCAAGGCTTTCCAGTTCTTAAGTCTATCAAACACATATGTCTTTCACTTAAAAACATGCATCTCCTTCTTGCTCATGTGACCAAGCCTACAAAGCCATGTCTTCACAATAGAAGAAGAATCAGTAATACAAACAAGTAGATAAAGAGTACCTACTTTCTTACCACATGCTAATTCAAGTGCATCCTTGGTAACATTCCAAGAATCCATTGTGAGAGTTACTATGCATCTCTCATCACCCAACTTTCCTAAAGCAATTAGCCACATCTTTAGAACTAGGACCTGCATGACATCCTTCAACACCCATGTGTTGGCCGCCTATAATTTCAGCTTCACTTCCCCTTTGCCAATACTTTGACAAGGCACACTAGCCCCTAAATAAATATTTCCAAAGTCTCCAAAGACCTTAACATGTAAAAATACTCTATTTCAAACTGCATGGAAAGAGGCAATATAATCTATAAAACAAGATTCTACTTTATCCAAGGAACATACTAGAGCATCCTGTGTAATAACACCTGCAACATCTGCTTCTTCAGTTCCTTCATGCTGATCTTCTACCAACCAACAATATTTCTTTACCTACTCTTTCTTTCCATAATACCATAATTTACCATTCGTGCTTTTCAATTCCTCCATTCTTATTATACTTTCTTCTGCCATTGCTATACTCCCACTCAATCAAAAAACCCTGAGAGTGACCTGTAATCAAACACAAAACTTACTCCCTGCAACCTTAGCTCTGATACCACTTGTCAAGAATCTAGAATAACAAACATGCTCTGATTCCATTGTTAGGACTCGAAAGCACAATTGATTACCATGCACACACAACTAAATGCAGAATTAACCAGAAGTAACAAGTAACTAGAATTCAAAAATAACACAAAATATGAGAGACAATACCCAATTGTATTAAATACTCTTCCAAAAGGAAATACAACAAAGAAGATGCCATAATCTTCTTCCTTACACACCTCTAGGGCTCCCACACCTCTAGGGAATAAACAGTAAATCTCTTCAAGAGCTCACTCTCTCAATTACAGTCCCAACAACAACTCAAGCACAGAGTTGCTGTTCATTTCCAACCATTTAGTATCACTACTGCCAGTACCACCAGTCAGTATCACTACTACCAATACACAAGTACTCGATGTACTCCACAATTGAGTACACACTGTACTCCAAGTACACAATGTACTCTAAGTAGATCTCACCTAATCTTGCTACCTGTTGTGTTGCTGACCTCCCTAATTTTACACACCTACAAATCAACCTGGTTCTACACACCTATAAACCTAGATCTCGCACACACATACACCTACAAATGAACTGATCTTATTTACCATGTAGATCTCCCATGAACTTACAACAACCTACAATTCAAATGATCTTACAATTGGAAGGATCTACCTTGCCTTCCTCTATACCACACTTGTGGAACTAGGAGGAGCTACCCTTACTCTCTTCACACTGAAGGAGCTAGCCAAGGTCAACTCTAAACTAGCACACTTTATAATACATCCCATGAGTCTATTATATAGATTCCATGCAAACAATAATTAGACATCTAATTACAATAATTAGATTTATAGCTCAAGACTAAAATTAGCCTTTTTACATGCAAAAAACTGGTTTATTAACTAACTGTTTGTCAACAAGCAATTTTGGAACCGCACAGGTGATTGACATCAGTCCCTGTCTATCTAGAGATGACTGACATTGGCTGATCTCTGACTGATGCCGGTTGCTCTGTACACTGGATATGACCGACATCGGTTGCGCCTACCAACATCGATTGCTATAACACTGAGAAATCCTCCTCCATGTTTGCATTAGTGAAGCTTTTAGCTCCACAACCTAACATCTCTCACATCCTTTTCCTCATATTTATCAACTTTAGCTTTGAGTTACACTCATTATTAATCTTATCAAATAATTGTCTATCCTACCATGTAGCTCTCCCTTGCATGTGTCCTTACTTGGGATACATTGAAATATTATAGCTTTTTAATCCTATCATCATCATGTTATGGTTGATTCCCCCTTGTGATGTGTCAACAACTTTGAAAAAGTCATTATCACTCCCTGTGCACATGACTTTTCCATGGGTATCATCAATTTGTATCTCACTACTCAAGTTGAATTCATCTTTTGAATCATCTCGAATCCCATCCCTTCATCTATACATTACACCCCACTCTAATTTCATATTTTGAGTAGTCATCCATCTCATTCTTCCTATCATGTCCCTATATGGGGCATCATATCCCCTAACATCATTTACTAACATGCATCTATGAAACGGTTTTTCTTTGAAAAACTATTACTCCCACTTCACCCACTTACAATTCCCTTTCAAAGAGGAGTAAAATATATGAACCTAAATTTTCTTTCCTTAATCATCACTAATATTACTATTAGTTGACACTAATTATGCTTATCTCATTTATACCTTCTAAGTTTGTCTTAATATACCCCCTTCTAGTCATTTATCTAATATCCCTAAAAATCTAATTGAATTGACCAAAAATTGTGATTATAATTTTGATCTAAATAGAATAAACTACCTAAATATGATAATTTAAACACAAAATTCACAATACACTTAATATGAGATATTATGAAAACAAATTAGAATAGATGAAGAAGATCTTACCAAATCCTTACTTCTACTATCCTCCATCCAAGATCTTCAAGTAGATTGTTGATTGTTTATTGCAATTAGACTCAAAATTTCAGCATGATGATAACTTGATTGATGTTTGTGATTATGGATTTGGCATGGAGATTGTATGGCTTCCTTCAATTTCTAGTTAGTTTGGCCATGGAGGAGTGGATTTTATAAATAATACAAGGGGAAGAAGATCAATGGATCCCATTCAAAGTTAAGCCTTGAGGATCAAGGGTGGAGGAATTTCCAAAGAATTAAAAATTCCTTGGAGGCCTCTAAAATAGAGGCTTCTAAAGAGAAGGGGCCAAGTTAGAAGAGGTTCTCAAATTAGAGAATTCTATAATCTCCTTGGGGATTAGAATAAGGATTAGGTAGGTGATTAGGGACTAGGGGTGTAGGAGAGCCTAGGGGTAGGCTTCGTAGGTGGGTCATGGGAATTTTAAATTCCCAAATAATGAATAAGAGAGATTAGGATGAAATTAAGAGATGATTAAAGGTATTAATAGATTGGTAGGGATGATATAAGGTTAGGAAATGAGTAATAATAAAGGGGGATATTAGATAGATGATTAGAAGGGGGTATATTAAGATGTAATTATAAGGGATAAATGATTAGGGACTAGGGGTGTATTGTGCATTTAGGGTTTAAATTATCAGATTTAGGTAGTTTAATCCATTTATCTCAAAATCACAATCAAAGTTATAGAATCTATATCTATTATACTTCTATCATATTCCATATTAGATATGCATGTGCATAGTAAACCAACTAAATACTCTTTTTTAAATTAATTGAAATATCATTCAATAGATGTACTTTCTATTCTCAACATATCTCAACATTTAAATTTATAATAATGTTTATCTTATTTTATAAATTAATTGGCCTGACATAGATCTATTTATCACCCTTTTCCTTATTTATTTCTATATTCTTAATCTTATACTATATTAGTCCAACTCAATTTACAGTTAAATAGTTACAAACTAGATGACCTTATCTAACTTTCTATCAACAAGTTTTGAATAATATTAAATGATGTTAAAAAAATGAGGGGACACACTACTAGCTATCTACTCTATTTTTTTAATAAAAATAATATTTCTTATTCTAATTTCAAAAAAATTACCTATTTATACTTTACCATTTAAAAACTAGAATTGAAATGCTACAATTCATGCTCTTACATCATTTTCAAATTTTTAATGTAGTCATCACATATAATATATGGAAGTTGAAATTTATTATTTTTTAGATAAAATATCCACAAGTAATTCCTTTTTGGCCCATCAACTCCTTGCACTTACCCTAATCTCGATCTCTAATAACCTCACTCTATTTTTTATGTTTTGACACCTATGACCTATAAAACATATTTAATATCCTTGATAGATTGGAAATAATATTTGAAATTTAAGAAAAATATCTATTTTGGGGAATGTGTTGAGGGTTAGATAGGTTTTTAAGAATCATCTAAAATTGAAAAAAATTAACTTGCATTTTTTGAAATAACTTTAGTGGCATACAAAACCCTACTGGGCATATGCATAAATTTGGGGGAGCCAAAAAGTGGATACAATTCTACCTTAAACTATTTCAAATACATGGTTCCTAAACTTATCCTCGATGATTACCAAGGCTAAACTACACACACATGAAAAATGTGTACACATAAAAATTACATAGGCAATTTTTATAGAATTAAACAAAAAAATGTGATATCCAAATCATTTGGCATTTCACATTACAAAAACCACAAGTAAAAAAGAAGACCAAACCCACATTTTAGAGCAAAAAGTTAGAACAAGCAAAATTTCACATTTTAGAGCCACCCACATTTCAATTCAATAATGCCATGTCGAAGTAGAGGTAAGCCAACATGTTTTAGTATAATTAGACCCTAGTTTTTTCAAATTTGTTATATTTTTATTGAAATTATTTCTAGTTTTACATTTTTAGTACATACATCTTCATGTGTAGTGGCTAATGTGCTATCACCTAACCCTCAAAACCCTCCTATCCCTCCTAACCCTCTAATCCCTCCTCACATGTGAAACCCTCCTAATCCTCCTCCCCTATAAAACCATTCTATCGCTCATGTAGTTCCTCAAGCCCCACAATGTAGTCAAGAGGATTTATCAAGCCACATAGTATAAAATAAGATCAAAATTAATAATTTGATTAAGTCATTAATGGATCCAAACTCAAACAACCCCCATTAAATTTATCTGGAAAACACACTATAAATATTAGTAGATCAAGTTGATTCATTAATGGGTCAAATTGATAGGTGAGATGACTATAAAAAAATATGTAGGACACTATTTTAACAAATTATTGGCAGTCATTGTTAAAGATAAAAACATAAACAAATCCCAAATTTGTGCCTTATTTATTTATGGGAAGACTAGTGAGCCATTTGATGTGATGTCCAAATGGATTCCAATCTATTGGTGCACTATTGATTTACTCAAACAAAAATTTTGGGACTGATGTTGGATGGTATTTGATCACCCACCTTGTAATAATAATGAGGTCCCAATCTATTTTATAAGAAAATTATATTGTGAGTTTGTGTTAAATTAAATCCCAAATTATTTTAATTTCTAAGAGTTACAGGGTAGGGGAAAGGGCTATGCATAGGATAGGTCAGGGTCATGATGTGTACATAATCAAATAGTGAGAGCACATGTTGACAAATCCCATATTATTAAGACATTACCCTTTACAATCAAGGAGACTATAGAGATTGATACCTTACATGTGCTGAAGGCACTTACTAACACCCTCATCTAGAATATGAACTAGGTTTTTCATACTCCTCATAAGAAGGGTGGACATGGTGAGGCTTCATCTAGCACTACTACTTGATGAGATCAATTATGAAAATTATGTGGTGCTACATGCACTAGACCTGATGAAGATGAGGAGTATTTCATGTAGTCCACACATGGTGGTTTTTCGATGGGCCTAGATGATATCGATATTTCTATCTTTCAACCATCTATATTTCATTTGATCACCTTGCCTAACACTTCCCAAATATGTTTAATATTATACTTATTAAAAAAATGTTAGACTTGTTAAATTTAAAATATTTGTATAATTTAAAAGGTAATTTGATGTATATGCACTATTTTTATGTTGCACAAGGTTTGTGGAGTCTAGATGAGCATGTGTGTTGCTCAGAGTGTGCCTACCATTTATACTTATATAAAGGTAATTTATAGCAATTAATTAATGTTATTATTCATTATACATATATATGTGTGTGTGTGCATTTTGAAGTGGTTGACAATGATATTTTGTATGTTTAGTTGATGACCATAGAAGACACTCCATTATTTATTATGGAGGGAACAAATGTAGGTGTTATTGTTATGATTTCATTTGCACAAAAAGTATTTGAGGTACATGGTCTAGTTATATATTACATATTGTTTAATTATAAATATGGACATGTGTTTTTTAATTATTCTCTATACTTGTGGAAATAGCTAAAGTAAAAAATAATTATCTATGTAGACTCTTTCGATGATGTCTTCTGTTCATGTTAAAATTATTAATAGGGTGGCATGCTACAATTTGATAATTTAATTTATAATTTATCATATTATATTTCAATGATTTAGTTTATGAGATAATTTTGAATTTTTATTTTGTATGCATATATACATTTGTAGGGACCTACACCTTCCATCATAAGCATCAAGTCATCGACTCATAGTAGTGATATTTTTCACAATCCTGTTCACCAATGTGAACCTATCATTGACCCTATTGAGCATCAATCTAAAATTTATCATGGATACTAGCTTGCAGTATGTGCACCTATGTATAATTTTTGTATGATTTAAAAATGTTAACATGTTAATTTGTTAAGAATCTTGTTATAACATGTACAATTTATAATCATATTTGCATATGAACAATTGGAGCTATAGGTGAGTTTGGAGCTGAAAAGGACTCAGTCAATCCACGTAGAGACCTTTAATTGTTAACAAGGCATCCATATGAGAGGCTTTGAAAATAAAGGCAAAGAGAGTGATGCATTTTGATGATTAGGAGATCATGTCTTATGACATTTTGTTGTATGCCTATATGTATTGATGTATAGTTGTTTGGAATATTGCATATTCTTATATGGCATTGACCTAAGATATTGTATTATGTTCACATTTTGTACTACTTTATGGATTTTATGGATATAATATATATACACATAATATTTCACTTTTTAGACATTAAAGTTTATTGAATGTTGTTAAAATACATGGAAAATTTACATATAATTATGTTAATATATTATTCAATAATTTGATCTGATTTTGAATATCTTTTGTACTATTTAACAAACCTTTGTTTACAATCCTTCATACTTTATTATCTTAAATTGGTCTTAAAATACCAATAGGTTTTAATCTACATAAAATATAATCATCTAAAAACCTTTGCAAAAACATCTTCCTCTTATACCTGTGACTACAATGTTGCTCCCAAACTCACTTGGCTCAATGCTTTGTCCTTTCTCTTTCCCACTAGGTTCATGTACATCCTCACTAGACTCTCTTTCTGTCAACACTATCTCAATCTCTTATGATTCCTTAAGGTTCTGATATTCACCTTAGTCACCTCTCAAATTTCAACTCACTCTAGAATCTCTACTATCTTTTTGCAATCAATCTTGTCTCAACCTCTCAATGCACCTTCTAGGCTTGTCTAAGCCTATTATCATTTAACTTATCTATATGCACTTAGAGTCAACTCCAATAGCTTTCAACCTCCTACCTTATCCTCAAACATTCCAACTAACCTTCCTAAATAACATCTAAATGTATAGGTATTATAACATCTAAATAAGAGTTTTTCTATGATATCATGAAGATAAGGAAGTGTCATTACCATGAAACTATCATTTGATATAAGCTCTATATTTTGAAAGGCATTCTAAAAACCTTGAAAAATAGCTATGGATAATGAAATTCAAGAGATAGATTATGACAGTCAAGCTATGGACTTTGGCAGTAGCACTACAGACTCTCACATCTCATTCTAAACCCATCCACAACATGTTCCAAGGCATTCCAAAAGTTCCTTTATCTATTCCATGATGATATAGGACTCTTCTAGATACTTTTTATTTGTGTGTGTGTGTGTGTGTGTGTGTGTGTGTGTGTGTGTGTGTGTGTGTGTGTGTGTGTGTGTGTGTGTGTGTGTGTGTACATACATACATACATACATACGCTTCTATTTATGTGTAGCCTTTTATTTATAGAAGCTAGTAGATTTAGGTTACAACTTTAAATAAGATGATATGGATACATTGTATATACAATTTGGTAACCATATATGGTTGGAAGAAGCAATTGAAAATCCCATGAGTATCTTCCCAACTGTATGTGGATCTTGTTGTAATGCTCTTCTCTAATCTCTTTGAATATCCTATTGTTTCAAGTTAGTTAAATTGTTACCTAGTATTTAGGATAATTAGTTTATTTTGTATCCAATAAAAGATAAATCCATTCTTTATCTGTACAGGAGTGAAATATTGTAAGAATTGTCACTTTTTAATACAAGATGTTTTTTTTGTAGAGTACTCTTTCATTTCTATGCGTTAGTCAAGATAGCTTTCTAAAGACTGAATTATTTTGACCCTGAATCCAAGGGTGAGCAAGGGCCCACTCCCCAAGGAGATAGGGTATGCACTTTTGGTGTTTATGATTTGTTTATGATTTATTTTTAATTATAATTAATATAAATAATTTATGTGATTGGATTGATAACCTACAGGTCATAATAGATTGTTAATGTATGTGTGTTTTATAACAAGCATTTATCACTTTTTCAATTTTAGTAACCTTAATTATGAAACTTAGCTTAGAGTGTGGTTTTCATATTTTATTTTAGTGTGTTTACTTTTCAACAACATTGTGTGATTGATTTCAAATCATTTTATTCAATTTGGTGTGTTTCTTTTAAACATATAGTTAAGACATTAAGAAGTAAGAACTTATGATAGGTCAATTATAAACCCCAAATGCTCCGGCCCCCACTCTCCCTTCACCCTGTGCACCGCCCCGACCCCCCCCCCCCCCCCCCCCCCCCCCCGCCCCCCCAAAAAAAAAAAAAAAAAAAACCAACACTATTAACTAAACCTAATAAATACCTTACTATAGACAGCGTTGGACACTGGCCCTAAAAAGAAATGACACCAACACAAATTGGTTAAATTAAGGAATAAAAATGATTCCCATCATTTTTAGCACCATTACTGAGGAAATATTATAAATTATTATTAAGGTAAACTCTTGAGCTATTAGTAAAAAATAAAAAAATAGAATAAATTACTCTCTTGTTAAATACAGGTATATGAGTAGGCAAAGGGATTCACAAGGAAGGTTTGTTCTAAAAGATCATCATCCTTTAGGAGAAAGTATGAAGGTAGTTTTAGAAAAGACAAATCTTGAAGAAAGAAATAAAAAATTCTTTTGAAAGTACATCCTAAGATCTATAGGAATATTCCTCTACAAAAGTTAAAAGTTTAGACACTAAACATCTCAAAGACCTTGAAGAATTTCTTCCTCTCAATATAACTCTATTTACAATGGGAGAAAATATAGGTCATGTAGAAAACTATTACAGGAATAATCCTGAGAGGACTTTCTCTTACCCCATCATCTTTGAGAATGATGGTCCAACAACAATGAAGAACATTTCCCCATCCAATCTACCAACTTTTAGAGGATTGTCCACTAAAGATCTAGATCAATTCCTTTTTGAGTTAAAATTTCTCTATCACACTTATGATTACACTTTAGATAATAAAAAGTTGAAACTCTTTCCCTCTACTTTGAAAGAATTAACAATGAGGTGGTTTATGTAAATGAACAAGGTGAAACCATAGGGTTAGGTGCTATTGAATGTGCATACATACATCTTAGGTCTAGAAAAATGTTACAATAACCTCAAATTATCATCACAAAAATTCCTCATGAAAATTCAAGTCAATAGACTCAACTAATGAAAAAATAAGAGTTTGAAGAGAAACTTGGAAAAATAGAGTAAGTCACCACAACTCCTCGACCTATTCCCTTTCTAGAACATTTGAAGGAAGTGGCAGATAAAAGGGAATCTAAATTGATTTAGGAACTTAGAAAACTCAATATATAAATTCCATTATTAAAATCCACTAGGGATATTATATAACTCAATTGGGTGATCAAAAATTTGTGTATTAAAATAACTAGTAGGAAAATACAATATCCTAAGACTATATAGGTCGATGGTAAGCTTGTTGATTTATTGGTAGGTAAACTAATTTTACCCAAATATGGTGACCTAGGGAGTCTTATCATTTCTATAATGATTGGAATGAAATAGATACCAAATATATTTTTGGACTTAGGAGATTATTTTAATGTAATGATTATAGACACCATGCAAAATCTCTTTCTAATAGATATGCAACCCACTACCACAATCTTACAAATGATAGATCATTCCACTACTAAACTAGAAGGCATCATTAAAGATATAACATTAACTATAAAGTCATAGGAATAACCCATTGATTTTATTATTTTCCAACTTAAAAACAAACAAATTGGATACCCATTGATCCTAGGAAGGCCGTGGTTAGCAATAGTGGTAGCTATAATTAATTACAGATCATGATATATGACCATCTTAAATAGTCTTAAAGGAAAATGCTTTTTTTTATATTCACCTACACAACCATAAATCAATCTTGTAAAACATTTTTGGGTAGATTAACTTGAATAAAAATGTTATATTATATGCTCTCTATCTATGGTCATAATCAATGATCATGTGGAATAAGTAGAGGATGAGTTAACAAGAAGTATCAGAAATGCTATAGACCTTATCAGTCCAGCTACAGACCTTGTTAGCCTAGATACTAAATTTGACATAAGATCCTATAATGAGATAATTTCTTATCCTTATGAATATCCATCCTTTTCCACCTCTTCCAATATTATGTATGACTATAGAGACATCTAACATAGTGTTATGCAATGGGCACATGAAGGTCAAAATACTTTTTTAATAGCCTTTTGTTGTCCTCAAGATGGAATGATTTCTCTAGGAGATAAATTTGTCAAAGATGATGTCACATTCCATATGTTTTTCCCACATCCTTATCCTCTCAAATATTTAATGAGTGAATTCAATAAAATATATTCTTCTCATCTAGGCACTTAGCAAATAATAGTAGCACTAGGGAAGTTACTCAACATTAATAGTTGGTTAATAGATGATCAGGAAGTAAATGTTTTTGATATAATTAGATAACATACTAATTTTTTTACTTGGGAATATCAATACATGAAGGGAATACATTCAAGTGTATTCACCCATCATATCTACATAGAGAACATTAAACCAATAAGGTAACCTCAAAGAAGAATTAATCCTACCTTAAGAGACATTGTGAAAACTGAGATAGAAAATTTACTAGAAGTGGGATTCATTTATTCTATTTATGATATCCAATGTTTCTCTCCCTTATTGTTCCTAATAAAAATGGTAAATGGAGAAATAAACAAAGAAACAATGAAAGAGTATTTTCCTTTACCCTTTATTGTCCAAGCACTTGACAACTTGGTAGAGAAAAGATACTTCTCTTTTTTGGATGGTTTTAGTGGGTACAATCAGTTACAAGTGGCACCTAAATATCATAATAAAACAAACTTAACTTGTCTATTGGGGATATTTTCATATAGGGTATTTCCCTTTGGTTTATACAATGCACCTACTACCTTCCAACAAGTAGTCTTAGCCATATTTTTAGATTTAACCAATAATTGTGTGGAAATTTACATGGATGATTTTACTATTCATGGATAATCCTTTGATGAAAGTTTGAATAATCTAAGAAAATTACTAAAAATATGTGAAGAACACCATTTATCCTTGAGTAATAATTTTTTTTTGATCATGGTAGAAGAAGGAATAGTTTTATGACATCATATTTCTTCAAAAAGAATCCAAATGGATCCAAATAAAATTAAAGTCATTTCAAACTTACTTATCCCTCTAAACCAGATTGATATCAAAAGTTTCTTAGGCTCTGTAAGATATTATAAAAGGTTTATAGAATATTTTATCAAAATTTCTTCTTTAATGTTTGCTTTGCTGATAAAAAAGAGTGAGTTTGTTTGGAGTCTAGATTGACAAGCCTTTGAGATTATTAAGGACAAACTAAGTTCCTCCCTAGTCCTAAGAGGACCTAATCGGTCACAACCCTTCCATATTTACACTGATTCATCTAATCATGCTATGGGATTAGCTATAGGACAAAAATATGAAGAAGGATAGATGTACGTCATATATTACATTAATAAGAACTTGACTCCTACTGATAGAAACTACACAACCAATGAGAAAGAATTCCTTGCTATGATTTATGCCATAAACAAGATTAGACACTATATCACTAGTTAAAAAATATTTGTATATATTGATCATGCAACTATTAGATATTTGATGAACACACTAGTGGTAGGAGGAAGAATTATAAGATGGCTATTACTATTACATGAATTTGAAATAATAATCATTAATAAACTTGGTAAGTATAATGTGGTTATTGATTCTCTTTCTAGATTGAACAATGCAGATGAATAAAAAATTATAGAAGATAATTTTTCGGATGAGAAACTATTTGTTGTTGCATCACAATCATCTTGGTTTTCTAATATAGAAAAAAAATTGGCTATAGGGGAGTTTACTTTTTAGTTCACTAGGAAAGAAAAGAAATGTTTGATTAAAGCAAGTTTTTGTTTTAAATGGATTAATGGTACATTGTTTAAATATGGACCTGACCATGTCTTCCATAGATGTGTAAAAGATAATGAAATGTATGACATCATTCATGCTTGCCATGATGAACCTAGTGGTAGACACTACTCAATCAAATAGTTAAAAAGATACATATGTAAATGTGTTCCATGTTAGAGAATGGGTAAACCTACACTATCTTCTAAAATATCCCTCCATCCTCAAGTAGTTTTGGAACCTTTTGAAAAGTAGGGCATGGACTTTACTAGGCCATACATCCACATTATCAAAGCAAGGAGTATTTATTGGTATGTACAAATTATGTGACCAAATGGGATAAAATACAAGATCTTCCATTTGCAAGAGAAGAGGTAGTAACATATTTTTATACTCCAAGATCATGTAGAGATTTGGAGTACCTAGAGAGATAGTATCTAATCAGGGACCCTAATTCATGTCCAAAATGATTCAATCATTCATAGAGATCTACCAAGTCAACCATAGAAAGTCTTCTACATACCACCCACAAGCAAATGGATAGGTAAAAGTTACCAATAGAGAATCAAAGAATTTCCTTACCAAGATTTTTAGTAGTAGTATGCAAAATTGGGTAACCAAGCTTTCAAAAGCTATATGGGCATACGACACAATGTGGAAGACCACTACTATTTTTTCACCATATGAATTAGTATTTGGTAAGAAACATTTCCTTTCAATTTAATTTGAGATGTAAACTTTAAAGACTACACTATAAGTAGGTATTAAATTAGATGAAACATAGAGAGGGATAATTCTATAGCTAAATAATCTAGATGAAATGAGACCAGAAGCTTTGTAGTAGACAGATATGATGCAATACCAGAAGAAGTAATGACATTATTTTCACATCAAGGAAAGATAATTCAAATAAGGATATTTCCCATTTTTTTATGATTCTAAGTACCAACACTTTAAAGGTAAGTTGAGAACTAGATGGCTAGGACTGTTTTAGATAGAAAATATTTTTAATAATGGCTTAGTATAATTTTTACCTCTAGATGGTAATTAGAAGAAACTCATAGTTAATGGACATAGGTTGAAGCTATACCAAAAGCCTTTCAATAAAGAAAAATTAATCTAGTTGATATAAAATGAGTTTGGCCTCATGGAAGAAATCAAAGCTTCCATGACAAATGATCCTTGAAGAAAAGATTGTCTTAAGAAAGGAAGTGGATTCACATCTTCTCTAAAAAAATAAGTAAAAAAAATCAACAATGAAAATCTTTAGGGATATTATAGACAGTCATGACCAGAAAACCAACTTGTTGATTTATCATGTAATGAAAAATGAGCTTTGACCAAAAAACTAGTAAATGACTAGTCAAAGGCAAATAAATAAATAAAA
Source organism: Torreya grandis (assembly GCA_037957365.1). Lineage (NCBI taxonomy): Eukaryota > Viridiplantae > Streptophyta > Pinopsida > Cupressales > Taxaceae > Torreya > Torreya grandis. The sequence goes on from JARHVA010006790.1 coordinate 262,790, forward strand.
AATTAGAAAAGTGAGTTCAAAAATTTAGGAATATCATCATCTATGATTGATTATACTTATTCCCAAAGTAATAAACATTGATATTGTCTTATTCTATACCATTCTTCAAACTAATCCATGCAATTTATTTTTATTAGAATAGGTAAAAAAGGACAAGAAAGGACAACATCATGGGTTTTAGAGGTATAGTATTTATTCTTTTACTAAGGGTTATCTTGTAAGTTTCTAAGTCTACAAGTATATGCTCAATCTTTAGCAAGTCTCCATAGTTTTTATGCAAAGGATGTGTGAAGACCTAATCCTAAGATATTCCCATGTTAGCATAGAATATTTTCAAAAAATTAACCTTTTGACATGACTAAAATCTATAGACTCTATCTTGTCAAGTAAAATGCACTTCCATGATAACCTTGTCTTTGTCATCACATCACAATTAATGTGGAAAAACAATTGATGGAAAGATTGGTGATGTGATGATTACAAATGGATAAAAAGGGAATAATAATTAATCATTGTTATTTCATGACATGATAAGATAAAATTTTCATCATCACACCACATGCTTGGAGAGATTCAGGCTTCATCCATAACACTAAGATAAAAAGGGTACCGTTGATACCATAATCCATTTCTTGAACCCAACAAAGTGTCATTTTCATTATTGAGTAGATTTGTAAACTATTATGGTTTGTGAGACTTGAAGAAATTAGAATGGGATGGAATAATAAATCCAAGACTAAATCCATAGAAGGTCTCTTAGAAGACAAATAAGCAAAACCAATGTTTGAAGCTATAGGGTGGCTTAAGTTTTTGATGAAATTCTAGAGGTTTGACGAAAAACTTATCATAGATTTCATTCTCCACTTGAAGAATATTTTCTCCACTATTAGAGGCATAAAAATTCTATTCTCTAGCTAGGTCACTAGTGAATTATCTAGGATTCTAGATAGAGGGGCTAGGATCACAAGAAGATCTTCTTTAAATGACCTCATTTCCATTTTCCATGGTGAGGGAGAACCAATGATAGATTGTGTTCATGACATTAATGGAAAGATCAAAGTCATCAATAGAGAATTATTATCAGAACCATGGAGGTTTGTATCTTTTTAGATAATCAAATATCTCACTTGTGATAGGTAGTGTAGTGTTTTGAGTTGTGTTGTGATAAGAATGTTGATTTATTTGAGGTATGGTCTAACAAACCCTAAGCATAGAATAAAATTACATTCATTTTTGTTAGGGTATATAAAATTAATACCCATGAGGTGCCCTAGTAATCTATCCTCTTCTACCATCATATACTTATTTAGTTGATAATCCAACATCATTTTATTCAGCAAGAGTAGGGCACAGAAGCATGGATAGCCTTTTGTGAGGGAAATAAGAGGAAACACCTAAATATTTCCAAGAGCATACCACAAGATCCTTTTGATCATGCTCTAGGGCTCCACCAAAGGTCTCTTCCTTTAGTAGCTACTTCCAAATTAGTCTTAAGTAAAAGATCAACCTTTAGGGCTGTTGCACCTAGACCTATAAGTCCCCTCAATGTGGTTGTACCACTAGATCTAAGAAGAAGATAAAGACTTATGTCCTAAAAAAGAAACCCTAAGCCATATTATCAACCTACTTCTATATGGGAACTCATTCATATCATAAAAGATAAACCTAATGCAGACCCTATTCCACATCTAACACCTCAAGAGGCCTCACATGAATAAATTATTCCTTTCACTCAAAAAAAAGAAGAAAATTGATATTAGTTGTTGATTATGATGAAGTAATTATTGAATAAACCCTTGACAACCTATGATAGGAATCCACTACCAATGTAGCACAAGACAAAGAGGAATTTGAGACTCCCTTTCCACAAGATGTTTTTGAATAAACTATTCCTTTTACCTCAACACAAACATCCATTGATAAAGGTAAAGCTTCCTTGATTGATGAAGAAGCCCAAACATCAAAAGAGACAAAAGATGTAGAAATACATTATGCCTTTATATTATCCTAGTTAGAAGCTACAGTCAAACAAAACATAGAGAAAATTGGTCATCTAGTATCTTTAGTCTAGTGTAAGGATTTTGTTATCTTTCTTTTGTCGCAAAATATAGATAAAATTAAAACTCAATATTTTGAGAAGGATGAATAGATAGTATCCTTACATAATAAATTGGATGAATCTAAGAATGAGGTTAATGATTTGTTGAGTTATTCAAAGAAAATTGAAGAAGATAATGTTTCCTTGAAAATGAATCTCCTTAAATCTGAACAGGGGAATACAACATTGAAAGTACAAATAGCCTTTAGTTCTTATATTGTACTTCCCAAACCTATGGTAGAATAAGATTATCAAACCATTATGTGCTACCTTGATGTCAAAAGTCATAGGGAACAAACTTATTTTGATCTTGGAGAATTAAATAAGTCAAACAAACTTATTAATAAAGATAAACAAAATTTGCAAGAAGACTTGACATAAGCACAATAAGAGGAAGAACAAACTAGAAAACTATGCAGTTTACCTATCAGCTTGGTGAAAAGATTTTAGCTTGTAAGAGTCCATCTCCCTCCTATAGTTTATTATTACATGATCAATTTTGTAGATGGAAGTTACTCCAAATGTCTTATGGATTTCCACATGATATTAACACAATTGAAAAATTCTTGACAATTTATCAAAAAAGTACCCTTGATAGACACGATTTATTATGTAAATTTTATCCATGTCATAGTATTTTGGGAAACATTAATGATTTCTTGGTCAATATATTTATTGGTGAGTTAAAATTGAGAATCCTTCTCTCCACCTACAAAAATAAAATAACATGGGAGGATATATATAATGATCATGTGAGTAATACAAGAGAAGTTTGCATATGCATCAAACTTAATTTTGGTAATGCATGACATGTACTAAAAAAAATTAAAATCTTCTATTTTTAACATTATAAAATCTATTATCACTATCTTAATTCTCTAGAGGATGGTATTATCAATTTTGAATTGTTTAATTAACATTTCTTTGATCAAGTTATAACTGCCTATAGTCAACACTAGCATATGTTGATAGTTCCTTTAAAAAGGAGAGAAGTTATCTCTCCTACTACTATAAGATCGACCCTTAGGAGAGTCAAGGCCATCACTCAGATCATTACCAATGTACTTCAAGATGGAGGACACAAATTTTGGATTATAATGAGATTCAAACCACCTCTATTGCTTTCTCCCATGTCTCCATGGCAGCACATAGGGAGACAATCTGAAGAATAATTTGCTCTTTGGATTGACTTTGTTAATAGGGATATGGGATTTACTTCTTCTCATGAGAAAATATTAAAATATTTATACTCTATCTAGATCTCAACCTTAAATTAGAGAATATAATCCATAGTTATGAAAACAAGAGAAGATAGTTTTTAATGGGACTTGCAAAAGGTAAGGTATGGGGAAACGTTGAGTCAAAACTATGATTCATTATAACCATGATATATCATTCTTGATAGCCATAAATATGCCATTTGAGTTGAGTATTGCATGTAGTCTTAGGGTTTATAACTAGCCTAAGGTAAAAGATGAATACTTTTATTTCTATAAGTTTATATGAATCTAAGTTAGCATTCTTTACATGATGTTCTAACTATTTGGATGTTTAGTCCTCCATATTTGATATGCACAGGTATTATATCATCTAAATTTTTTTTCTATGATATTATGAAGACAAGGAAGTGGTGTTACCATGAATTTAGTATTCTATCAAAGATATAGACTTTGTTAGGCATTCTATGGCCCTTGATATATAACTACATATCATGATAGTTAAGCTATGAAATTTGATAGTCATGCTACAAACTCACACAACTTACTATAGACTCATCCACAACATATATCATTGCATTATAGAAGTTTCTTTAGCTATTCCATAATGATCTATGACTCCTCTAAATACTTTCTATTTTTACATATGTCTGTATATAGACTTTTATTTATGTGTATCTTTCTATTTATAGAAGCTAGTAGATTTAGGTTGCAACTTTAGATAAAATGATATGGATACATAGTATATAATATTTGATAACTAGATATGGTTCAAAGAAGTAGTTGTAAATCCCATGAGGATATTCTCAACTGCATGTGGATCTTGTTTTAACGTTCTTCTCTATTTTGGCCATATAAACCAATCTCTTTGAATATCCTCTTGTTTTAAGTTAGTTAGGTTATTACCTAATATTAGGATAGTTAGTTTCTTTTGTATCCAATAAAAGACATATCCATGATCGATTTATAGAGGTGTGAAACATTTTAAGAATTATCATTTTTGAATACAAGAATATTTTATGGTATAATAGTCTTTCATTTTTATGCATTAGTCAAGATAGATTTCTAAAGACTAAATTGTTTTGACCTTGAGTCCAAGGGTGAGCAAGGGATCTCTCCCCAAGGAGACAGGATGTGTAATTTTGGTATTTATTATTTGTTTTATATTTATTTTTAATTATAATTAATATAAATACTTTGTGTGATTAAATTGATAATCTATAGGTCAAAATAGATTGTTAATGTATTTGTGTTTTATAACAATCATTTATCATTTCTTCAATTTCTATAATCTTAATTTTGCAACATAGTTTAGAGTGTAGATTTGATATTTGATTTCAGTGTGTTTACTTTTAAGCATCATTATGTGATTGATTTTAAAGCATTTAATTAAGTTTGGTGTGTTTAAATTTTGAGCAAGTGTGTTTATTTTAAGCATTTAGTTAACAAATTATGAAGTAAGAACTTAGGATAGATCAACTCTAACCCCCCCACCCCCCCCCCCCCCCCGCTAGCGAACATTGTTAGCTCAACCTAGTAAATACCTTGCTATAGACAACCTTGGACACTAGCCCTAGTAAGAAATTAAAAAAACATAGATTGGTTAAATGAAAGGTTAATAATGACTCCCATCATTTTTGGTACCATTTTTGGGGAAATATTATAAAGTGTTAGTAAGGTAAAATCTTAAGCTAATAGTAAAAAAAATAGAATAATTTAATCTCTTATTAAATATAGGTATATGAGTAGGTAAAGGGATTTAGAAGGAAGGTTTATTATAAAATATACTCATCCTTTAGAAGAGAGAATAAATTTAATCTCAAAAAAGATAGAAAGCTTGAAGAAAGAAATAAGTGATTCTTTTGAAAGTACATGCTGAGATCTAGAGGAACCTTCCTCTGTAAAAATTAGAATTTTAGATAGTGAATAGCCATAAGACCTTTAAGAATCTCCTCCTCGCAATATAACTCTATTTACAATGGGATAAAACATAGGTCATGTAGAAAACCCTTGAGTAATTCTCCTGAGAGGACTCTCTCTTACCCCATTTTCTTTGAGAATGATGATCGAACAACAATGAAGAATAATTTCCCATCCAATCTACCTACCTTTAGAGGAATGTCTACTGAAGACCCAAATTAATTCCTTTTTGAGTTCAAAATTCTCTACCAAACCTATGATTACACTTTAGACCATTAAAAGTTGAAACTCTTGACTTCTACTTTGAAGGAAGGAGAAATGAGTTGGTTTATGGGCCTAGTAGGAAACTCTAGCAACACTTGGAGAGAAATGGAAATAATATTTATGAATAAATACAAAGATTACTATAGGGTAAAAGATATAAAATAAGAATTTTTGAAGATAAAAAAAAATGAAGATGAGAAGCTTGAAGTTTATCTAGACCAGTTTGCTTTTACCCATAACAAGTGTGAATATGAAATATCTGAAGAAGTGATGAAAACTATTTTTATTAAAGGATTGGATTATTCCTATAGGGATTATTTGAATCTCATGGGGAATGGAGATATTACCAAACTATACTTTTAAGATATTACATAATTATGTACTAACTACTCTAAATAAAACCTAGCAGTATGACAGATAAACTAGGGAAATCTAGTTATTCAAACCAACTCATGGAGGAACTACAAAATTTCAAAACAAATATACTAGTCCAACTAAACAAAATATTATATGGATTGGAATCTGAGGATAAATATAACACTGAACCACTAAAAATCTATTGTCCAAATTTTAGATTAAAACACGCACTCAAGGATTATCCTCTAGATAAAACATAAATCTATAGAATATCTAATGCTTAAGATCATGATACAAGAAAGTGTAGTCATATTACTACTCTTAAGAACTAGTTTAAACATGATATATAGAACATAGAGGAATCAAACTATATATAAAGGCAAGGAAATGCCTTCCCACAAAAACAACCATAGAAGTTTGGCTCAAGGATTCCTTTTACAAATTGACATTCACCTCCACAAGTTTGGGTAGTGCCACATTAATGGGGAAACAAAGAATGGATGCCACAATTATGGATGATTCTTTAAACCTTTTCAATAAAACTAGATACGTAAAGCTTATCAGAAACCATGGGTAAATCAACATTGGAACCCTAGCCCAAACTATAATCAATAACAAAGAAGGTTTCCACAACAATAAGCATTGATGGCTCCTTAGGAAACTCAAGCACTCCCATAGAGCAAGTAAACCAACCTCAAATACTTGCCCAGTTGGTAAAAAATCCAAACAATAAGTAGTTTTATGTAAAATAACAAGGTGAAACCATAGGGGTAGGTGATATTAAATGTGCATACATACATCAAGTCAGGAAAAATGTTACAAGAACCTCATATTATCATCACAAAAATGCCTCATGAAAAAGAATTTCAACAAACTCAACTAGTGAAAGAAGAAGAGTTAGAAGAGAAACCTAGAAAAATAGAGGAAGTCACCATAACTCCTCTACATGTTCCCTTTATATATTGATTGAAGGAAGTGGAAGATAAAAGGGAATCTGAATAGATTTAGGAACTCATAAAACTCAATATATAAATTCCATTATTGTAAGCCATTAGGGGCATTCTAGAACTCAATCATGTGATAAACATTTTGTGTATTAAGACACTTGATAGGAAAATATAATATCCCAATACTATACAAGTGGATGGAAAGCTTTTTGATTTATTAGTAGGTAAGCTACTTTTACCCAAATATGGGGACCTAGGGGGTCTTGTCATTTGTGTAATGATTGGAAAGAAAGAGATACCAAATGAATTAGTGGAATTAGAAGTTGCTATTAATGTAATGAATATAGGCACCATGTAAAATATCTCTCTAATAGATAAATAACCCACCACCATAATTTTATAAATGATAGATCATTCCACTGCTAAACCAAAAGGTGTCATCGAATATATAACATTAACTATAGAGTCATGGAAATACCCCATTGATCTGATTGTTCTTCAACCTAAAAATAAATAAATTGGATACCCATTGATCCTAGGAAGGCCCTAGTTAGTAATATTTGTATCTCTAATTGATTGCATATTAGGAGATATGACCATCTCAAATGGTATTAAATCAAAACACATTTCTTTATATTCACCTATGCAACCAACAATCAATCTTGTAAAATAATTATGGTTAGATTAACCTGAAGAAAAATGTGATAGTATCTCCTCTCTATCTATGGTCACAATCAATGATCACGTGGAAGAAATAGAGGATGAGTTGACAAGAAGTATTCAAAATAATATGGATTTTAACAATCTAGCTACATACCTTATTAGTCTAGCTATGAATCTTATCAGTCTAGCTATGGAATTTGACATAACATCCTATAATGAGAGCATTTCCTATCCTTGTGAATGTTCATCCTTTCCCACCTCTTTTAGCATTATATATGACCATAGATACATCTAACATAATGTTATGCAATGGGCACATGAAGGTCAAAATACTTTTTTTATAGCCTTCTATTGTCCTCTAGATGGAGTGATTTCTCTAGGAGATAAATACGTTAAAGATGTTTTTACATTCCATATGTTGTTGCCACATCCCTATCCTCTCAAATTTTTAATGAGTGAATTCAAATAAATATATTCTTCTCATCTAGTCACTAAGCAAATAATAGTAGCACTAGGGAAGTTAATGAACATAAATAGTTGGTTGACAGATGATCAAGAAGTAAATGTCTTTGATGTACTTAGAGAACATACTAAAGATTCTAATTGGGAATATCAAGACATTAAGGGAATCCATCCAAGTGTATGCACCCACCATATCTACACATAGAACACTAAAGCAATAAGGTAACCTCAGAAAAGAATTAATCCTACCTTAAGAGACATTGTGAAAATTGAAATAGAAAAGTTGCTAGAAGTGGGATTCATTTATTCTATTTATGACAGCCAATGGATCTCTCCCTTGGTTATTGTTCCTAAGAAAAATTGTAAATGGAGAGTATGCATAGGCTATAAGGAATTGAATAAAATAACCATGAAAGATTATTTTTCTTTACCCTTTATTGACCAAGTACTTGACAACTTGACAGGGAAAATATACTTCTCTTTCTTGAATGGTTTTAGTGGGTACAATCAAATATAAGTGGCACCTAAATATTAAGATAAAATATCCTTAATTTTTTCATGGGAGACATTTGCATATAGGGTATTGCCCTTTCATTTGAGCAATGCACCTGCTACCTTCTAATGAGTAGTCTTAGACATATTTTCAAATTTAACCAATGATTGTGTGGAAATTTACATGGATGATTTTATTTTTCATGGAGAATAATTTGATGAAAGTCTAAATAATATAAGCAAAGTAAGAAAAATATGTGAAGAACACCATCTATCTTTGAGTCATGAAAAATGTCTAATCATGGTAGTAGAAGAAATAGTTTTAGAACACAATATTTTTTAAAAAGGAATCCAAGTGGATCCAAGGAAAATTGAAGTCATTTCAAACTTACCTATCCTTCAAAACCATACTGATATCAAAAGCTTCTTAGGCCATGTAGGATATTACATAAGGTTTATATAATATTTCAGCAAAATTATTGCTCCAATGTTTGTTTTGCTGACAAACGAGAGTGAGTTTGTTTGGAGTCCAGTTTGCCAACAAGCCTTTGAGACTATTAAGGAGAAACTGAGTTCTATCCTAGTCTTAAGAGGACCTAATTGGTCACATCCCTTCCATATTGACACTAATGCATATAATCATGCTATGGGGGCAGTTTTAGGACAAACATATGAAGAAATAAAAATGCACACCATATATTACATTAGCAAGAACTTGAATCATACTGAGAGAAATTACACAACCAATGTGAAATAAATTTATTGCTATGATTTATGCCATAAACATGTTTAGACACTATATCACTGGTTACAAAATATTTGTATATACTAATCATGCAGCTATTAGATATTTGATGAATAAATCAGTGGTAAAAGGAAAGATTATTATTGTTAAAATAAGTTGACATAAAAATCATTAATAGACCTGGTAAGTTAAATGTGGTTGCTAATTTTATTTCTAGATTGAACAATGCAGATGAAGAAGAACCTATAGAAGACAATTTACTAGATGATCAACTATTTGTTGTTGAAATAAAATAACCTTTTTTTCTAATATAGAAAACTTTTTGGCTAGATGGAAATTTCATTTCTAGCTCACTAAGAAAAAAGAAGAAACATTTTATTAAAGCAAGTTCTTGTTTTAAATGGATTACTGGTATATTATTTAAATATGGACTTGATCATGTCTTCCATAGGTGTGTAAAAGAGAATGAAATTTATGACATCATTCTTGATTACCATGATGAACCTAGTGGAAGACACTACTCAGTCAAAAGTATAATGCACAATATCCTTGGAGTTGGCTACTACTGGCCAACTCTTCATAAGCAGTTAAAAAGGTACATTTAGCAATGTGATCCATGTCAAAGAATGTGTAAACCTACACTATCTTCTGAAATGCCCCTCCATCCTCATATAGTTTTGGAACATTTTTAAAATTGGGGCATGGAATTTTTTGGGCTCATATATCCACCTTCTCAATACAAGGAGTATTTTCTATTATGTACAGATTATGTGACCAAATAGGTTAAAATACATGCTCTTTCATTTGTAAGATAAGAGGTAGTAATAGACTTTTTATACTCTAATATTATGTAGATATTTAGAGCACCTAGAGAGATAGTATCTAATTAGGGACCCTAGTTCATGTCCAAAATAATTCAAGCATTCACATAGATATACCAAGTCAAACATAGGAAGTTTTAACCATACCATCCACAAGCAAATGGATGGGTAAAAGTTACCAACAGAGAATTAGAGAATATCCTTACCAAGATAGTTAGTACCAGTAGGAAAAATTTGGCAGCCAAACTTCCAGAAGCTGTATGGGAATATAACACAATGTGGAAGACAAATACTATTTTATCACTATATGAATTAGTATTTGGTAAGAAACCTCTCCTTTAAATTGAATTTGAGATATAAACTTTAAGGATTGCACTAGAAGTAGGTATTGACTTGGATGAATCATAGAGGGAGATAATTTTATAACTAAGTGAGCTAGATGAAATGAGAGTAGAAGCTTTGTAGCAGAAAAAGATGATGCAATACCAAAATAAATAATGCCATGATTTGCACATCAAGAAAAGATAATTGAAAAAAGGAGACTAGGCACTTTTGTATGATTATAAGTACCAATACTTGAAGGCAAGTTGAGAACTAGATGGATAAGACCATTTTAGATGGAAAATATTTTTGACAATGGTTCAATACAATTACTACCTATAGATGGACATAGGTCAAACCTATTCCAGAAGTCTTTCAATAAAGAAGAATTCATCTAGCTAATACAAAATAAGTTTGGCCTCATATAAGAAATCAAAGCTTCCATGACAACTGATCCTTGCAGACAAGATGGTCTTAATAAAGGAAGGGGATTCACCTCTTCTCTAAAAAAGTTAAAAAGAAAAAATAATCAAAAATGAAAATCTTTAGGGAATTTGTTGACAATCATGACCAGAAAACTAGCTTTCTGAATGATCATGTACTACAAAATGAGACTTGACTAGAAAACTAGTAAATGGATAGTCAAGGGTGAAAAACTAAAAAAAAATAATTAGAAAAGTGTGTTTAAAAATTCAAGATTAATCATCATCTATGATTGATTCTCCTTGTTCCCAAGGCAATAAACATTGATGTTGTCTTATTATGTACCATTCTTCAAACTAATCCATGCAATTTCTTTTTGTTAAAATTGGTAAAAAAAGACAAGGAAAACATAATGAGTTTTAGAGGTATAGTATTATTATTTTACTAAGGGTTAGGTTTTAAGTTTCTAAGTCTACAAGTATATGCTTAATATTTGGAAAGTCTTTATAATTTTTATGTGAAGGATGTGTGTGGACCTACTCCTAGGATATTCCCACGTTAGCATGGAATCTTTTAAAAAAAGTTACCATTTGACATTTGACTAAAAGTTACAAACTTTATCTTGTCAAGTAAAATCACTTCCACGATGACCTTGTCTTTGTCATCACATCACAACTCATGTGGATAAGCAATTGATAGAATGATTGACAACATCATGGTTACGAATGGATAAAAATTTAATAATAATTAATCATTATTATTTCATGACATGATAAGATTACATTGTCATCATCATACCACACACTTGGATACATCAAGATTCATCCATAGCACTAAGACAAAAAGGGTACCTTTGATACCACAATCCATTTTTTGAACCCAATGAAGTGTCATTTTACATCTTGAGAAAAGATACAAACTATTATGATTTGTGAGATTTGAAAAATCCAGAATGGGATAGAAAAATAAATCTTAGCCAGAATCCATATAAGGTCTTTTAGGATATAAATAAGCAATTATGATGTTTGAAGCCGTAGGGAGGCTTGAGTTTTTGATGAAATTATAAGGGTTTGATGAAACCCTTGTTAAATATTTTGTTCCCCAAATGAAGACCGATTTATCCACTGTTAGAGGCATAAAATTTTTATTCTCCATCTAGGTCATTAGTGAATTATCTAGGATTTTAGATGAAGGAACTAGGATCATAGGAAGATATTCTTTCAATGAACTCATATACATTTTCCATGGTGAGGGAGAATTAATTCCATAGTGTGTCATAACATCAATGGAAGGATCAAAGGCTTTAGTAGAGACTCCTTATCACTCCTTATCAAAACCATGGAGGTTTGTATCTTTTTGGTTCATCAAATATCATACTTGTGATGGGAAATGTAGTGTTTTGAGTTGTGTTATGATAAGAATGTTGATTCATTTGAGATATGGCCTATGACACCCCCAACATAGAATCTGCTTACCTTCATTTTTTTTAGGGTCTTTATAAGTAATGGCCATGAGATAACCTAGTAATCCATCCTCTGTCCACCACTATGTACTTATTTAAATGATAATCCAACATCATTTTATTTAGCAAGAGTAGGGCATAGATGCATGGATAAAATTTAATGAGGGAAAGAAGAGGAAAAACCTAAATCTTTCCAAGATCATACCATGATATTATTATGATTCTATCTCTAGGGATCCACCAAAGGTATCTTCCTCCAAAGCAACTAGTCCTAAATCAGTCCAGAGTACAAGATCAAGCTTTAGAGCTGCTACATTTAGACATATAAGTCCCCTCAATGTGGTTATACCACTAGAGCCAAGAATAAGATTTAGACTTATGTCCTCAATAATAAATACTAAGCCATCTTATCAACCTACTTCTGCACATGAACCCATTCAGATCATAGAAGATGAATATATTGCAGATCCTATTCCACATCTAGCATCTCAAGAGGCCTCACATGAATAAATTCTTCCTCTCACTTAAAAGAGAAGAATAAATATAATATTATTTGATGTTGATGATGAAGTAACTACTATAAAAACCCTTGATAGCTTACAACAATAATCCACTGCTAATGTAACATAAGACAAAGAGGAAGTGGAGACTCACTTTCCATAAGATATTTTTGAAGAAACTATTCATTTTACCTCAACACAAACATCCATTGATAGAGGTAAATTTCCCATGATTGATGAAGAATCCTAACCATAAAATGAGATAGAAGATCTAAAACTACATCATGCCTTGGTATTATCCTAGTTGGAAGCTACATTCAAACTGAATGTAGAGGACATTGCTCATATACTATTTTCAGTCCAGTGTAAGGATTTTGTTATCTCTCTTTTGTTTCAAAATATAAATAACATTCAGACTTATTCTTTTGAGAAGGGTGAAGAGATAACATCTTTACATAATAAATTAGATGAATCTGATAATGAAGTTATTGATATGTGGAGTTATACCAAGAAAATTGAATAAGATAATGTGTCCTTGAGAAGGAATCTCCTTAAATCTGAGTAGGAGAATACAACATTGAAAGCAAAAATGGACTCCAACTCTTATACTGTACTTCCCAAACCTATGGTAGAACAAGGATGTCAAATCATTATGTCCTACCTTGATGTCAAAAGTCAGTGGGAACAAGCTTGTTTTGAGCTTGGAGAATTTAAGAATCAAAATAAACTTCTTAAGAAGGAGAAACAAAAGTTTCAAGAAGACCTCACACAAACAAAACAATAGGAAGAACAAACTAGACAAATTATACAATTTACCTGTTAGCTTGGTGAAAAGCTTTTAGCTTGTAGGAGTCCATCTCCCTCCTATATTTTATTCTTACATGAGTAATTTTTTAGATGCTAGTTACTCCAAATATCTTGTGGATTGCCACATGAGATTAACACAAGTGAATAATTATTGATAGTTTATCAAAAAATTACTCCTAACAGACATGATTTATTATGTGAATTTTATCTATGTAATATTATTTTGGGAAACACTAATGATTTCTTGGTCAATATATTCATTGGTAAGTTATAATTGAGATCCCTTATCTCCACCTTAAGAAATCAAATATCATGGTAGGATATATATAATGATCATGTGAGTATTGTAAGAGAAGTTGGTATATGCATTGGACCCTAGTTTGGTAATGCACGACAGGTATTGACAAAATTCAAAAGATTCTATTTTCATCATTCTAAAATTTATGATCACTATTTTCATGCTCTATAGGATGGTATCATCAATTTTGAATTATTTTTTCAAAATATCTTTGATCAATTTGTAACTACCTATAGTCAAACCTGGAATGTGTTGATAATTCCTTTAAAAAGGAGAGAAGTTCTCTCTCCTACTACTATAAGATGGATTCTTAAGAGAGCTAAGGCCATCATTTAGATAATTACCAATGTACTTCAATAAGGAGGACAAAATTTATGGATTAGAATGAGATTCAAACCACCTCTATTGCTTTCTCCCATGTCTCTATGGTAGAAAAAATGGTCACAGTCTGGAGAATAATTTGCTCTTTGGCTTCACTTTTGTTAATAGGGAGATGGGATTTACTTATCCTCATGAAAAAATATTACAAGATTTGTACTCCATCTATGATCTCAACTTTAAATTAGATCAGAGAATCCACACTTATGAAGACATGAGAAGATAGTTTGTAATGGGACTTGTAAAAGGTAAGGAGTGGGGGAAATGATGAGTCCATACTATGACTAATTATAATCATGATATATCATCATTCACAATCACAAATATGCCATTTGAGTTGAGAATTTCATGTAGTCTTAGGGTTTATAACTAGATTAAGGTATAATATGAATGCTTTTATCTCTATAATCTTATGCGAGTTTGAGTTAGCATTCTTTACATGATGTTCTAATTATTTTCAAGTTTAGTCTTCCATATTTAATATATACATATATTATAACATATAAATAAGAGTTTTGTTATGATCTCATGAAGACAAAAAAGTGTCACTACCATGAATTGATCATTTGATTGAAGCTCTAGTCTTTGCTAGGCATTCTACGGACCTTGACAAAAAAATACAGATTATGATAGTTAAGCTATGGATTATGATAGTCAAGCTACAAACTTTGATAGTCTCACTACAGAATCTTACAAGTCATTATGGATTCATCCACAACATGTTCCAAGGAATTTTAGAAGTTCCTTTAGTTATTCTATGATGATCCAGGACTTATTTAGATACTTTCTATTTTTACATATGTCTATATATAAACTTCTATTTATATGTAGCTTTCTATTTATAGAAGTTAGTAGATTTAGGTTGCAACTTTAGATAAGATGATATGGATATATTGTATATAAGATTTGGTAACCAGATATGGTTGGAGGAAGTAGTTAGAAATCCCATGAGGATATTCCCAACCGCATGTGGATCTTTTTGTAATGCTCTTCTCTATTTTGGCCATATAAACCAATCGCCTTGAATATCTTCTTATTTTAAGTTAGTTAAGTTATTACATGGTATTTAGGATAGTTTCTTTTGTATCCAATAACAAGAAAATCTATGCTTGGTTTGTAGTGGTGTAAAACATTATAAGAATTATCATTTTTAAATACAAGAAGATTTTGTGACAAAATACTCATTCATTTCTATGCATTAGTCAAGATAGATTTCTAAAGACTGAATTGTTTTGACCCTAAATCCAAGGGTGAGCAAGGGCTCACTCCCCAAGGAGACAGGACATATACTATTGATATTTATGATTTGTTTCTTATTTTTTTAATTATAATTAATATAAATACTTTGTGTGATTGTATTGATAACTTGTAGGTTAGAATAGCCTGTTAATGTATTTATGTATTATAACAAGCATTTATCATTTTTTCAATTTTAGTAATCCTAAATATGAAACTTAGCTTAGAGTGTGGATTTGATATTTGATTTCAACATGTTTACTTTTCAACAACATTGTATGATTGATTTCAAAGCATTTCATTCAGTTTGGTGTGTTTACATTTTGAGCAAGTGTGTTTCTTTTAAGCAATTAGTTAAGACATTAGGAAGTAGGAACTTAGGATATATGAACTCCAAAACCTCCCCAACCAACACTATTAGCTAAACCTAATAAATACTTTTCTAGAGACAACCTTGGACATTGGCCCTGATAAGAAATGACACCAACACAGATTGGTTAAATGAAAGGATAACAACTCCCATCATAGGATTCCACTTGAAATAAAGAGCATGTGATAATGTATTAGATAAAATTGAAAAAAATATAAAGTTGTGTACCCTTTTGTAGTAGTAATAACATTAGAATTATTATAAAAATATTTTAAAGTTGTATATATAGCTTAATTGTATGCCATGATAGTATGCATGACATTGTTGCCAACAAGAAAAAGTGAATATCTTATTGTTAATGTTATAATAAATGCATACCTACAAATTTTGGCATATTAATTCAATGTACTGATAGTCCTAATTCAAGTAGTGGCATATGAATTCAAGCGTCCTTCCATGTTTGTAACATGGATGGTATAAATGCATTGGTTGCAATAGTAAATTGCATCACATAAAATAACAAAGGATCTAGAACACTATCCATTTATTTTACAATAAAAATATTGTTAGTTGTAGAACAAGATAGTAACAAAAAAAAAAGTTAGTAGAAAAGTTTATTAATGTGAAAACCTGAAAATACCTTTTCTTTGTAACATATCTTGAAAAATAAGTCCATTGAGAAAAATAATATTTCAAGTTATAAATTTTGAATTATAAACTCATTGTTTTTCCAAAACAAAAAATTTGAGGCCATTAAACAAGTCCCAAATCAGATTGGAGTTGATTACAATTGAAATAAGAATATAGATTCATGTAAAATTGGGACCCCAATTTCAAAGATAAATTATCCATCACAACGACATACAATTTATATTGGCATTGCTAATCTTAAACTCATCTCTACTACATTGAAGGGGTGAGTCAATTTTTCAACCATCAATAACACTTGATACAAAATATTTTTCACCACAAAACAATATCTTTATAATGGTCTATGAAGGCCACTAAGCCAAAGGCTAAGTTTTTTCAATTTTCATGACTCATTGAATAACAGATCATGAAAAGTATATGTATATGGCACTTTCATGAACACATGTGCCACATGCAAATAATACAATGGATAAAATATGTGGTGGCCTAGGTAGAACTATATAAATAGGTACCACCCTAAGAAAATAATAGTTTTAATTGTAGCCAATGCCATTTACTGCAATGACAAAGGTATTCATATAAACTAGATAAAAAAACAAAAACTTCATACAAGCATGGACAATATTTTATTTAAGGAGCAACGAAAATTCTAAGGTATCGATCAAATTTTCAAACTATGTGTAAGGTGTTATAAGGCTTGAAAGACTAACAAAGAATGTTCTCACTTCGAAATAGATATCAGTTACTCTGAATAAAAACATAGGAAATTATAAAAAATCAATAAAAACATATTTATCATTATCAAACAAGAAATATATAGTTAGCAACTAGTAGAAATATATATACTTAAAGGTTACCATAGAATGAAAATAGAATAGACTGACATTACACACTTCAGGAAGCCAATAAGCATTTAGGTATTCTACATCGAATAGGATCCATTCAAAATCTCAGAGTTGTCATTAAAATACCTAGAAACTAAAAGTTACATGATGTTTTTAGATTTATTTAGTTTTATGACTGAAAATCTTGAGTCATCATTAAAATACCTTAAAATTAAGAATGCTCATGAATTGCAGTTACTGTTGTTTTTATTGCCTAGATTAGGATGAGAAAACTTAATCATTGAGGGGAAAAAATTGACCAGTCACCATAAATCAACCTAATAAGGACCATGAAAGTAAACATAAATAAAAAACACAGGTCTAAAACAAAGTAAAAAATTAATATTTAATATAGTAGTAGACCAAGGACTTTGCGTGATGTTTTTTCACAAGACATAATGCATATATTTTTCTTTGTTTTGATAGAGGTGGAGTGAATAAAGCTCCCTACATTCTCTATTATGGAGGCTCGTGTAAATTCACAAGATTTACAATACACTGTAAAAATGGTCCTCAAATGTAAATGAGCCATAAATCACAAGATTCAACTATGCAAAGTAGAACAAAAATTAGAAACATATCCATATATCTTATCCACTGATCCACACTCTAAACTACAACTCAGTTCCAATAGCTTAGCAGTAGTGAATCCTAATATAAATTTAAAAAATGTGTGGTAATTGAAAATTATGAATGAAGATTTTAATGGCTCTAACATTTCCACTCTTCAAAATTCTTGTCATCCTCCTGCTAACTCTCCTTCCATTTTTTGTACTCTGCTTCTCCTTTTCTGTCAATCACAAATATAGTTTTCCTTCTCTTCACATTGTGTCTTCCATTCCAACTTTATTTTCATATAAAAAAAAAAAACTACACGCCGAGTCCATCTTGACGCTGGCCAAGGTTGTGGATGATGGAAGTGAGCTTAAGTACCCATTCCATTTTTAGCTTAGTTTGATTTACTCTCAGAATGAGATGCAATCCACAAGTTTCCATAATTCCTCTAGCCTTTCTTGCTAGATAAAGTGTTTTCCATAAATTGTCTTCTTCAAATTCTTGTGCCAATTATCGAGAATATCTAACTCACATATCTATTAGCTTTGATAAGCAACGAGCAATGATATTTCTGAATGAATTCATTATCCAAAATCTCTAATCTTCCATAGTATTCATCTCCAATACTCTGCATAATTTTTATAAGGTGTAATATGGCGTTCTGTGCATCCAATCTTTGACATCACATAGCTCAATATCTTCTTGGACCAAGAGGAGGGCCTAGGCAAAGAGCATTGGGATTCACATTGTATATGATCCAGAGACACACACATTAAAGTGAGAACAAATTTTGTGCATACTTCAATCTTGTTGATTGTGATATAATATTGAAAGAACAATACATACAATCATCATCATATACTTTTAAAAAATTTAAATAATATATTTATAAATTTAATTAATAAATTAATTATAAATTAATCTTATAATAATTGATCAATTATATATGTTCAACTTAATCTTAACTCAGAAAAATATTGACCTATATGTCAGGTTGCCAAAATAAATTTAATAATTATAAATTAATTAAAATTACAATTTAATATGTCAATAAATCTAAATATAGTAGCTTGCATCAAAACTTATTAAACCTTCCAGTTAAGATTAAAAGCCATTATATTATAATAATACAAGAAAATAAACAATATAACATTAGTTAAAGAAATCCTGGACATGGCTGCACTTGAGCAAATCATTAATACGTATGACTATTAGAAAGAATTAAGGTGACAGTGTTCTTTGGGAACCTACTGAAGCAAACAATAATGCCCTAAGTCAATCACAAAAAATGCATTATACCTTCTAATACTGACTCTAAATCAGGTATTATTATAAATATTTAATAAAAATATTAAAATGATTATTTCAATTAATTTGTAAATGTAGATTCATACTAAAATACTAGATATGTATTTATATATTTTTAATTTTTAATTTTTAATTTATTAGTTTATGACTCTTTTCTCATTTTTTAAAAAGAGGAAGAATCTATTAAAAATGTTATGGAATGTTATTTTGTTTGGTTTTAGGATTGTCTATTCAATGGAGGAAGACCTAATATTACAGGCAGGGATTGGGCCCCAAACCTTCTTGGCTTGAAGAATTTTAATAGCAATGGATTCTACCAGGGGTGCAGTTTAAGTTTTTGGGGGTTCCTTTTGTCTTTCAAGTCTCTCTTTCTGATTTATGGTCATATGTGATGTAGAGAATCGAAAAAAAGATTTGCTTTTGGATCACTAAGCCTCTTTCTTTGGCTGGCAAGTTTCAAATCTACTCTAAAATTTTGGCAGCCACACGTGGATTATTCCTCTTGCTGGATCCCTTCATAAGCCGATGGTAATAAGGAGAAAAAATAGTATCCCATTGTATTTGGAATCCACCATTATTATTTGCTCACCACCAAAAGCTCCAATGTCTGCATTTCTTAATGGAGGGATACATATAGAATTAAAAAATAACCAACTTCCTCAAATTTTGGAAACAAATGTTTTCGAATGATCTTTGGAGACCAAATTTTGTGTCTAACCATAAGGATAATTGATATAATTATATAATATTAGTATACATATCTTAAATATATCTATTTAAAATACGTGGTATTTTATTTTGAATTTTTCATATATCATATTGATTAATAATTGTATTTATCATTTAATTTTTTATTAAATAGTGATAAATTACATCAATTTAAATATACTATTTTGTGTGGTTCTAAAAAAATCTTTTTGTGTAAAATAAGGAGTTTCAATTTTTTTTTTGATTGACTTCTCTAACCAAAAGAAAAAACTTTTAAGTGAGAATAAAATGAACATCAAATTTAATAGTTAAATAGATGCTAAATTTAAAGTGAAAATTGTCTTGTGATGGTCAAATGAAGGTTAAATTTAAAGTCAAACATGATTATCAACAATTCACTCCATTACACTCTACCTCATTGTCATTGTAGGACAATTATTAACATATAATTCATACACTAGAGATTGGGCATGTGACCATAATTAGGTGAGTTAATATCGAATCAATATCTTTGTGTGAATGGTTTGTGGTCAATATTTTATGTGAGTAGTTGAACATATTATGATCATATTCTTTGCAATTATTGAGCTAACAAGTTTTACAAAGTAATAAGACATAATAGGATCACCTTTTTGTAAAATGACTATATAGGTTTTTCATAGTTCTTTGTGCCTATTCAATATGTTTCTTCTTATTAATACTTTTTATACCTGTTTGTAGGGTTGTGATTTTATTTTTGACAAAGACTTGTTTTATGATTAGAAGGTGTTTAATGAGAAACTTCATTTACAAGTTTTGGTTGAGGTTAGTATTAGATCAAAGTAATTGGATATGTCTTTGAATAACACAAATAATTTGTTGTGTTCTAAGAAATTTTTGAGGCTATTTATAGTCAAAATGCTATAAGCAGGGTTTTTTTTTTAAATTTTGAAGATGGCTAATTTTGCAAAAATATACATAAGTCAAATAGCCTCAATTTTATATAATTTATTATACATGTGTTTCAAATCAACTTATAGATTATACTTGATCCTATTTTTGGACACAAATTTGTCAGAGTTACTATGCATGTATGAGTCTAATTCACCAAAAAATTATATGAGACATGTAGAGGTTGGTCTGGAATCGTCACGTATATTTGTGTGTGCATGTGTTTATGATAAGCACCATCCATAACATAATAAACTTAAAGTAATAATTATATTTTGATTGTCATAGTTTTTTAATTGAAATACAAAAAATTGAAAGACCAATTATGGATATGGTTAAGACATTTTTGCATACCTTATTATATAGTTTATAATTTAAAAACTATGAAAATGTTTTAAAAAAAATTAGCACCATTTATAAAACCAAGTAAAAAGAACAAGCTCTTTCTTCTGTATGGTTTTAATAACTAAAAAACCTAATAATAAATAATTTTCAAACCTAATATTTATTCTATTTCTAGCATTGAATGCGATGCAAGTAGAATTAAAGCTACAAAGATTGAGGTTTATATCATGCCCCATTTTTTAGTGAATTGGCTCTAACATATTGAGGGGCCCAAAGAGAATTTTAATGTTGGTCCAACATGTCACCCACGGGATTAATGTAAGCTGTTCAAATATATATGTGATGATTTCTCAAATTTTCTTGTCATTTATGCAAACTATTAGCGAAAGTGAAGCTTTGATAGTCAAAATATTAGGATGAGAGGTTGGAAATGAAAGTGCAAACAATTTATATGTTGGTTTCCTTCTGATTGCAACTATAAGGTATGAATTTGTATTTCTTTCCTTATGAAGACTGAGAGCAGTTGTTTGCATGCATAGTCATATGTCTTGATTTATGAATAAATATAATGATAAATTCCTTGAAAATTATTTATTTAAAAATATTTTTTGATGGTTTCTTGATTTTTATAGTCATTGATGCAAGCTATTGGTGGTAACGAAGCTCTAGTATTTGAAATACTGGGACAAAGTGCAAACAATTTTTAAGTTAGTTTCCTTGTGATTGTAACTACAATGTATGGATTTGTGTTTTTTTTGTTCTAAAGACTGAGAATAATTATTTGCATGCACAGTCATCTATCTTGAAATGAATAAATATAATAATAATTTCCTTGAAAAATATTTATGTAAAAATATTTGCTCAAAACACTATGCATGTTGGTTTTCATGAAAATTTCATGTATATCTACAAATATTTTCCTCAAACTCAAAATCTATGAAATGGATATTTTTGGGTTAGTCATAAATATGGTTTAAATGAAAATGAAGCTATGTTGCATTTATTTATTTTATTCTTTGTGCATTGTTTAAAAGAAGTATTTTGCATGCCATTATTTCTCAGGAAATCAGTTTCTTATTTGTTTAAAAGAAGTATTTCTCAAAAGAAATTAGTTTCTTATTTATTTAAAAGAAGTATGTGGTAAAGACCAACAAAATAATATAATAAATCAAGTATAGAATAAATTATGTCAAAAAATAAGAGTGTAAATAATAAATCGATTATAGATTATATTATCTCTATAATCTGATTTTTTGGTACTCACTGCTAACAAAATGTGGCTAGGTAAAGATAAAAACATGAGTGCAAATCGACCATTCACTACTTAATTCATAATTTAATCCTATCATCCATTAATATATTGAACAAATTTCCATATTATCTCATGAATAAATCATAAATTGGTAGCAGGTTACCTCTTATGAATATGTGAACTAGATCTGACAGTCTCAAATATCAACTTTATTTTAAGATAGAGGAGTGACTCAAAAATATATTTTTGATGAAATGGAATTAAATATACATTCTTATCATCACCAAAGTCTACATCATGATCCATGACAAGAACTCCTATTCTAAAAATATAAAAAAATTCTTTCTAAAAATACAGCCATTCTTCATGCATGCAACTACTATCATTTCACCCCTATCACTTCTATTCTCGCAACATCCCCACTAGGATCTACTTAGAATAACATGATTTAAAAAAAATTATAATCAATGTATTCTTTCATTATATTTCACCACAAGAACCTAATTAATAATCCATATTAAATATTCTAAGTATGTTAACTGTAAAATAAATATGCGACATCTATCTATCATTGATCACTATCATCAGATGAAACACAACATAAATCAATATAAAAATTAATTAAAAAAATACATCCATAGCTGATACAGATATATAATCACTGCTATCAATGTAAAATAATTAAATAATTATACCTCATCAAAGATGATGTTTCAATAATAATAAATACAATACAAGATATAAGATACAAGGTTCCATAAAGCAAGAGTTCCCAAACTCCAGTATCTATAGTAATCTCAAGTACCTTCTTTAAATAATTACTATTGTGGGGAGGGAGAGAATCATCTGAGTGATTTTATACACCATCCATGAACTATCGATTCCTCTCACAATCCTCCATCAAAGAATGACCCTTCCTTCATGGATGAGTATATAGTGATGGATGGTAATCTAGAGAGACAAGCTAGTACCTATGTGCTATATGAATTATAAAAATATGAAATGTACCATAAATAAATACATTCTAACATGATATCATACAAACATGTAAATCATACATATGAAATGACAAGGTCTAAATAACATTACTTTTTCAAAGTTTTCAATAGTTATTGATCTCTAAGACCAGTCAAATTCATATACACCACTTGATCATATTACCTTCATTTAGTATTATTGATACTATTAAACTTGTGAAGTTTGTCTCATTGCTTAATTAACACCAACAATACAAGATTTAGTTAATATAAATATAACCATCAGATTCATAAAGATTACTTCCTACTAGTAGACATAAAATATGTTAAACATAAGAATAATCAAAATACATATATTTAGTTCATCAAGCGTATGAATGAATCTCTACTATATTATTTGTCACATAAATAATAATCATAATAGTTATAGTTCATACCATCTAGGTATATTCTATATTTAGACTACATATTCTAATTTTCATCAGTAAATTCAAATATAGTAAATTCTATGATAAACACTAATATCATAGTCCATCATTTATGTACACACTACTCAAGTTCAAACAGTCAATCATAATAAAGGAAGTCATAACGACAACTTATTATATTTTTAGTAGACTACATTCATATAGTTTTAATTTTTTTCTCTTAAGATCCTATGACTTATTATTATTTATAAATATATAGGCTCACCTTTATATGTTGTATATACATATGGGTATATAAGTCCTCATACTAGTGTTTTTCATTTATATGAACACTTGTTCATACTAAATATATTTATAATATGTACCATATATAAGTACTCAACAATGTGTAAATATTATATATAATATCAATAGTCACTTGAAATTTTAATCAATGACTTCATATGATTTCAACAATCATTAAAACTATACATTAATTTTAATAATTTGGGTACTATAATAAATAAACTGTCTATATACATATTATGTTCTTCTTAAGACAAATCAACATCAAACACTCATATGGATATCGCACCATGACTTAGAATATATACAACCGCACTATTAAACATCATACTAAAAATACTTGCATATAAACATGGAAATCACATTACTATTAGATCACAGTACTATTAGTAACCAAACTAAGAACATTACGATACTATAAATGTTTAATAATCATGATATTAAATATCGAGATACCATATATACTTGGATATATAATTGATTTTGAAAGTCATGATACTAAATATATGGATATTATATATGCATGTCAATCCATGGATATGAAGTTTAATATTGAATTTCACATCAATATGTTAATATCAAAATTAATCACTAGTTTCATCATGGAACACATAATCCTTAGAACATATATGGTTTAATGTACACAGTTTGCTATCTTGAATAATATATTACACATAATATTGTTAAGAAAAATGTATAAGCTTATATCTATAATAGAGCACAACTTATATCCATAATCGATCATTATCCAATACAATATAACATGAGTATTCCATTACCTTTTTGAACTATGTGATTAGTGATCTAGTTGATATCATCTTTACAGTTATTATTCCTATAAAGATCTAGTTAGATTATTTGAATTATCCATAAGAGATACTATATACATCTATAAATCAATCAACTATTATTAATAAATAATAGTCAAATTATTAATAAAGATCTAAGTTTGGATGCACCTAAGCTTGATAATGGATCATTGGGATAATTGGTATTATTAGTGATTAGTTGGATTATTAGTATTATTAGCAATTAGATTAGTTAGATTATCTCCAAGCTCTCTGAATACATTATATGTTTTAGATATTTATAATTATATTATGATTAATAACGTTATGAGGAATGATGTGGCATATATGTTTCATTTAAAGAATAAGGTTACTTAGTATATGCATTATATAATTTTACTATATAAAAGATCTCTAATGTATTATATTTGATGGGGATGTTACTGTTGTATTGATTTTTAAGGATATAATCAAGCAAAATAATATCAATAAAAATGTAATATCTAAGAAATATAATTTATGATTATCCTTGGTTTTTGGTTATATATAAATATTACTAAGTTTCCAATATCCTGCTCTATTAGAAATGCCTATATTTATATAGTAGGATATACAAATTGCCTGAATGATCCAAGCCATATTTATACAGATCACTATACATAAACATATATGTGGATCGTTGTATTGAACATCTATATACACAGTGAAATAATATTCAATTTTTACTTAGATAGTCATTGTTGGTTTTAGATGTTAAAGTACACAGACCATACAAAATTTTAATAACTCCACCTACCTAACGAAAAACATTTGGCACAATCTTGATACCCTTTTCTTGGTTCCCTCTTCTCCTCTTCGCATCCCTCTTCCCCCCTTTTTCTTACTCTCTTCCTTCTCTTATTCTTTTCTTCTCCTTCCCTGTCACCGTCACTTTCCTTTCTTTCTACTTTGCATGAATATATTTTTTTCCCTTTAAAGCTAGTGTTTGTCATTCTTTTCCCCTTTTTTGTACTTTTTCTTCTTTTTTTCTTTATAATATATATATATATATAAATTTGGCCTAAACATGTTTTAGATTTTATTTATTTTATAAAGTTTTTCCCACATAAATATATTTTTTAAATGACTTAATATTAATATGACCTAATAATAAATAATCACTTATTACAAATAAATAATCATAATGACTTAATAGCAACATGACTAATAAAAAATTACTAATGTTTTTTAATTAAAAATGGTAAATTACACATTATTAGTCAAATCTGAATTATAACAAAGTAATCATTGTTATTACTATGTTATATCAGTAATTGAATATTTTTTTATTATATATGTATGTATGAAGGCATTTATTCCATATACTAATATTCTTGAGTATCATATAGATAACTAGACAATGTTATAGAACATTTCAATGTCATGAAGATTAGTGTATATATATGTATGTATGTATTAAGTCATTTAATCCATATAATGATATTCTTGAGTATCATACAGATAACTAGACAATGTTATAGAAAATTTCAAAGTCACGAGGGTTAGTCTACATATGACAATACCAAACACTATTCATGCAAATGTACATTCTCAAAAAACATTAATAATCATGAATATCATAAAAACATAGTAACATTTTCACTCAAATATAATTATAAAAATCACAACATAAATCCCACAATATTAATTCTACATAATCATTAAATTGAGATAACACATAACTAACCATGCATAAATAATTATCTAAATGCAAATAACATAAAAAATATACTAATACTAACCATTCAAATTATGCATATAATGAGTGTCATTAACTTGGTGTGTGCATAGGTTCTACTCATTCTTTTATCATCCCTCAACACCTTCATCTACGTCACCCTCTTTGATGATGTTCTCCCTTCATCATTCTCTGAGGGATGAATCTCTCCTACATCAAACTAATGACAAGAACGTAATTAGTCTGTAGCATCATGACATATATCATTAAATATTTTGGTAATAAGAAATCAACATGATGATAATGCAAGAATATACAATACAACTAAACTCATAACAATGCAATCATAAAATTGAAACAACATACAACTTTCCTATAACAATATAAGACTTACAACTTAATATAATAATAATCCAATCAAATTTCCAACCATAAAAATCTATGGATAATCAATTAAATTTACTTAGTGAGAAATTTAGATGTAACATCCTTCCCATTTAAATCTATACATCACCTTAATAACACTTATTCAAACATTAATTCTTAATTAAAAATATTATTTAGTATAAAAATAACGTAGTATAAAGCATCAAATAAAAAAATAAATATATAAATCACCTGTAGAAATTATAATAGTCCTCTCAAGTAACACTATCCTTAGAGTAGTAGTCCCACAAGATCTTACACTTTGATATCTCTCTATTACGTAAATAAAGTTGGTGAGTGTAACTTAATATGATTATTTATACCATGACCATCATGAGATCCAAAACATGTTAAGCATTCTAATCTAACACATGTGAAGGATCAGTTATATACTTTTTAAGATAAGAAACATAGAATATTATGTAATAGAGATAGGGTTGGCAGCAATGTAAGCCTATATGATACAGGCCTGACCACTTCTAAAACCTTGAAGGGTCCCACATATCTTAGTGAAAGTTTTGTTGACTTCATAAATTTATTTAAGTTTTTCTATGGCTTAACCTGCAAGAACACTTTATCACCTACTAAAAATTGCCTATCTATTCTTCTTAGACTAGCATAACTCTTTTGCCTATCATTGACCTCAGCTAATATTTAGTTGATTATTTTAATTTGATATTCTATTTTTCAAAGCATCTCAGGTCCAAAAACTACCCTATCTTCCAATCTATCCCAACTGATTAGTGTCCTGCATTTTTTCTATATAATGCTTCAAATGGTTCCATCTTCAAATTTGATTGGTACAAGTTATTGTAATAAATAGAATAGAATATTCATATTTTTACTAATGATCCATTTAATACATACATATAAGATCTTCTAACACTTGATTAACTAGCCCAGTCTAACCATCAGTCTCTAGGTGATATGTAGTGCTAAAGTTTAATTGTGTACCCAAAGCTGAATGTAGGCCTATTTTCATCTACCTTATAGATATGAACTTAGAGTTAACTCCAATAGCTTCCAACCTCCTACCCTATCCTCAAAAATGAAAACCAACCTTTCTTGAAGGTGCCAACTCTTCTTTGTACCTATCTCCTAATTTTGCCCAAGTATGGCTACAAGGCCTAGTAGGCCTAAGTCACATTCTTAAAGATTCTTCTTTCCCCTGAGACCTTTTTACTCACTCCTAAACCCAATCTAATTCTTATCATACTTATTTCAATCTCAAACAAATTTTATCATAAGCTTAGACCTCCACTCTTCCACCTTATCCACTTACTTCCCCTTGTCAGCTTTAAGGATTAGGCTTAATAACTACACTCTATTATAGACCTATCCCAATAGGGTTTTAGGATTCTTTGGATTGAGTTTTGGCCATATCTCCTCTCATAGACCTACCCAAACATCCAAGCCACTTTCAACAATTGAATTAGGGAATTCATACTTATAGTTATCATAATTTTCACTACAATATATTAAATTTATATGTTATGTGTAAAGAGGGTTTATGGGTATAAGATGGGTGGGTTGTCATAATTGATCCAACTTTCTACTCCTTGACCTAATTTGGCTAATTAAGGCCATGAAAACTTGATTTTAGGTCCAAGTCCACAAAAAATCCCCTTTTTCATAATTTAAAATATCACATTGATTAAATTAGGTGATAATCAATATTAGTTATAGATTTGATATACCCCTTGTTATAAGTAGGATTATAAGTAAATATATATTAAAAACTATATAAGTGTGTTTCAGGAGGATATGTAATAGTGTCACAAGTAAACTAAACAAGCTATTTTCATTATCACAAGTAAAATAAATAAGCTATTTTCATTAAGTACAATCAATATATTTATTAAATATAGACAAAATTACTTTACTCACCCCTTATTGGCTTCAAAAATTTGTTTGGAAATGGGTTCAATATGGTAAGACTATTCATTTTCTTAGCATCACGTTCTATTTTCAACCTACCCAAGGTTCCTGTTATGAAACTATGTCTAAGCTAATTATTTCCCTTGAGACCTTATTGCTCACTCCTGACCCCAATCTCACGCTTTCATACTCATTTACATCTCAAATAATTAGTCTCACAAGCTTAGACCTCCACTCTTCCACCTTATCCACTTATTACCCCTTGTTGGCTTCAAGGACTAGGCCTAACAACTACACTGTATAATACACTTGTCCCACTAGGGTTTTAGGCTTCTTTGGGATTGAGTCTTGGTCCTATCACCTCTCATAAACCCACCCTTTATATGGACCAAAGACAAGCTAGGGGAATTTTGATGCAACAAGACACTAACAGGAGGGATGATGGCCTTATCTTACTCATTAATTTAGTTACAAAATTCAAAGGAGGTAAGAAATAATTTTATCATCCCTGTAGACATGTGTTAACTTGGTTTTATGATGGCCTTATAGAGAGTTGGCATAGGAGATGTGTCATTTTACCTTTGAAATTTCCCTACCCTCCTTGATTGATGGGTTACACACATGAATAACTTCCTCAACCATGTTACTATCTCTTCTTGACACCTCATGAGATGATGTTAAACTCCTCAAACTGATGTAATAGGTATGATATTACATATGTTCACTTTATCATCTTGTTATGTTTTCCAAATGCATAGTGAAAACATGTAACTTGGTTAATTCACATGATTTAGGAAGATAAGAATCCTAATGTGTATTTCATCATTTTCATGTTTGCACAAACCTACATGAAATTTTTTATCCTTCTACTCCACTTGAAACTCCTAAAAATACCTAATTTGGTCTTTGTAGACTTCAAAACGCCTTGAATTGGCTTAGGGGGTAAAAAATGAGTTTTTAAGGCTCACCTATCTCCCTTATTGGTATCATTTCATGGGGTTAAATGGGGAATACCTATGAGAGTTATAAAATCTCAAAAAATCTTCATAAAACTCCCAAATAAAAATTCTTTTTAAACTGCCTGTTTGTTGCCCTATAAGGAGCATATAGGTGTTTTGAAGTGGACTGGGCTCATTTTGTCTCTTTTTAAGGTTTATTTTCATTGATTAAATTATAAAAAATATGATGAATGATTTTAGGACCACATTCTTGGCCTTTGAGAACACCCATTTAGGAGACGAAGCACCCATTCCAGCCTTAGACAACATTGATAATAAGTGTTGTCAACATGTGATACAAGTTAGATATCTATACCTTCAAGGACATTTAGATGAAAAATATAATTAAAAATACATTTAGGGTGGTGATTAACATCTATGACCACATTATTGGCCTCTGGGCATTCCTGATTAGGATATAAAACACCCATTCTAACTTCAAGAAACATTGACAAAAAATGTTGTCAACATGTAATCCAAGTTAGAGATCTATACATCGAGGGCCTCATGGATGAAAAATAGAATTACCAACACATTAGTGTTGTTATTAAAATATATTAATAAATTATTTTCCTCTGATCACTCCCAGTTAGGAGATGAAGCACCCATTTTAACCTCAAGCAACATTGACAATAAATGTTGTCAACATACAAGCCAAGTTGAATATCTCTACATATGGGGCATCGTGGTTGAAAAATAGAATCAAAAACATGTATACCATGGTTATTAACATATAGGACCACATTTTTGGTCTCTGATCACTCTCAGTTAGGAAATTAATCACCCATTTTGACCTCAAGATGACATTAACAACAAATGTTGTCAACATGCGAGCCAAGTTAGATATTTCTACATCTAGAGCCTTGTGGATAAAAAATAGTATTAAAAACAAATTATAGGTGGTGATTAATGTATATTACTACATTATTGGCCTCAAATCAGTCTTGGTTAGGATATGAAGCAACCATTCCAACCTCAAGATGACATTGACAACAAATCTTGTCAATATGCAAGCCAAGTTGGAGATCTCTGACTCTAAGGCCTCATGGATGGAAAATAACATTAAAAACACATTATTAATGGTGGTTAATTAATAGGACCACATTATTAACCTTTTATCACTCCTAGTTAGGAGACAAATCACCCATTCTAGCCTCAAGATGACATTTCCCTATAAGGCAAAATTGATGTTTTTAGGTAACTTTAGATGGGCATAGAATATAAAACATAAGTCATATCTAAAAAATAAAAGAACTTTATTGTGTTTGTTTAATTCCTATATTATCAACCCAAATCACATGAATAAAAAAGAATCAATAAATTCAAGGTAGAATATTCTGTGATCAGTCTTATAATGCAACTTTTATGTAGTTAAGAGACAGATTATTTGAGTCTAATAGACATTTCCACTTTTTTAGACTTTGATTATGAATTTGTCACTTCAAAAACCACATGATGTAAAAAATACATGTGTTACCACTATCAAAATCTTGGAAACCATGCAGCTATGTATTTTTTCAATAATTCTAACCTCAAGCAATATTGATAACAAATATTGTCAACATGCGAGCCAAGTTGGAGATCTCTACCTTTGGTGCCTCCTGGTTAAAAATTAGTATTGAAAACACATAAAGGGTGGTCATTAATGTCTAGGATTTCATTATTGGCCTTCAATCACTCTCTACTAGGAGATAAAGCACCCATTATGGAACATTGACAACAAATGTTATCAACATGAGAATCAAGTTAGAGAGCTCTACCTCTGGGGTCTCATGTCTAAAAATTAGAATTATGAACATGTAAGGGTGGTGATTAATGTCCAAGATTAAATTATTAGCCTCTGATGACTCTTGGTTAGGAAATAGAGCACCCATTCTAGCCTCAAGCAACATTGACAATAAATGTTGTCAACATGCGATCTAAGTTAGAGATCTCTACCTTTGAGGCCTTGTCACTAAAAATTGGCATTTATAACATGTCAAGGGTGGATATTAATGTCTAGGACTATTGGCCTCTCACTCCTAGTTAGGAGATAAATCACCCATTCTAGTCTCAAGATGACATTTCCCTATAAGGCAAAATTATTGTTTTTAGGCAAACATTGGATAGGCATAAAATAGAAGCTATAAGTTGTATCCATACATTGAAGGAACCATATTTTGTATGTATAATTACTATACATTCACCTCAAATACAATGGATCATAAAGAATTGTTGAAATAATGGTAGAATATTCTATGGTCAGTCCTATAATGCAACTTTTATGTAGTTAAGTAACAAGTTATTTTCCCCTAATAGACATTTCCACTTCCTAGACCTTAGATTACAAATCCATCACTTAAAACACCTCTATATGTTAAAATTACATGCATTACCACTACCATGTCCTTAGGATCCATTCAAATACATAATTTTGTAGCATAGTTTGACTCAAGAATGAGAATGCAAGCATAGTTTGACTTAAGAATGAATTGAAGAAACATATTTTTATAAGATCCACCTATGTATGAATGACATTCTGATGAATTTTATCTTTATTCTTAATTTTTTTATGTTATTCTTAATGATTTTCATGATAGTTTGAACTATTCAATTAAGTCTTGTCCTAAAATAGAGCTCTAAGCATAAATTTCAATACAAAGCTTATAATTGGAAAAGATATAGGCACAATCACTTCACGATCCTCAAAGATGAAAGTTATAGGGAAACCATATAGAGATATAGGATTTGAGTTTAGACCTTAAAGAGAAAAATTTCTCAACATATGTTTATAAACTCGACAAGTATGTGTTTCTCAGATATAACAGACTGGTAAATTATCTTTTCCTTGATATTCATGCATTTTGGGAAGTTATTGTCAAATTAAGAAATTAATAGGTGGTCAAATTAGACATGTAGGAAAAATAATGGTCTTTTAAAGTGCCTAAAACTCAAGTTATGATTTTTTTACACTTGCTGCTAGTGATATAACGCTACGTAGGTTTTACATGAGATTTTTGATTTTACGAGGTTTTAGTATATGGGTATCACTCAAATAAGATATAAAAAATGTTTATAACATGTTGATAAATATTTTAGGACTTAGAAAGAGACTCACATGTGTTGAATTCTCATTCATGAAATAAAAAATTAGAGATATTTTTGAGATTGATACCCTTGGGAGTCTTCTTAAACAATATATTTGGCCAAATGGGTATATGGAATGGTGGACATTTTGTTTATATGGTGTCTTATATTAAATTTATACTCAAAATTTAGTTTTTGAAGGGATACAAGGTCTAGAGGGATAATGAAGGCAATTTTATGAGTAAAATGACTCCATTTCTTTTCAAAATGTTACATTATCTTGATATGAGTAGAATGATAGATTGGTCATGTGTGAAATGGATATAATATGACACAAATAATTTCTTTATCAATATTTAAATGGATATAAGGACCCATGACATAATCAAGCATCATTGACAATAAATGTTGTCAACTAGCAATCAGACCTACAAGAACCAAAAACTTCTCTTAGCTTCAAGAATATGAAATTATCTAATAATAGTGAAAACCACATGAAGGTAGAAGCTAATTTGGAACCACTAAGGTCCATAAAAAATATGTTAGTATCTATTTAAATTGAAATTTATATATATAATAGAAATAAGTAAAAATTAATAAAAGTAAATCCATTTGCATTTGAGAATTCAACATACATTGGGGGTTCAATATAAGGAACCACTAGGATAAAATTTATTTTTTATAGTATCAAGAATTACTTCATGGTCAGATTCATGAACCTTCCATAGAGTCCTTTTTAATGGCCTATCCTGATATTTGTGCAGTTGAACATTTGTTGTATGAACCAAATTTGAATAGTGGAGTATCTTCCTATGTACTTCTAAGTATTAAAACAACCATACATTAGAATTTTTCACAAGATAGTGTCTATGCTAAGTTCTAATAACTAAAATAGACCTAATGGGATAGTGAATATTTTCCCCATCTATGACTATAGAAGTTAATTTCTTATTTTCCTCTACACACCAACATAAGTAGTAGTCTGTCCCAACATCATTATCCTCATCTTAAATAAATACATAAACATGTCCTATATTATAAAATATATATAATTTAATAACATGATCTGATGATATATTTAACAAATTTAGTACATGAAACACATGTCAAATATAATATGGTACCTGGTTTCACTAGATAAAATATAAGGTAAAAGTCATGTGATGATGTTATATCTATAAGTTGTAATGCTAGTGGAACCTAATAAGTGTCAATTGGAACTAGAGGCCTATAATTCCATTTATCCAACCATTCTTGTGACTTGTACTCATTCTAAATAAATTCAATTCATGTATAATAAAAGTATGCCATGTGCCTCATATGAACCATCTAAGAACCTATGTTTGAGCTACAAAATGAGTGTAACTCACTTGATCCTATGACTATCATACAATATTGATAGATTTTCAATTATTCATCATCCATGAGCCAAAAATATCTATGGAAAATGGAATTTTGGTGATCACCATTGCCCATATATTCATTATACCATTCAACTATGTTCTTTGTATCTAACAAATTAGTAACTTATTCAAACTTACACTCCTCTCTTCCAAGCACTCTTTTGGCACATGCTCCTGCACTATCATGCTCCCCTTTTCCATGGCCTAATTTAGTGAAAATATAAATATTTTGTACACCAATGATCACATGTATCCTACTTAGCCAATAGAACATCTGTGTATTCTTGAATTGTGAGGTGCATTTATCTAACCATATATAATTTTGATTGAAAGTAATGATCCTTTCACTCAAATTTCCATAAAAAAATTGAAAACAACCTTGAACATACTCTAAAGAATGTGTCTGATCATTGTTGACATAAAATTTGTACTCCCTTAATATTTTTTTATCATTATTTTACTATCAAGTGAATGCATGAATGCTATATGCAAAAAAATTGAAACATATACTGAATTGTAGTATTGTGACTGAACCTCTATTTGTGGTTACAACATTTAACTCTCTACAAATTCAACTACTAAAATAATAGTACCTATCAAGAATGTGTCATTAATTAACTTGAATTGTTCTTTTAGACATTGAGTTTTGTGTGTGTTCCTTGAATACACATATATGATTTCATCCCTAAATTTGTCCATTAATTTGGAAATAGGTATTTGTTATGTAACAAGCTTACACTTTTATATTCATTTCTATCTTTCATTAGATATACCACATCTTTATATTTAATATAACCAACTATTTCTTATCCAATTCCATGTGTATTCTCCTCATGGGTATAGGCTTTCAATTTTGGCAATCGACCACAAATGTTTTAACTTCCATCTAAACACACACTATTATAAAATAATTGACCATTTGGTCTTTCACAAAAAAATGTTGGAATGAATTATCTTGTTGATTTTGGTTGGGCTTCCACTCCATGCTCCTTCAAAATGTTATTAGTATGAAAAGTATAATGAACATGATGAAAAATATCATAATTCATAGAAAATTCAACATGCTGCCTACAATAACAATTAGTGAATGTGTAATTGATTTTCACATAAAAGGGTTTGGCCACTTCAAAATACATTTGACTAATAAAAATCTATGGATTTTTTCAACATATTTAGAGTACAATTATGTTTTCATCATCCAAAAAATGTTTAGAATGTGTTTCACAATTATGAGAACCAGCTCTTATTTTCATTACATATCTAATATTAGGCAATATCCTTGTCTTATCTTTCTAAAATTCTATAATTAAATATTTTAGGGAATCATCTATATCCTTGTCTTTCCATGAGAGTCTATCAGAGAATGCCCACAAGTTATTGTTACTATCAACATCAAGTCTTGTATGTATCCCAATTATTGTCATTAGTGTTTTTATATTTATGTGAAAATATCAGCTTGTTTTTATAATAAGTCATTCATTATTTATTTTACCACTTACCAAAGAAGTTTTAATAACATGTCGAGCAATGTTACCATCTTTGGTGTATTTCTTCACACCTATTTGATGGTATGCATTATGAAAATTTTTAATAGTTACCTTGTAGACACCATCAATATTAGATTTTCTTAGTCCTAGGGTGTTCATTTTAGGTCTCATCTTTTTACTTTCATCAATCTAACAAATAATTGACATCTTTGAGTTTCATTTGAATATTGAAAGTGTTAGTCCCTTTTTTTAACTTTTTTTCTCATATGGCACTTAGACATTTTTTAGGTATTGGTTTCAAAATGGATTTATCAATTTAATTTAAATACATTAGTTTTCTTATATAAATCTTATGAGGTGTTCTTAATGGTATATTGGATTGATTTGGTGTTTCCATATTATTTTCTTCATTAGTAGGTTCTTCATTCAACGGTGTTCCCATATTATTTTCTTCATTACAAATTTTTCCATTAGGTGTTTCCATATTATTTCCATCATTAGTAATTTGTCCAATGCATGTTTCCTTACAATTCAAATCATCATCCATACTATCATCATCATAAAAATTAAAAATAGTAAAATTTTAATGTGGACTCACATTATAATTGGGTATACTATCATAATTGATAATTGGACTTTCATAATTTGGTATAGTATCATTTTTCATTCTATTATTATTTATGATAATCAATTCATTAGGGATAGTAGACTTAACTGCATGAAGTTTTTTCATTTGTTTCCTTTGTTTTTCTATCACCACTTCCAATTAGTTTGATGTTTTGCACTTTGAATTATTCTTCCTAATACTATGAAATCCATCACTCATGATTTCACAAAGATTTAAACTTTTGAGGATGGGGACAACAATCTAATTATTTCAAAATAGACTTTATTTCAGTCTGAAGTACTAAGTGGTGGAAACAATCCAAAACTTCTAAAATAAATAGAAATAGTCCTATGTACTCTTTAGTCAATCATGTGAGTAGAGAATGATTTATGTTTTTGAGGATGTAAACAACATTATAATAATTTGATTTCAGACTTGTAATGTATAGAACACAACAAAGCATGGGATAGTACTCTCAAAGTCAAAAAGTGATTGTTGTTATTTTTTCATATTTTTTATTATTAATGAAATAAATGTGTATGTGGTAATAATGCACATGTATTAAAACCACATATGTGGTATTTACACTAAGCCCTAATCCCTAAGCCCTACACACTAAAAATGATATCCTAAGTTGTAATCCCTATACCCTAAACCTTAATCCCTAAACCCTAAACCCTAATCCCTATAACTTATATCCTAAACCTTAAACCTTAATCATTAAATACTATGTACCCTATATCATAAACCATATAACTTAAAATATAATCCTAAATCCTAAGCCCTAGAGAACTTAAACCATAAATGGTAAACTCTTTAAGCTCTAAACAAATCATTTATCCCTAATTAACATCATTTAGACTAATAATTTGGTTTAAAGGGCTTGATTTGGCCCAAATCACACCGTTAATTGCCCTAATGGACTAATTAACTCAATATGTGATGAAATGGGGGTTAAACAAACCAAAAAACACATTACATGCTCATAAATAGGTTCAAGCAACTCAAATTATCCTCAATTATCTTGACGATTGGAATTTATACCTTAAATTGTAAACCATAAGCCCTAAAATCTAAGCACTTTAAAACCTAAGCCCTACTTTACCCTATAACTTATGTACCTAGATGTAAACCCTAAACCAAATGATTTAGCTATGTAATTAACATCCTTTACAATAATAATTAGGTTTATATGGGGGTTAAACAAACCAAAAAAAAATTACATGCTCATAAATAGGTTCAATCAAATCAAATTATCCTCAATTATCTTTACGATTGGAATTTATACCTTAAATTGTAAACCATAAGCCCTAAAATCTAAGCACTTTAAAACCTAAGCCCTAGTTTACCCTATAACTTATGTACCTAGATGTAAACTCTAAACCAAATGATTTATCTATGTAATTAACATCATTTACAATAATAATTAGGTTTATATGGCTGAATTTATCCTAAATCACATCACTCATTTCCCCAATTGATTAATTTACTCAATATGTGGTGACCTAGGGGGAAATTGAGCCCAAAATCACATTATGTAGTCACAAATAGGTTCAAAGAGATTAAATTGGTCTCAATTGCATTTGTGATTAGACTTTTTTCACCCTAAAACATTAACCCTATGCCTAAAAACACATTTTGGTCATAAATAGGTTCAATCAGCTCAAACTATCTTTAATTACCTTCATGATTGGACTCTAAACCCTAAACCTTATCTTGCATATACCTAAAATTCTAATCCCTAAAACCTTAATTTTAAACCCTAAATCAAATGATTTTTTCATAAAATTAACATCCTTTATAGTAACAATTAGGTTAGTGGTGCTCAATTTGACCCAAATTGCATCACTCATTACTCCAATTGACTAATTTACTCAATCTTTGGTGACCTAGGGGCTAATTGAACCAAAAATCACATTATGTAGTCATAAATAGGTTCAATTAGCTTAAATTTTCTTTAAAATAAAACCTTATTCACCCTAAAACATTAACCCTATGTCCAAAAATACATTGTGGTCACAAATAGGTTTATTTAGCTTAAATTGCCCTCAATTACCTTCATGATTAGAATCTAAACCCTAAACCCTATCTTGCATATACCTATAACTATAATTCTTCAACCTTAAATTTTAAACCCTAAACCAAAAGATTCAATTGTGTAATTAACATCCTTTATAGTAATAATTAGGTTCATAAGGCTTAATTTGGCCTAAATCGCATCATTCATTGCCCCAATTAACTAATTTACTCAATCTATGGTGACTTAGGGGCCAATTGAGACCCAAATCATATTTTTTAGTCATAAATAGGTTCAAGGAGCTTAGATTGGTCTCAATTACCTTTATAATTGGACCTTATTCACCTTAAAATATTAACCCTATACCCAAAAACACATTGTGATCATAAATAGATTCAATTAACTCAAATGATCCTCAATTACCTTCATGATTAGACTATAAACCCTAACCCTATCTTGTATATACTCAAAACTCTAATCCATAAAACCTAAATTGTAAACCCTAAACCAAATTATTTATTCATATAATTAACATCCTTTATAGTAATAATTAATTTTAAAGTTCTCAATTTGGCCCAAATTGCATCACTCATTGCCCTAATTGACTAATTTACTTAATCTGTGGTGACCTGGGGACCAATTGAACCCAAAATCACATTATATAGTCATAAATAGGTTTAGGGAGCTTAAATTAGTCTCAATTTAATTTAATATTAGACCTTATTCACCATAAAACATTAAACCTATGCCCAAAAACACATTGTGGTCACAAATAGGTTCAATCAACTCAACTTGTCCTCAATTACCTTTATGATTAGAATTTAAACCCTAAACCCTATTTCACATATAATTGAAACTATAATCCCTAAACCCTATATTTTAAACCCTAAACCAAATTATTTAGTCATAAAAATAACATCCTTTATAGTAATAATTATATTCATAGTGCTCAATTTGGCCCAAATCGTATCACTCATTGCCATAATTGACTAATTTACTCAATTTGTGGTTACTTGGGGGCCATTTGAACCCAAAATCACATTATTTAGTCATAAATATGTTCAAAGAGCTTAAATTGGTCTTAATTGCCTTTAAAATTAGACCTTATTCACCCTAAAACATTAACCTTATGCCCAAAAACACATTGTGATCATAACTAGGTTCAATCAACTCAAATTATCCTCAATTACCTTTGTGATTGGACTTTAAACCCTAAACCCTATCTTGCATATACCTAAAAATCTAATCCCTAAACCCTAAACCCTAAACTAAATGATTTAGTCATGTAATTAACATCCTTTATAATAATAATTAGGCTCATAGGGCTCAAATTGGCCTAAATTGCATCACTCATTACCCCAATTGACTAATTTACTCAATCTTTGGTGTCTTAGGGGTAAATTGAGCCCAAAATCACATTCTATAATCATAAATAGGTTCAAGGATTTTAAATTAGCCTCAATTACCTTTATTATTAGACCTTATTTACCCTAAAATATTAAGCATGCTCCCAAAAACACATTGTGGTGATAAATAGGTTCACTCAACTCAACTTGTCCTCAATTACCTTCATGATTAGACTTTAATCCCTAAAGCCTATCTCATATAAACCTGAAACTCTAATCCCTAAACCATAAAGCCTAAATTATAAACCCTAAACCAAATGCTTTAGCCATGTAATTTTAAAATAATAATTAAGTTCATAAGGATCAATTTGGCTCAAATCACATCACTCATTGCCCTAATTTACTAATTCACTTAATCTATGGTGATGTAGGGGAAAATTGAGCTTAAAATCACATTATATAGTCACAAATAGGTTTAAAAAGCTCAAATTGGCTCCAATTACCTTTACATTTAGACCTAATGCATCTTAAAACTTAAACCATATGCCCAAAAACACATTATGGTCACAAATCTAGGTTCAATCAACTCAAATTATCCTTAATTATCTTCATGATTGGACTCTAAACCTTATCTCGTATATATATGAAAATCTAATCCCTAAACCCTAATCCTTAATTTTAAACCTTAAACCAAATAATTTATCTTCAATTATTTTCATAGGGCTCAATTTAGCCCAAATCACATCACTCATTGCCCCAATCAACTAATTCACTCAATCTATGGTGATGTAGGGGCTAATTGAGCCCAAAATCACATTATGTAGTCAAAAATTAGGTTAGGGATTTAAATTTATCCCCAATTTCATTTGTGATTACACCTTACATATCCTAAAACTTAAATCATATGCCCTAATCCCTAAAATGTAAGCCCAAAACCCAAAACCCTAAATCATAAACTCTCAAAACTCTAAACAAATCATTTTATCCCTAATAAAACAATAATTATTTTATGCCCTATTACATTTATGATTGGACCTTATACCCTAAAACCTAAACCCTATATACCCTAATCCCTAAGCCCTAAGTTAGAAGTTACACATACGTGGTAATTCTATGTACAAGGTATTTCTAAGTACATAATTCCTTACCATGACATTTCAGTGCATGCCTAAGGCTTGAGAATGTCTTGTATTCACAATCCTTAGGCATGGAACTACAACATAGATATTTGAATGCTTTTTTCCTACTAACAATAAAAAAATTTAAATTTTCCCATGCTAGACACTATCGACTTTATATATTTTTTCCTTAAAAATAGTACTGCAACATCGACTAAGTCTCCTCTTTCTAAATACATGTTTTTTTTATATTTTTTTTCTTTAAGGATGTTGTTTATATTTATTGATTGTCTTTTGTATCATTATATGTCACAATTGTTCATGTTCATATTTGTTAATGTATCTTTTGATTTGTTGATCCAAACCTAGAAAAAAAACTTATGGTTACAAACTAGACCTAATTCTATACACATTAAAAATCTATTTTTTGAGGTAGTTAGGGGGTACACGATCAACTATACATTTTTAAATCATATTTTAGGGTATAATAACTTGTGAAATTAGTAAAAAAAATTAATTAATTAATTTTTAAAAAATATAGGTTGCAAACTAGATGATATTACCTAGCTTTCTACCAAGGGATTTAAATAAAAGGTAGATGATAAAAAAATGGTGGGGCACACATACAACTATCTAGTATGATTTTTATAAAAAATAATACCACCTTTTCAAATTTATAATGTTTATCCTACTTATACATAACCATTTAAAAAAAAAAATAGTAGTGTCAAAACTAGACTCAAAATTCTACAATTTCCTCTTCCTATGACATCTTTAAATTGTGAGTGTGCATATCTTAAATAATCAGTACAAGTCAAGGTTTTATTTTTTCAAGAAAAACATGTTCACTTAAGATCCCCAATTCCTTGCAATTACCCAAATAATGTGTGGTCTATGTTGTTTATTGTCATAATAGTTTATTTATAATGAATAAATGCTCTAATTATTTTTTGATCTCTATATAATGCTTGAGTGTTAAATAGACTCATAGGAATGATATAAATACTTATGATTTTAAATATGTAAATGAACTACAATGATTGTGTATTTATAGAGAATTGAATTCAAATTAAGACTTTCTAAGCATGTTTATTGTAATTATGGCTATAAAAAGGTGAAAAAAGGGCTGTACCTTGACCAAAATGGCTCACTAAAGGATATATGATTATTATTAATGTTTTTGACAAACCTAGGAGTGTACCTTGTGATCTTGAAATAAATTTTGAGACACTTATAAATAGAGGAGGATAGAAAAA
>JARHVA010006790.1:312500-347500 GCA_037957365.1 Torreya grandis
ACTAAAAAGAAATGTACATCATATTAAAAAAAGAGAATATGATAATCATGAAAATGAATACCCTTTAAAAAAATCAATATCATTTTCAAAAGAATGAATGCCATTTTCAAAAAAATGAACAACATTTTTGAAAAAATGATCATTTTTAAAAATGAACATCATTTTCAAAATTGAATATCATTTTATAGGAGTTACACCCTTTCTAATGTTTTATAGGTGCAAATAATTAAAAAAATAAACTTCATTAAATATTTTGAGTTCTAAAAATTCATTTTTGTACATCTAATTTTAAGTTATACAAGACACAATGTCAAACATCTAAGGTTATATAGTATTTTAACTAATGCACTTATATTTTATTATATTCCTATTAAAAATTTAAACATTTACTTTCAACATTTGACTTCACCAAATACAACATTAAAATCCAACCTCCTATATTAATTAGCTGCACATACAAAATTGAGTGTGAATACATTTTCTAGGCCTCACCATTCCCATAAAATTCAAAATTTAAATTATGTTGTTCACACACACACACACACACACACACACACACACACACACACACACACACACACACACACACACACACACACACACACACACACACACACACACACACACACACACACACACACACACATGTATACATATATATAAACAAAAAAAACTCTAGAGAAACAAATGTTTAATTTGCAGTGTCAAATTCAAATTCCCTTAATTTAGAAGTGAGTGTGAATACATTTTCTAAGCCTCACCATTCACATAAAATTCAAAATTTAAATTATCTTGTTGACATACACACACACACACACACACACACACACACACACACACACACACACACACACACACACACACACAC
Source organism: Torreya grandis (assembly GCA_037957365.1). Lineage (NCBI taxonomy): Eukaryota > Viridiplantae > Streptophyta > Pinopsida > Cupressales > Taxaceae > Torreya > Torreya grandis. The sequence goes on from JARHVA010006790.1 coordinate 313,369, forward strand.
ACACACACATATATATATAAATATGTATATATGTATACATATATATATATATATATACATATATACATACATATATATATTTATATATATATATATATATATACACACATATACATATACATATACATATATATATATATATATATGTATATGTATATGTATATATATATATATATACATGTATATATGTGTGTGTGTGTGTGTGTGTGTGTGTGTGTGTGTATGTATATATATACATATATATACATATACATATATATACATATACATATATATATATATATATATATATATATACACATGTATATATATATATATATACATATACATATACATATACATATATATATATACATGTATATATATACATATACATATACATACATATACATATATATATATATATTATACATATATATATGTATATATATGTATGTATATATATATATGTATGTATATATATATACATATACATATATATACATATACATATACACATATACATGTATACACATATACATATACATATACATATATATAAACAAAGAAAAATTTGGAGAAACAAATGTTTAATTTGTAGTGTCAAATTTGAATTCCCTTCATTTGGAAGCAAACTGTAGACACCGAAATAGTGTCTAACCCTTGGTCACCTTCCCCCTTGGTCCTTTCTTAACCCATTCCTAAAACATGCACTTACTAATTTAAAAATAATAATTTATTATTAATATTCTCCCCTTTGACACCTCGCCTGACACCTTGCCTTGGACTATTTCCCACCCTATGACTCACCCAAGACCTATTCTTACTTCTCTCTAACCACCTAACCAACTCTCATGCGTATTTAGCCAAACCTTTGACATTCTCCAATGGATAGTGCACTTGGCGGATGAAAAACGGGCTTGGTGGCTCTTTTTCCCATTCTGCACCCGTCGATGTCGGTCAAATGTCGACCAATGCCGACGGAATCGCCGACGTCGGTTATACTTAAACAAATTTTCTAACCCTTTGACAGATCCCAATCAGAAATTGGTTAATCTCTGGAGCTAATCACGACTCTCAAATCTTCTTCCGATAAAACAAAGTTCTCATGTTTTTGCTTTTCAGTGTTCTGGCTTCTTGGTGTTCTTGCAGGGATCAACATTCTTGACAGCACTTTCTAGGCACTAAGGTCTTGCATCAGACATTCTACACGGGGATTGCACGATATCTCCATCACCAGCGACAACTGAAACACAGCTTCTGCACCTTTTCCAATTCGTATCACAGCTAAGTATTTGTACTATTTTCATTTCAGTGTCATTTACAATATATTAGCATTCTATCTATTGTCTATTCCAAGCATCCTTGACCCAACCTTCCCTATTCTTCCCAGAGAGGCTGAAAAGCCTTCTCTCACCCCTTATTCCATTTTCTTTGCCTCTGACACTCCCTTAGTCTCTCTTCAGACAACACCCTCTGTCTAATCAATTCAGCACAAGTTATCAAAGACCTACAGACCATCTTAAGACCAATCTAATCAACCTGACTAAATTGCTTTACGGAAAGGCTAAAAGGCCTTTTTCCTGTCCCTTACTCCTTTTTCTGACAAGATTTTCAGTCCATTAGACCCCAAGCAGTCCCTTTGAATCCCTCATAGGCCCTTAGACTCACAGACAAGACCATAGTCCATCTTGTAGACCAAAAACTAGACCTGTAACCCATCCTTGGCCATTGCCCCAACTGACCTCGTCCACTTTCCCTACCGACATCGGCAGTCTAACTATCGTCGGTGACCTTCCTGACCGACGCCGGCAATATCACCGACGTCGGCGACTATGTTAAGCAGATTGTAGGTTATCAGGTATGCATTTGCTTTTAGTTCTTTCTTTTCAAGTGTTTTATCATTTCTCTTTTCTGTCTCTATCATATATTGTTTTAAACAGTGGATTGTCATCCTCCAAGAAGCCTTAGCGCTTCTAGGACCAAGCTTTTGCTTGGCAATCCACCCTCTTATCAACTAACATTTTTCGTGTTTTAGTCTCTCTCTCTCTTTTAGGTGTCATCCTCCACAACTAAAGAGGAGTTCTCACAACGTCTAGATTACGGTGTGCAAACTACATCCAGGTACATACAAGCCTTGACCATTTCTTTAAGTTTCTCATTTTCTCTCTTTAAATGTGAAAGCGAAATTGCATAGAAACATTCTGGCACGCCTGGTGGGACCCTTAGGGCCTTCCTTGGGTTCCTTTCCTTCTTTTTTCATTTAGGTGCATTAGGTTTCTCCCTCTTTACCTCTTTCTTCTTTTCTAAAAGACATCATAAGCAAGAATAAAAAGAACTTTTCTTTCTTTTCTTGCATTTCTAGACTAGTCAAAAATCATTTTCTTCAACCCTTTCTCAACTTGTTTTCATTCCAACTTAACATTTCGATTTGGGGCTTAAAAATATATTACATTCCATTTTCTGCTTGCTTGCATTTCTTAGTCCACACTTAGTAATTAATAAATCTTATATTGAATAAATCGTAGATCACTTGATGTTACACAACCAAACCACGTGCACTAAATTAAACATAAAACTCACTTGAGACAAGGCCCGACTGGGATTTCATCACCTAGCAAATACCTTACCCATCCCGGTGATCCTACTTGGATTTCACCACCAAGGGGAAATCCCACTCTGTTCTCTGGTAGAGTCTAATCTATAGGGAAAGTATATTTTGGCTAAGCGAGACCAGCTAACCACTGGAATCGTGAAGTGAGGGGAGCTTGCTACTTAGCACCAGGCCATGTACGGAACCTAACATAGACTTTTGAGCACCTAAACATACCTGAAACCATCTTTAGACTACCTATTCTAGGACCCTTCTAACAACCAACCTCCTCAAACATCACTTTAAGGCATAAGCCACACGATCCTAATAAAATTATTTCTAGGGATTTAACGCTAGGATCTGCCTGTCCTCATCTTATTTTCTATTTTTATCTATTTTTTTGAGCTGGTAAGGACATCTTCTTTATTTCCAAAAACTTTTTTTCTGAGTTTCTGGAAAACACAGTAACTAACATCAATTTTGTAATTGAAGTCGACAACTTTTCTCCACCGACATCAGTCATCTAACCGACATTGGCAGACTTCTTCACCGACATCAGTTTTTGTACCGACATCGGTCACTGTCTAATTTCTTTTTTCCAAAAATAGCAAGCTTAAAATCCAACTTTCTTGCTGTCTAAACATTCATTCTGGTTTTTTGAGACTGAAAAAAACACAGTTTTCTAAAACCTGACCCTTTCTTGCCTTGAATGGTTTTGACAAGCAGTCAAACCAAGGCTCTTCTTGACCATGCTAGTCAACAACCGCTTCCACCTTCACCATCTATAACCAGTCCTATAATGGAGTTCCACTCAGAGACTAAAAGAACTCCTACTCGCCCAACCCCGCCTCAGACTCCTATTGTCCCAGAAGGGGACCAAGATTTTGCACGATTCTTGGACCTCAACGTTAAAGCCTTACAACACTATCTCACACATAGCCAAATGTGAGACTCCCTAGGCAACCCAATCTATGGGATGCTAACTTCCTTAGTCGAGACAAGGATCACATCAACAACACCTACAATTCAGCCTCTAGACAATCAAGTCAACACCTCCACCAATAACCCAACTGTGTCTTACCTTCAAAATTTAACCTCTCCTTCTAGACCTACCTCCATGGGGGTTCCGGTACTCCCTCAACCTCAAAATACTCAACCAAACCCCACACCTTTCCAAAACCTACTAGTCTCTATCCCCCCTACTCTTGCACCTATCAACACAAGAGTAACTATTTACCCATCAACAAGTGTGGCCACTCCTCAACCATCCTTGACGGCCCCTATCCAGCTTGTGCCTACCAACCCCATAACACAAGTGCCTTTGGCTTCAACTTTCGCTTCAATAACCAGCTACCCATATGTTGCATCTACGCAACCAACCACGTCATATGCCCCACTCAATATCTTTCAAGCACCTTATAATCTAGGGGGTGCTCCACCCGCCAATTCATCAGCAGATATCATCAAAATGCTGATGGACAAGATGTCTAGCCTAGAGACCTCCATTTCTGGCTCACGCAATGCTCTCTCATATGAGCAAATTTGCAATGAGCCCATTCATCCTTCTGTCTCGATTAAACCATACCCCAACCAGTGGGAGCTTCCCAAATTTTCTCGCTTTCAAAGCAAGAAAGACCCACAGCAGCACTTACGGGCATTCAGACATGCCTGTTACCTTATTGCCCATGACGATGCATTGCTCTTGTACACGTTTCCTATGTCTCTCTCTGGTGTTGCACTTGACTGGTACAGCTCTATTGCTATCCATTCCCTCTTCACATTTACACAGCTGGCCCAGCTCTTTCTTGATCACTTCTCCATTAACATCACCAAGAAGGTCTCAATCACGGACCTCTATACTATCCGCCAATTCGAGGATGAATCTATAACTGACTTCGTTGCTCGCTGGAGAGGCCTCATCAATCAACTCTCCTTTTCCTTACCTCAACCCAAACTTATTAAAAAATTTTCCTGAGCCTGTGCCAAACATATTTCTTCCACCTTACGGGTTCAGACCTTCTGCACCTTCGATGAAGCCTTCACGATGGCCCGCAAACTTGAATTACGTGCCATCGAGGAGAATAAAGTCAAGTTGCAGAGCAAGAATCCCAACTCTAAGACTAATGACTCTTATTCTTCTAAACCTTCATCATCCAATCCTAAGTCTAAAGCTTCAGCTAATGTTGTGGTCGTTAGACCTTCATCCTCTTCAACCAATCAGCCTGAGCCATCCACATCTCAGAGCACCACCCGTCAATTCCAGCAGAGATACGTACAACGACAGTATACTCCTCTCAGAGAATCATATGTGTCTATACTGGAAAAACTTGTTAGACAAGGGGTTCTCAATCTCCCCCAGATCTGAACACCTCCACAATTTGATCCCTCACGTGCCATCCCTGCGTGGTATAGGGAAAATGACTTTTGCAATTACCACCGTGTCAAAGGTCATGACACGGGAAATTGCAAAACCTTTAAAAACATAATCCAAGACATGCTTGAAAAGGGTGACCTCATCCTAGATAATCCCAATGCACCTCCTAATTAGGGCATTGACATCTTTAAGCAACTATTCCCCAATCATCCACCGACCCAAAATAATGTCCAGACCTTGATTGACAACACTCATGAACATGACATTCGAACAGTCAATACGGTCTCGCCCTTCATCCCTGACCAACCTCAAGAGGTTAGTCCATCTATCAGTCCATCACGTGTGGGTGAACCTCTTTCCACGATTAGTTCTCCGTCAACCTCTCTTATCTTGGAGGACACCTCAACCTTACCGGCACCACCGGTCTCACCATCCTCCTTCCTACTGCCTATGGAGGACCCAACCTTACCTACTCGACCGCAAGTGGAGGGCACCATAATCCCTGCCCTTTACCCACTTGAGGAGCCACACTCTCCAGTTCATTCTCCACCAAGAGAAGAACCTGACTCTCCATCTTCTTCGATCAATGACAATCCAGTTATAACTCCCACACACCTTGGGTCCGAGATTACTGCCACACCTAACACATCTTCTCAAGGACCCAAACCTCATCCAACATCTTCTCAACCATTTTCCCAACTAGTGGAGAAAATCAAACTTCTCCCTTCAAGGAAAGTGGAACATCAGGGATTGTGGGAGTGTCTTAAAGCTCTTCAACATCCCTGTGCCCTCTCATCTCATGCTGCCACTCCTCCCAAGGCAGAATCTCCCAAGACTCTCAACAAAGACTAGACTCCCACTTCTAAATCTGCATCTACCCCATCTAAACCGATCAAGTCATTCGGCATTCACCCTGTCTCTTCCCTCACTCACCTGCAAGTGAAGGTGGACTTAGACCAAACCTCGACCAATAGTAGTCTTCCAACCAAGTTGAAGAAGACTGCCAGACCACAGAAGCGAACCCCTCCTCCACCGTCAACTTTACCCTCCATTTTAGGCCCTCACCCTTCTACCCTAATCGGAGTGTTCCCTACTCCGACCCTTAACCAACACAAATTACCTCCATTACTTCCTTTGCCCACCACAAGTCAACCCCCTCTCAAAAATTTGGCACCTCTCATGAAGAAAGTGCTGTCTTCACATGTGGCCACACCACCAACCCAAAAGGTGGTACGGAAACCTTCTTCAACATCTCCCAAGCAAAAGTCACCAGCGCGTCATGCATCAACAAGCACCGACCCCTTATTAGGTTCATATGCTTTGATATTACGCCAACTTTTGTAGACTTCTAGCATAACCCTTCCATCTATTAAGCCATTCCAACCCCTCGGGTCAAAACTTTCCTGGTTCGATGATATGAAGATCTGCTTATACCATCGTACGCCAGGACACAATACCGAGACCTACTGTGCCCTCAAGGCAGTCATTCACTACTATATGGAGAAAGACACTCTTCTCCTTGAGGACACTCTTGACCGACCCTCGACATCTTCCCATCTAACCTCTTCAACCACATCAGCATCTCACCAGCAGGGCATGACCCCTTCTTCACCTCCTATCTTTGAAATTAATGCTATCCACATAACCACTAGGTCACAAAAATACAAGGCAAAAGAAAAAGCTGCTATTCCTTAGACCTATCTTTTTGTCTAGGTGCCTCAACCACCAAAACCGAAGATTTCCATCTTAGGTGCATCTCAACCCCCTGCTTCAGAGGCAATCAAAGACTCTATGATAAAACAACTTCACCAAACGCCTGTGAAGATGACCTTATATGACCTTATCTAAAGCTCCCCCCAGCATCATCAGGCTTTAATCAAAGCCTTACAGGCAGTGGAAGTCCAACCTGAAGACCCTCAACCACTAGCTGCCCTAGTCCATTCTTTATCCCCCGTCGCCTCTATCACTTTTAGTGATTCTAAAATTCTTACCTCCACCTTGGAAGATCAGGACGTTGCTCTTTTCATCACAGCCTACGTTGATCAAACCCATATTAAATGAGTTGTGATTGACGGTGGTGCCAGCATTAATATCATTTCCACCCACGCCTTTGATCAATTGGCTCTTCCCAAGAATTGCGTATCAAAAACTGACGCAATCCTTAGATCCTTTAATGACACCACCACTAACACTATTGGCACTATTGTCCTCCATATCCGCATTGGTCCACGCATAATCCTGGAGCTCTTCTACATCATTATGGGAGAATTCCAATATAACATGCTATTAGGATGACCCTGGATCCGCACCATGGCTTGTGTCCCTTCAACACTTCACCGTTGTGTCAAATTTGAACACGACAAATAAGTCCATGTCATTCCTATCGACCCATCCCCTTTTAAGACTTGTAACACAACCTATCACCCAAATGACGTCCTTATTCCTCTCAGGGCATCAACCCAAACATCGTCTCCATCCGCAAAAGCATCAACTAGTACACAAACAGTAGTTTCCATCACATCACCTTCTCAATTAACAACCAAGGACCCCATGGACGATATCTTCCAAAGACTTTCACTGGGGGAATATCGCCTACTTACTCTAGACATGTTCCAAACTCCCCAAGAGTATGGATAGCTTCATCAAAATCCAAGCTATGACCATCGGATTGAAATGGTCATTCCTTATGGTCCTCCTAGCCTTCGAACCAATCTCGTCTATGGGGGGTTGGATCAAGCTCCTACTAAATCAAATACTTCCTCCTCACCTCAAATATTCACATCCAATTTTTCCTTTCTTGGCAACCCCACCTTTACATATACCTACCTTTATAGGTGTGCATGGAAGGGTTTTGGCTTTGGGCACTACGAACAAGGCTCCCATCAACCCATCGAACCACCCAATCATGATAATGCCAAGAAATGGGATGGACTGGGTTTCCAAGAACCCACTAAGGCTTCTGCAAACCTTTGCCCTGAACCAACCATCGACCAATCTCTTCCAGACTCACCTATTCTTCCATCCTCACCTATGGAGTCGGTGGTTTCCATCCCTCCTAGTTTTATTTTTGCATAAACACCATCTGCTTGGAACCCCTAACCTATCAGCTCAACAAGGTTCCCAAGTCTCTCCCTATCGTTTATCCCAGCATGATAGATGATGAATCAACAACCATCAACACTGTCCACTGCATAGATGACGACGCCATTCTTACCTATATGGGTGCTGACGATTCTTTCATTCAGTGCTCCCTCCCTTCTGAAACATAGGTTATGTTAAATGAATCAACCTTTGACATTAACCTTTCATCTTCTAGTGTTCCTCATGTCTTAAATATTGGTCAATCTTTAGACACCCAAGAGCAGATCGACTATACCACATTTCTCTCAGACAATCACAAAGCCTTTGCCTGGACCTATGCTGACATGCCTGGCATCGACCCTAACATTGCCACTCATAACATTGTCACAAACCTAGAGGCTAAGCTTGTTAGGTAAAAGCTTCGCAAAATGCATCCTTGTGTTGCACTTCTTGTCAAAGAGGAGCTTCAGCGCCTTCTTTCTGTCTCCTTCATCCAACCCATCGATTATCCGCAATGGGTCTCAAGGCGACTGAGGGGATCTGGATCTACACAGACTATCACGACCTTAACCTAGCTTGTCCCAAGGATGACTTTCCTCTTCTAAACATTGACCAACTTGTTGATCTTACGGCTGGCCATGAGATGTTATCACTCATGGATGGATTTTTAGGATATAACCAAATATTGATTGCACTAAAAGATCAACACAAAACCACCTTCATTACACCATGGGGAACTTTTTAATATTGGGTCATGCCTTTTAGTCTGAAAAATGCAGGTGCCACATATCAGCGTGCCATGACTTACATCTTTCATGATCTCCTCCATAAAATCATGGAGGACTATGTAGATGACCTGCTTAGCAAGTCTAAGCTTCGTCGTGACCATTTGACTATCCTCAAGATCATCTTCTCTCGCCTTCTTCAGTACCATGTCCGTCTTAACCCCAAGAAATGCATCTTTGGGGTCCTCTTTGGAAAGCTCCTGGGATTCATTGTCTCTCTTCGTGGCATCGAGATAGATCCTGCCAAAATTCGTGCTATCCTCGAAATGCCACCTCCAACTAATCTCAAGCAACTTCACAGTCTACAAGGAAAGCTCCAATCCATTCGCTGCTTCATTTCACAGCTTTCTAACCGCTGCCAACCCTTTCATCACCTCCTCAAGAAGGATGTCTCCTTTAAATGGGATAACGATTGCCAAGAGGCTTTTAAAGCCCTCAAACACTATTTGGTTTCTCCACCAGTCCTTATTCCACCAAAAGATGACCAACCCTTCTACCTCTACATCTCAGCAACCAATCATTCATTAAGTGCCATGATCGCGCATCGAGATGAGCAACACCATGAGCAAGCAGTCTATTACATAAGCCAAACACTTATCGATTATGAAACTTGGTATACTCATACTGAGAAACTCTATTTGGCATTAGTCTTTGCCACTATCAAACTCCGTCACTATCTTCTCAATCACAAAACCTTTGTCGTCACCCACACTGATCCTCTTAAATACATGCATTCTAAGCCATATCAAAACCAGCGTATGGCTCGTTGGCTCATGCTTCTTGCTAAATTTGACTTAGAATTTGTCCAACAAAAATCTATAAAGGGGCAAACAATCACTGACCAACTAGCAGATGCCCCTCTTCCCGATAATCAACCTTCTCAGTGTGAATTTCTCGATGAATCTATTGCCACTCTCTCGACTGATGACACATTTTACCAAATGACGATGTTTTTCGACGGCTCTAAATGTCAACTCGATGGGGGTGCGGGGGTCATCCTCATCCCACATGAGGGTGAGCCCATGCCCTTGTCTTTCAAACTCAACTTTGAATGTACCAATAATATGGCTGAATACGAAGCCTTAATTTTGGGACTTCAAACTACCCTTTCTTTAAATATCAAGACCATCAACATCTTCGGTGACTCACAACTTGTCGTCAATCAAATCAATGGTTCATATCTTTGTAAAAACAAAATTTTACAAAGGTACAAGCACTGTGTTGACATTCTTCTAGCATCTTTCGACCATCAATTATTGCAGACTGTTCCTCAATCTACAAATAAGTTTGTTGACACCATGGCTTCCCTCACCTCGCATATTCCTTCTTCATCATCATCCTCATCAAGAATTTATGTCATGGTACATCATGTGCCATTGCCTTCATACATTTCCACTGACATCAACCTCATCCACACCATAGACTCTAGTTCACAAGATGTATGGTATAAACAACTTGAGGACTACTTGGCTCATTCTATCTTTCCTCCCAACCTCTCTAGCAATGCACGGTGGGCTTTCATCAAGATCACCGCTCGCTATACCATGCTAGGGGGCCTTCTCTATAAAAGAGGTTTTGATGGCCTTCTTCTTCACTGTTTAAACTCCACTGAAGCCTCTCATGCTGTTAAACAAGCCCATGACGGGATTTGTGGTGGACACTTTAGTGGTAACTCGATTGCCAAGCGCATCCTTTGCCTGGGTTATTATTGGCCCACTCTTCATCAAGACTGTAGCGATTATGTTTGGCATTACATCAAGTGACAGCAGCATGCTAACTTGCTTCATCTCCCTAGTCACGCCTTACAAGTCGCTTAAGACTTCTAGCCTTTTTCACAATGGGGCTTAGATCTCATCGGTGAGATTAACCCTCATTCGTCTCTTCATCATCAGTCCATCATCACTGCCACTGAGTATTTCACTAAATGGGTTGAAGCTATTCCTCTCATCTCCACAAAAGCTAACAAGATTGTCGACTTCATCAACACCCATATCATCTGTCATTTCGGTGTACCTCACAATATCATCACCAATAACAGAAAGTCTTTTAAAAACAAAACCATCTAAAAACTTTGTGACTCCTTTGGCATTAAACTCAGCTTTTCTTCACCTTACTACCCACAAGCAAATGGGCAGGCCAAGGCTTCTAATAAAATCTTAACTAAAATTCTCATGAAGGTGGTCAACGACACTAGAAGGGATTGGCACATTCATATTCCCTTCACTTTGTGGGCCTACCACACTAGCATTCGAACCTCTACAGGTGCTACCTCTTTTTCTCTAGTGTACGAAATAGAGGCTATCTTACCTCTCAAAGTACAGATCTCATCTCTTCGCATTTCACTCCATGACATTCTTTCTAACGATGACTTTCGTCAAGATCGATTAGCTCAACTTGAGTTACTCGATGAACATCATCTTGCTACCCTTAATCATCTCCATGTCTATCAAAACCGCATCAAATGAGCCTATAACAAAAATTTGTGAGAATGAGATTTCAATATCGGAGACCTCGTCCTCAAAGAGAACCAACATGTGACCTATATGGAACGGAGTAAATGAGGCAAATTTGCTCCTAATTGGCTCGGACCTTATATCATCACGCACAAGTATGGATCAGGGACTTATCATCTATCTTCTCTTGAAGGCCAACCAGAACCTGAGCCCCTTAATGCTTTGCATCTGTGACCATTCTACTATTAGTCGAGTACTCATCCACTTGACATTTAACTTGAGCTCGTCCCTTGAGCAATCCTTGTCCTTTTAATCCTCAATCCATTCCACCCTTTTTCCTTTAACAAAATCCTCTATAACCCTTTTATGACGTATGGATGCTTTGTCCTAATAAAAGGGAGCCCTTGACCTTCTATAAGTCTTGTCCACGACTCAACATTCTGTCAAAACTAAATCAAGATGTCAAAATATCCAAGGTCACAAAATCAAATCAAAAAGTAGACTGCTCCCTCGAAGGACAGCTGCACTATCATTGCTGTAACTAATAGACTGCTCCCTCGAAGGACAGCTATTCAAAAGCCCTTAAATCTATAAAGCAAAATATAGACCACTCCTTCGAAGGATGGCTATGACCAAATCTTGCTACAAATAACACTTTCTTAGAAGCTTCCTGCATCGATCAGCTTCACAAATGACCACAAAATAAGTGACATCTTTATGTAGACTTCCCGCATTGATCAGTCCGCTCTAAAAAAAAAAAAAAAATGGGTCATGGACTTGACTTATAGTTGTCTCAGGGCCTCCTATAAAAAGGGGCAAAGTTATCCCTACTCTAAATTGGGCTACCCTCTCCTTATATCCCATTACCTACTCAAGGGACTTCGAGCTCACTTTAATGTCGAAGTGATTTGATTACCGCTCTAACACAACTCATGGTCAATGATGCAACACATGAATGGGGCTCTTGGTTCCAACAACCCTTATCTATGCTGTCATTTTGGTCCTTGTCAATGAAAGGGTGCTTATACATCAATACACATGGAAACTATCAACCACACAATTTATGTCAAGCATAAACCATTACTTGCTGAAACATAAATCGACTTGCAATTCATTTTTAGCATACCTCCATCACAAATATGGATAGTTTCCAAGGGATGAAAAACCCTGACCAATGTTACAAAATACACCATTTGGAAAAGGCTGTAGCATCATTTTCTCCTCATCATTTCAAAGCATGTACCCTCAGACAAGTGGGAAGTGCTATATCATTATCATTATCATGACCAAAATCAACCACTTCGATCTTTTTCCTCTTTCTTGGGAGAACTACATTGGCCTGAGGCCCTAACAATAGGGGCTATGTAGGCAGCACCCAGTTGACATGGGGTCTTCTGGGGTTAGCTCAGCCATTCCTTCATCGCATTCTTTCATCGCATTTCTTCCATCACATTCTTTCGTCACCTGCCAATCACATCACAAACAATCACATATTTTCATAATCATTAACATTAATCATTTTCATCCATATCATTAATCATTAATCTTAATCATACATCCATCATCATATAAACACCATAATCTCAGCATCATAATCCTAAACATATATCAAATCCAAATAACATACAAACACATCCACAACATTTTTCATAAACACATCCATGATCAAAATCATATATATATATATATATATATATATATATATATATATATATATATATATATATATATATATGTTTTATACAATCGCACAATCTATGCCTCTGTCTCTCTCTCATACATCTTGCATCAATGGCTCGCAAGCCGGTATATACATCAAAAATAATATCAAAGTCTAACCTCAAGGCTGTGGCTGTGGTGGTGGTGACGGTGGCTGAGAAGATGCTGTATCCTCTCCCCCCTCTGATCTATGTCATCTGTGAGACCTAAAAGCTATCACTCGAGACATAGACTATTGTCAGCTCTACTCTGCCCTCATCTCAGAGTATCACTGTATCTGAGGGAACTCCCTGATGGCCCTCTCATAATATGTGATCTCATCTAATGCATCACTGTATCTAACTAGAGATACAGTCTATTGTGGACCCATCAGACCTGCTGCCGTGCCCTGCACTGAACCCTGGAGCTATGAAAATGCTGGCTACACTGACACTGACTATGTGGGCTACTGAGCTAACTGCTGAGGTGGATACTGCATTGAGCCCTATCCTCTCAAGCCCTATCCTGCTGATGCCTATGTCTGGGCTGCGACCAACTGACTCTGCAACATAGTGACCTATCTTGTCAATGCAGCCACCTCTCCTGTCACCCCCATCAGCTGCCCCTATAAAACCATGACCTGTCCCTATAATATGGTCACTTGGGCCTATGCCGCATCTCTACAGCCTCTAATCTCTCTCCATGTATCTCTTTCTCTCCACCAATATTTATCTAACACGTCACACTAATCCTCGGTCAACCTTGTGTCACTTTCACTCACTGGGCTCCAGAGCTCTTTTCTCTCAGTCAACTAAATCACAAATGACTTCTGGTCAGCTGCCAATCCAATTTTATCGGATTTGGCAGGCCACTGACATTGGCATAATCGTGCCCTAGTCCACCGATGTCGACCAATATACTGCCGACATCGGTCCCTTTATGTCTCTGACGTCAATTTTATCACCAACATCAGCAACTTTCAAACCTCTTTTTTTCATCATGTTGCCCCAAAATCATGTCCCCAATTAGTCAGCCCTCCAGTACACCCTATTTTGGCCCCCTGGGGCACACTTGAGATCACTTTTGCCTCCATCCATTGACCACCAGACCTTAGAGATCATGACCATCTCCTCTAACCGCGACTACTTCCAAAGTGATTTTGCCTTGGTTGTTTTTGCATGTATGCTACCTCATGATTGGTTAGCAAAATTGTGCGCATATTTTTGACCTTCACAAGTATAGGATCGTAAGCCAGTTGATCCCCACTACTTGTGACATTTTCGTGTTTTCGAGAGCACTTCTTGAACCCAGGATACCTGGAACATGACGACCATTAGAGCTTCAGCTTTGATTGAATAACCCAATCAGTAGATGAATAAATGCTGGGGCCCAATTATTTCAATTTAGGCACTCTTTGACCCTCGGTCTGTGACAATTTAACCTGACCATCCTCGTGAAGTGGTGTACACACAATCACAACTTTTGCAGCATTCTCACTCTATTTTTACCCTTTTCATCCACTCTCTGTCAAATCAGCACCCAATTTCAGGTTCCTTTCCCTCAACTCTTGCTTTGAGGGGGAAAACCTCATCCATAATCAGGGTGACCAACTCGCCTATTTTTATCTTGCAGTTCACTTGAACAACCAATAAGATGAAATCAACCTTATCCCATACCTAGGGCAATCGACTCCTATTTTTGTCTTGCAGTTCGTTTAGAGCAACCAACAAGACAAAAAGGGGCAAATGTAGACACCGAAATAGTGTCTAACCCTTGGTCACCTTCCCCCTTGGTCCTTTCTTAACCCATTCCTAAAACATGCACTTACCAATTTAAAAATAATAATTTATTATTAATATTCTCCCCTTTGACACCTCTCCTGACACCTCACTTTGGACTATTTCCCACCTTATGACTCACCCAAGACCTATTCTTACTTCTCTCTAACCGCCTAACCAACTCTCGTGCATATTTAGCCCAACCTTTGACATTCTCCAATGGATAGTGCACTTGGCGGATGAAAAATGGACTTGGTGGCTCTTTTTCCCATTCTACACCCGCCGACGTCGGTCAAATGTTGGCCGACGCTGGCAAAATCACCGATGTCGGTTATACTTAAACAAATTTTATAACCCTTTGACAGATCCCAATCAAAAATTGGTTAATCTCTAGAGCTAATCACGACTCTCGAATCTTCTTCCGGTGAAACAAAGTTCTCATGCTTTTGCTTTTCAGTGTTCTGGCTTCTTGGTGTTCTTACAAGGATCAACATTCTTAACAGCACTTTCTAGGCACTAAGGTCTTGCATCAGACATTCTGCACGGGGATTGCACGATATCTCCATCACCAGCAAAAACTGAAACATAGCTTTTGCACCTTTGCCAATTCGTATCACAGCTAAGTATTTGTACTATTTTCATTTCAGTGTCATTTACAATATATTAGCATTCTGTCTATTGTCTATTCCAAGCATCCTTGACCCAACCTTCCCTGTTCTTCCTGGAGAGGCTGAAAAGCCTTCTCTCACCCCTTATTTCCTTTTATTTGCCTCTGACACTCCCTTAGTCTCTCTTCAGACAACACCCTCTGTCCAATCAATTCAGCACAAGTTATCAAAGACCTACAGACCATCTTAAGACCAATCTAATCAACCTGACTAAATTGCTTTATGGAAAGGCTAAAAGGCCTTTTTCCTATCCCTTACTCCTTTTCTTGACAAGATTCTCAGTCCATTAGACCCCAAGCAGTCCCTCTGAATCCCTCATAGGCCCTCAGACTCATAGATAAGACCATAGTCCATCTTGCAGACCAGAAACTAGACCTGTAACCCATCCCTGGCCATTGCCCTGACCGACCTCGTCTACTTCCCCTACTGACGTCGGCAGTCTAATCGTCATCGGCGACCTTCCTGACCGACGCCGATAATATCACCGACGTCGGTGACTGTGTTAAGCAGATTACAGCTTATCAGGTATGCATTTGTTTTTAGTTCTTTCTTTTCAAGTGTTTTATCATTTCTCTTTTCTGTCTCTGTCATATTCTATTTTAAACAGTGGATTGTCATCCTCCAAGAAGCCTTAGCACTTCTAAAACCAAGCTTTTGCTTGGAAATCCACCCTCTTATCAACTAACATTTTTTGTGTTTTAGTCTCTCTCTCTTTCAGGTGTCATCCTCCATAACTAAAGAGGAGTTCTCACAATGTCTGGATTACGGTGCGCAAACTACATCTAGGTACATACAAGCCTTGACCATTTCTTTAAGTTTCTCATTTTCTCTCTTTGAATGTGAAAGTGAAATTGCATAGAAACACAAACTTCAACATTCAAGCATTCTTAAGTTTTGTAGAGGATCACATTCTACATAAGTAGTCTACACTTTTCCACTAACATACTGATGCAAGAACATCACTACCTCCTTGTATATATTCATCTAATTTTCATGTTTTGACTCATTAGGGAGTTTTTTTGGTCCTTGGAGGTCTATATAAGTCCATATTAGGTGATAGGTTTTGGCTAAATTTGAATTTGGACCCATTAGGTAGTTTCCTACCTAAATGACCAATTCAAATATTTGAAATATTTGTATTGTTTCTCAAATTTTGTGATGTTGGTGAAAGGTTAAAAATTATGACCTTATTTCTTAGGAGTATTTAGGAATGTTTATGTTTATTTTGTGTTTATGTGAAGATTAAGGTAGTTAAGAGACTCCCAATGTAAAAGTAGGAGTTACAAGGGAGTTAAGAGGTGGTTAGGTAGTTCTAGAAGTGTTGCATTAGGTAAGTGTTTTATTTTGTAGAGATTCATTCAAGATAGGAGAATATTAATATTAGGGTTATATTATAATTTAATTGAATATTTAAACCTCAAAGAATGAAAAGTTTTTGGTTTTGGTAACTATTCCAAGACAGACTCTATTTTTTAGTGTGAAAACAATGAAGGATGCTTGTATATAAATGTTCAAGGAAAGAAAGGTGCAATGAAAACATATTTCAACAATTATATGTATTTTAGTAAAATTTATATGCCTTTATAAATATTCTAAGGTTGTTTTTTAAATTAGTTTCAATGAATTTAGTGTAAATTCATTATTATAGTCTTATATTTCCTATATTCTGTGTTGAGGGAGATAGAGTGCCTCTAAGAGTAAACAAGATTGTATAAAACATCATTATAATTGTAAATATGTGTTTTTGAATGTCATTAAGGCTTAAATATGGTTAAATTATATTTTTAACATGTATCTCGTGTAATTAATGGTGAAATTCTATGTATTATGTGTTAGACTATGTTTAACCCATAGTTTTACAAAGACCTTGAGTGCAAATGTGGTACAAAGATGTCATGGATAGTATGTGTTGAAAGGTTATGTTATCACAAGTTTTTTAGAGGTTATTAAACCTTTATAACACTTTGACATCCATTTGAAAGATATAGACCCTTAAAAATTTATTTCTTGATTCATATAAACTATGTGTGAGTGCATAGGCAGTTCAAAATTTGAATAGATCCACCTACAAAAGTCACAATATTGGAAACAAATGCATGAAAATATTTTCTAATGGTGGCATAGGTAATTTCCAACCATAATAGTCACTTTAAACCTCGTATAAGATTAAAAACCTAAATTTCAACCCTCTTGGGTCACTTAGGTTGTAGGAAACCCTCTTCTAGGGTTTTCAAACCAAATTTGATATTTATAATGTTTTAACCAACCAAATTTCCAAAAACTTGGTCATTAGTTATGGCATGCATCACATTAATGGATTTAGAGGTTTATATCTTGATTTGGTATGTGTCTGTATGTATGTGTATGAAAATGTGTATAGTAAGTTACAAGCAAGGCCTAATTAAGCCTAACAAAGAAGAAGATAGGGATATAAAGGTGGTTTAAAAGAATATTTAGGCCTTGAAATTTCATGAGAGGATAAAACATGATATAGTGTATCTAAATATATCATTTGTTTCTTATAACTCAACTATATTATTCTATATAAGATGATTCTCTATTTTAAAAAGGCTACTAGCCCTGTATACCAAGGTTTGTAGAGTTGTCCAAAGAGTGGGTTGATGATGTGGGGAGTTTGTAATTTAATTGAGGAGTTTTAAAAAGACCCTAAGGATCATGTTCAAGACATTATAATCCATACAAATATCAGATGAATCTTGGATCGATTGCATGAAGATTAGAATAATAAGCCAGTGCCTAAGAAGTGCATCTTGAAACAAGAAATAGATTGAGATAGTTTGATTGACCTCTTCATCATTTGGTATAAGAACCTAAAGATCAGTGGGAAGTAGGAGAATAAGGTTTTAAAAAAGCAAGATACATATGTGTTTTAAATTTTAGTTTGTGAATTTGATCAAGTTCATTGAAATAATGTTCTATGTTGCTAAAAGAATATTATAGGTGATTAAAAGAAGTTGGTCAAGGCATGTTAAAATCCAAGAGAGGCTTGAGAAGAGATAAGGAGACAAAGAAGATAAAAATGAGGGGTCAAAGTGATTTCTCAAATAATTGGATCAAAGGAGAGAGCTTAGATAAAGGATGGAACAAGTTCCAATAGACTTGCTTAAGAGAATATAAATGATAAAGTGAATGATGGTAGAATTACCTAAAACAAAGGATCAACTAAGAAAGTAGAGGGAAAGAGAGTTGAGAAGGAAGCAACAAGAATAAGACTTCCAAAGAGATATGAATGAGATAAATAAAAAGATAGCCTTGATGAACCTCATGATAGAGAAAGTAATAGAAAGAGTGAACCCACACCATGGATGGGTCATGAGGAAGAGATCAAGTGGCCAATCAGGCTATAGATGAAGAGAAAGTAGATGAAATCAAATAAAGAAAAAAGAAATTCTTTGCAAGAAACTCAAGATGTAGATTTATAAGCTTTAATTGAATGAGTAGCTAATTAAATAAGAGGAAAAATAAATAGATCATTTTGAGGGCGTCATTGTAGGCTTAGAAAGAGGAGTACAAACCCACGAAGAAGGTATGCAATATGATTTGAAGTTTGTATATAAAATAAATGAGAAATTAGAGGTAGAGTTGGTAGCCTTAGAAAAAGTACTGCATTGTGACAATGAGGATAATGAAGAGAATTTAGTTGTAATAGATGAGAGTTACATGATGGAAGCCAAAGAAAGTGAAGAAGAAGCCTTAGGTATAGTAGTACGACCATAAGTAGTAGAACCAAGCATAGAGAGAACACACAATCATGAGCAAGGGTGTCATTTCCAAGGGGAAAAGAAACATATTATTCTTATTGACTTGTGTGTTCCATGTGTAGGTTTATTTCAAGAGAATAAGTAGTTATTGAAGATGATCAATTGGGAGATCAGTGTGCAAGAAGATAACCTCAAAAGAGAAAGAAAGAGAGATATGAATCAAGGAGGAGCCATCATAAGCTTAAGGAAGAACTAAAAATGTCTATGTATCTCAAATAGACCTTGGGATCTAGGAGGAAATTTTATTAATCAAGAGGTGCTGAACAAAAAAATCAAAGATAAATCACTTATAAATTTCTAGGAGAGTTTCATTTTGCTCCATGGTAGTATGATGTAGGAGAATCACTCCCTCCTTGTATATATTGGTCTAATTTTCATGTTTTGAATAATTAGGGAGTTTTTGTGGTTTTAGGAGGTCTGCAAAAGTCCATATTAGGTGCTAGGTCTTGATTAGATTTGAATTTAGATCCATTAGGCATTTTCCCACCTAAATGGATAATTTAAATGTTTGAAATATTTTCTATTATTTCTCTGATTTTGTGATATTGGTGAAAGTTTAAAAGTTATGATCTTATGTCTTAGGAGTCTTTAGGAAATTTTAGGGCTGTTTTGTACTTATGAGAAGATTAAGGTAGTTAAGATACTCCTAATGTACAAGTGGTAGTTATAAGGGAGTTAAGAGGTGGTTAGGTAGTTATAAATTTTTTGCATATAGGTAAGTGTTTTGTTTTGTAATGAGTCATTCAAGATAGGAGAAGAGTTATATTGGGGTTGGATTGGAACTGTATTGAATATTTAAACCAAAAATAATGATTTTTTTTTGTTTTTATAAGTATTACAAGATAAAATCTATTTTTTAGCATGAAAGTAATGAAGGATGACTATATATAGATGTTCAAGGAAGGAAAGATGTAATGAAAACATGTTTCAACAATTATATGTGTTGTGGTAAGCTTGATAGGCCTTTATTAAGATTATAAGGTTGTTGTTTAAATGAATTTTAATGACTTTATGTAAATTCATTATTACAGTCCTATATTTCATGTATTCTATGTTGAGGGAGATAGAGTGTCATCTAAGAGTAAGCAAGATTGTATGAAACATAATTATAATTGGAAATATGTTTTTTTGAATGTATTTAATGATTATATAAGGATATAGTCTATTTTTAACATGTATCTCTTGTAATTAATGGTGAAATTATGTGTATTATGTGTTAGACTATGTCTAACCCATAGTTTTATAAAGACATTGAGTGTAAATGTGGTACAAAGATGTCATGGACAATGTTTGCTGAAATGTTATGCTATGGAAAGTTTTTTTAGAGGTTAATAACCCTTCAGAACACTTTTAAATCCATTTAAAAGATAAATACCCTTAAAAACTTTTTTCTCGGTTCATAAAAATTATGTGTGAGTGAACAGTCAGTTCAAAATGTGAATAGATCCACCTATAAAAGTCACAATATTGGAAAAAAATGCTTGAAAAGGTTGAATAATGGTGATAGAGGTCCTTTACAAACATCAAAGTCACTTAAAAACTTTTATAAGCATAAAAACCTAAAGTTTAACCCTCTCAGGTCACTCAGATTATAGGAAACCATGTTCTAGGGTTTTGAAACCAAATTTGATATTTAGAATGTTTTAACTAACCAAATGTATTGAAAATTGGTCATAAGTTAGGGTGTGTATAAAATTAATGGATTTTTAGGTTTATCTCTTGATATGGTATGTATCCGTACATGTATAGGAGACTGTGTATAGTAAGTTGCAAGCAAGGCCTAACAAAGAACAAGATAGGGTTATAAAAGTGGTCTATAAGAAGAGTTTGGCCTTGAAATTTCATGAGAGTAAAAATATTGATATAGGGTATCTAAATATATATATTTTTTATTATAACTGATCCATACTACTCTATACAAGGTGATTTTATATATTTAAAAAAACATCTACTAGCCCTATATGGCAAGGTTTACAAAGTTGTCCAAATAGTGAGTTGATACTCTAGGGAGTTTGTAATTTGATTAAGGAGTTGTTAAAATACCTTAAGGAGCATGGTCAAGACATTATAATCCACAAAACTATTAGATTAATCTCAGATCCATTGCATGAAGATTGGACTAATAAGCCATTGCCTAGGAAGTGCATCTTGAAACAAGACATAGAATGAGATAGTTTGATTGAACTCTACAACACATACCAGGTTGTATAAGCTATAATTACATAATTTAATCTAAAATAAAATGAAATCAAATATAAAATAGAAAATTAGACTTCAATGATAGAGCAACAAATGAACAAAAACAAACTAAACATACACTTACAGAATTGAAGTGGAATAAATTTCCTCCATTGTACTTGAACATGATTGACTCCTAGATGTAATTAATATGGGTTCTCAATACTCTTCTTCAAATCAAATGGAATTAGAAAACATTCTCATAGGCAAGAGGTTTTTTGATGGCTTGGATTCACTTAAATTTGTGATAACACTTCATCAACATAAATGTGGATAATTGAAAGTGATGGATTGCACATCAATTTATAGGATTACAAGTGGTTAATTACACGGTTGAGGATTATTTGAACTATTTGAATGATAATACTAATCATCAGTGAGGAATTAGTCTTCATCCATGAGCATGATGACCAATTTACATGGGTTGAGAAGAAATGGGAGTTATTTGAGTGACTCGGTAAGATTGGGTAAAGTTGGTTTAGTCATCAATGAGGTTGAAATATTATATGGTGACTCATAATTGGTTGAGGAAGTTGAGGGAGTGGTTAAATGAGTCAAAACACAGTTGAGACAAATGTGAAGATGTCCAGGTGAGGTGGAAAATATGGATTTTACATTTAATTTTTTAGGAAAATGTTATACCTATATCATTAATTAAAAATTAATCAATTATTTACATTTTGGAGGGAAGAGATGTTAATTTGAATTCAATTTAGGGAGTGAGAAGAGTTAATGTGTCAAAGTAAATTTCAACATTAAATGGTGAAATTTAGGTGTTTACCTTTGCCCCTCTTTAAAATGGTGTTGTGAATAAATACCATTTATAAGAATAGTAAACAAAGTAGAACATTGATGATTATTGAGAAAATGTTTCCCTAGATAGATGAAAATGATCGTGACAATGCCACTTCTAGTGTTCATGCAGGAAAGTATATGAATGCTCAAAATGATTGAAGGAAAATGATGAAGTGATTATAATGAAAACCATGAATAAATTGAATTACTAAAATTGATACCATTCTTTCAATATTAAAACATGTGTAATTGAGTTTCCCTTATCATATAATCTCTATAGAATAGTTTTGAAAAAGAATATTTTTCATTTGTAGACTACAAGCCTGGATGGTACTCAAGAC
The DNA here is from genome assembly GCA_037957365.1 of Torreya grandis. Lineage (NCBI taxonomy): Eukaryota > Viridiplantae > Streptophyta > Pinopsida > Cupressales > Taxaceae > Torreya > Torreya grandis. The sequence goes on from JARHVA010006790.1 coordinate 335,934, forward strand.
TCAGGGGTCACATGAGTGGATGTGGGAATGATATATCCTTATGATTGTAATTTGTGTGTTTAAAATGAAAAATATAGATTTTACAATGTATATAAAAGTTTACAAGATTGATAGTTACAAGAATTGATAAAGATGTATGGGATTTTGATCAACTATTACTCTGAAAATTGGATAAAATTGGTTTTAAAATGTAAAAATAAGGGTTTAGGAGGGAAACATATTTGAATGATGGGGTGGAGTATAAAAAAGGGTAGGGGATTGTTTTAAAATTATTTATGCAAATTCATTTCTTTTTGATTTATTTCTAGATTTATTTTGTGTGATTTTTCTTTGGGGTTAGAGAGAATAATGGATCATATCCTCGTGCATCAGCATAACATTGAATGGGTGAGGAGATATTATCATCCAGAGAGGAATGGGAAGTTGATAGTATGATTTTGATTTTTGTGTTAATTTTTAGGGAATTTATTACATAGAGAATATGAAGAAAATTATTTCTCTATTTCCACTTTGGTGGATTTGGTAGCAAAATTTACAAAATTATTAAAGTGAATAGAAAAATCATTAGATGCTATAGTGAAACCATTGAATAAAGTAGTGAAAATTTTGAAATTAGATTACAAAATAGAAATAATGAATCCACTCACTAAAGTAGTGAATTTTCTCATATATGTAGTGAATTTGTTCACCATAGTGGTGAATTTGTTGTTTGTAGTGTCGAATTTATCGATAGCCAAGGTGAATTTGTACATTGCAGTGGAGAATTCATTTGATGAGATAAGGATTTTGGATAGTTATATAGTGGATGAGGTTAATGTGTATCTGAGGTAGATTAACATGATTTTTTGGGTAGCATTAGATATTTATGATTGATTTAAATTATGAATGAAATGGTGATGTAACTGATTGGGATGTTTTAGGTAGCTGATTGTAGGATCGACATGGTGAGAATATGTTTATGTGTAGGAGATATTAACTATTTTGGCCACATAATAATAGATATTGAGAGCATTAACACAAATTTTTAGGTTCATAGAGTATGAGTTTTGGGTATTGAAGGCGATGTGATTGTCATACATTGTCAATATGTCAAAGATCTGAGTGGATAGGGAATTGTTGATAGCTTTAATAGAGAGATTGCATAATGAGACCAATACATTTCACCTTATAACAAGTGAGATGACTATTAATTTATAGGATGTGTGGGGATCCTAAAAAACCCAATATAGGGGAGATCAGATTATTAGGGTCAGGGAACATAGACAACTACTCTATATAGTATATTTGGAGAGGAACTGATCTTGATTATTAGAGTGGTTGATATAGACTATTGTATGTATCTAGAGACAGATGATTTGACTATGATATTCATGGTTATTTTTAGTGACTTTATGGTACCCAAAAAAATGTGAGGTTATTCCCTATTGGACTCTTGTATGTGATTGGTTACATGATGGAGATGGGTGAGTGATTTGCATGGGGTACCTATGTGTTAACCATTTGTATAGAAATTTTCACCATGCATTATATGCAGATGGGAGAGAGATTGGATATTTGACATTACTATAGGTATGGGCATGTGAGAAAATTATGGTGGAATATCCCATAGGTCACATGAGTGTTATATTATAGGATGAGTTGATTTTTTTATAGATGGCATGTGATCATATGTGTACAAAGATCATTTTTGGGAGATTTAGACTAGTATAGGAGAGTGATGGATGAGAAGACCATGTGGAGACCTTATAGGGAGATTAATTTTCATTAAGTATAGGATGGGATTCGTATGGAATATGTGATGACACAATGTTATCTTATTATTATTCATGAGTATGTTATTGATTGATGAAAGACTAATAGGGTTTTACTCTAGTTTGGTATTAGAAAACATATACTAGTGGGATCACATGTGTTTGTGTAGTCTTTGAGAGAGATATCTCAATAGGGTGTAGTTATTGACCCAAGGATAGTAGATAAAATGTATATATAGGATGTAGATGGGTATGATGAATAGTTATGAATATATCCATGCAAACTCCTAATGACACATGGCTATTTAGAGATATAGGAGAGAGACATTTCACATATTGAGTAAGTAGAGGCTAGAGATTTATTAATAGGTCCTAGACAGTTGGAAGCATTACATAAGGTCAAGAGAGATATGGATCAAGAAACACATTATAGGAGTTTGTATGAGGGGTAGTTCCATTGGCACAATAAGTACCTTTCTTTAGAGAGTACTTGATGAGGAGGTAAACATCAGGAAGAATAATGTAACTAGTGGAGTTTGAGAGATCTATTTAATAGGCATAACAACATGTAATCTCTTAGGAGTAAACCATGGTGAGATGAGCCAAGTCTAGTTATATATGCCCCATTTAAGGGTCAGGGAGAGACATGAAATGTTCTATATGATTTATCGATGTATAGATATTTTTGAGATGTATCATTGTATTGATACACTATGACACATATATATATATATATATATATATATATATATATATATATATATATATATATACATATACATGACTCATTTTTTAATTTTGACTTGTGTTATGGATATGTGGATGGACATGTTTTAACTTTATGGATGAATTTAATTTTATATGAATGTTATATTATTAGATGGATAGATATGATTTGGTATAGCAATTTTTATCTTGATTTCTATATATGACATCACCTATTAATCCTTTCAAATTTTATTATGGCATAAAATTAAATTAAAAAATGCATGTACACATGGTTAGATTATCTAACTTTGTTATTTTTATTTTATTTGGATTTCAAATAATAATTCCAACATTAATAACTGAGTGAGATTTTAAAAGCCTTTATTTATTATAGCATAAAAAAATATGCACCAATGGTATGAAATAACCATGATGGCTATTGCGTTGTACACAAACAGACTGAAAGATTCATTTGTTCAAGACTTAGTGCATCAAGATAAGTAAGATCATAATAAAACCATTTTTAATTCACATAATTATCTTGAATCAAAATGAAATAATAAAATAAATATATAAATAGAATAAACTATGTAAAAATGACAAACATATACTCAAATAAAATGCTCACAAAAAAAGATGAGTAACTAGTCAAACAATCAAATGATGAGATGCAAAAAAAAATAATAAACAATCACCAGTGGAATCAAAAGAAGAAAATAACACTTAAACTAAGAAAATGGATTTGTGAACATCATAAACTAGGGTAAAAACATTTGATAATTGATATCCATAACAATGGAGTCCTAAGATCAGCATATGATTTTGCATGGTGAAGTGGAAAAGTGAAATCACGTTTGAGATGATAGGATGATGAGGTTTGAGGTAGCCAAGCAGACCCTAAAACCCCATGTTTCTAAGTTATTCCTACATAATCCACCATGGACAAAGTCTAAGTGGGGATATCATGCTAGATTTAGTTCTCCCAGTGTTGGGATGGATGAAAAATGAGGATGTAGTGTAAATTATACATGGATAAATGATTGATTTCCCTCCCAAGAATATGAAAGAGTGAATTATGATGTCATTTTGAAAGATATGTGTATGATATATTTGAATATATGAATTTTTATGTGTTGGGATGTATAGATAAACATGTATTGAGATATGCACTTGGAAGTGATAATAATGGTCAAAAACAAGAGATTCCTCTAAGCATGAGGAAGGATATGGATACACAAGTCCAAGGTCTAAAACCTAAGGTAACATGTAATGAGTAGATGGTGGAATAAATGAATAAATGGAAACATAAAAGTGAAAAATGTGATGGGATGCCCCAAGTAACTATGGTGTATATAGATAATGGATTACACATTACACTAGAAACTAGTTTTTGATTTTGGGTGTACTATTTTTCTCTTATTTTCCTAAATTTTTTATTTTTTGACACTTAGGATATATACAACAACACTAGAATAACTTAGGCATAATTTTTTTTGAGTTTCATGATGTTCATAGGCTCATTAAGCTCTTTTTCATCTTCTATATCTAACTTATAAGCTCCATATCCATATTTAGCAATGATAATGTATGGACCCAACCAATTTGGTTAAAAATTTCCTTTCTTATCCTATGATACATTATTATTCCATTTGTTTTCTATGAGAAAAAGATCACTGATTTCAAATTTCTTGGATTTAATCCATTTATTATAGCTACAATGATGGTGGTTGTGGTATACTTGTAGGTGGTTTAAGACATTGAGGTGTTTCTCATCAAGGAGGTTATGTTAACTTAGGAAATAAATGTGGTAAGATTCATCACTAATAATATTTTATAAGGATATGTGTAAGGACAAAATATGAACTTCAATAAGTAAAATTGACTCATCGCCATAAACAAGGGAGTATGGGGTTGCCCTTATGGGTGTGCAGATGTTAGTGTGGTATGTCAATAAGGTGTGATAAAGTTGTGTATGTTGATCATGATCAATAGTGTCAATAACTCATTTAAAAATAGTATTGATCAATAGTGTTGAAAACTCATTTCTTCTACTTGGTTGTTACCTTATGGATAGCAAGGAGTGGACCACTTGTGTTTAATATGGTAAGTACTAAAAAGAGCCTTAACGTCTTTGTTATCAAATTATTTTCTATTATTAGAGATGATAGTAGATGGGATTCCAAAATTTTATATAATATGGTTTAAAATAAACTTGTAAATCTATTTTACAGTGACATACATTAAGGGCATTACTGTATCCCATTTGGTAAAGTATTATGTGGTGGTAATGATATGTTTGTGGCCATCTAAAGAATTAGAATTGATTTTTACAATGAGGTATAGCCCCCATGTGTAAAATGGCCAAGGTGTTTTAATGGGTTGTAAATTTTGTGAAGTAATATGTATAATATCACCATGATTTTGGCTAGGTAGACATTTCTTAACATAAGCACAAGAATTAGATTCCAATGAAGGCCAATAGTAACCCATGCACAAGATTTTATTAGTAAGGACTATACCATTAATGAGCACCAAAAATTCCCTCATGAACTTATCTAGTGGATAAGATAGAATCTTCAAAATTTAAACACCATAATAGGGTTCCATAATAACCTCTTTGATATAGGGTTTGACCAAAGATAGTATAATGGGAGGCTCATTGGATAAAGTATTTATGTTGGTTATGGGTTATATTAGATGGATGGGTATTATTATGGAGATATTCATAAATGTTAGTGTACCAAGGAGAAGTGGGATCAACCATCTCACAAACCATTTAAAAATATGGAGTATCATATCCTAATATCATCAAATACTCTACAAGGAATTTGTTGTGCTTAGTTTTGAGATCAAGTAATGAACAAACAGTTTCCATGGAGTTAGCTTCCCTTTTATTAACCCTTGACACTTGTTCAAATTATATATATGTAAAACACAACTTGAGGCTATCCACCATCTTATTGTATGGGATTAATTTTTCATCATGAACTTGAAATTCATTGGTGATTTGATTTATTATGAGTTTTAAATGACCAGAGACAAGAATATTTTGGATACCCTATTGTATTACAAATTTAAGACAAGCTATAAGGGCTTCATATTGTACTATGTTATTTGTATAAGGAAATTTAATCCAAAATTATTTAGGAATACAATCTCCATTTTGTGTGTCTAGTAAGATAACTACCCTTGGAGTATGATTGGTAAAAGAGCCATCAAAATATAATTTCCATAATAAATATTCATCAATTGACATAATTGCTTCATCTAGAAAATCTATGATGAGAGGTGTGTGATCTACTAGAGGATTCAATACCAATGCATCTACTAGTACCTATCCTTTGATTCATTTTTTATTTATGTACTCAAGATAAGACTCATTAATAAGAATGACCCACTTAGCCATTTTGCCTATCAAAGTTATTTTTGATAAGAGATATTTAAGAGGGTCAATTTTGGTAATTATTTTTGTTGTATTATTGAGCATGCAGTGGATAAGTTTTTTGGAAGAAAAAACAACTATGAGACATGATTGTTACATGGAAGATTAATTAAACTCATATTAAACTAAGGTTATAATTTAGTAATAGACTTATCATCCTAATCCATTATCATCATGTGGTGATAACAATGCCCCCAATACATATTGTGTAGTGGATATATATAAAAGGAAAAATTTGCTTGTAGTAGGTAGTATTAAGATTACTGGATTGGAATGATATTGTTTAAATTTTCAAATGCCTTGTTAAAATATTTATTCCAAGTGAACTAAGTGTATTTATTAATAAAAAATTTGAATGGATGACAAATGTATGCAAGTTATGATATTAATCTTTAAATTATATGAATTTTACCTTGTAAATTACATGGTTGTTTGAGATTTTTAGTTGGAGGCAAATTCATGATAGCTGAAACTTTGAAAGGATAAACCTCAATGATGAAGTATGAAACTATGAATCCCAAAAAATTTCTTGATGTCATCTTGAATACACACTTCTTTGGGTTCAATAAAATCTTAAACTCTCTCATTCTATCAAAAATTCCAAAATTATCTCAAGATGCTCTGATATAGATTTGGATTTAGAAATAATATCATCAACATAGTATTCCATGATATCATGAACCATATCATGAAAGATAATTGTCATTTATCTCTATTACATGAATAAAATGTTATTAAGATTAAAAGGCATTACTTGACAATAAGAATTGCCCCAAAGTGTTGTAAATGTTATTTTATGTTGGTCCTTGGGATCTATTTTGATTTGTTTATAACCCAAAAAATGTCATCACCTCATGGCCAATGGTGGATTCCACAACCATGCATATGTGTTGAAGTGGAAAGTCATCTTTGGGACATGCCTTGTTTATAACCTTGAATTTTGTGCATACCTTGATCTTGATTGGTTTCTTTGATACTAACACAACATTAGACATCCAATTTGAGTATTATATGAGATGGATGAAACCAACCTCTATTTTTTTTTAGTTCCTTAAATAAAATTGAAAATTTGGGATGAATTTTTATAAAAAAATTATTTATAGGTTTTGCATCCAGATGAAGCAAACTATGATGCATAACAAGTGAATATTCAACCTCTGACATGTATGCATAATGTAGGTACAACACAACTAGAAGAAAAGGGAAAAGAAATTAGAGCTTCATTTGAGAAGGAGCTCAAATATTCCCACCTAGGGTGTATGATTTAGGAGCATCAAGATATAATCAAATGTAATTATGTTAATATTTTAAATTTTTATTTATGTAGGTTTATGAGGTCTAGGGGGTGTTTTCATGTCATTTTTTGAGTCCTTAAAATCATGTGATTTGGTCATAAAAATTTTGAATTTGTTTTGAAAAGTTTAAGGGGTTTTAAGATATTATCAAAGGTTTGATCCTTTTATTAAAGGTTATTAGGGTCTAACCATAAGTGTTAAATGTCACTTTACCCTCAACTCAATGTAAATATATCTAAAATGCATCCAACATAGGTGGCAAGTTAAATTAAGCATGATTGAGATGAGTTCTAAAATGGCGAAGAGATTTTTTTTAGATGAAATAAAAACAAACCAAGTCTAGACATTAGATAAGGTTCAAAGTAGCATACAAAGTAACAAACAACTATAAAAAAAAAGGAGTGATAATAGAGAGAAGGAGCTTAGCGAAGACAATATAAAAATAGGACATAGCTCAAGAAACTAGGGTTTTGAAGTAGAGAGGACAACGTTTTGATATATTTTGTAACCTTTTTGGGTCATGAATAAGTAAAATGGATTATATTTTGTTATTTTAATATTTTTTTTGGTATTATTAAGTATTATCTTTTTATTTTAATCTTATTTTGCATTTTAATAATGTTTTTATATGTGACAGTGTTATAGAACACAATATTGAGACTTCTTGATAATCTTTTATAAATATTTAGTTATGTTCATGTATAAAAAGTGGTTTGGATTATAGGAGAGATACATGAAGAGTTTCCTCAAAATATTAAATAATCATTAATAAGACATAAATTTTTAATTTTCAAGAAAGGAAAGTTTTTAGATTTGAAATATAGAATTTGAATTATCATAGTAAACAAATACAGCCTTGATAGGGTTCATATAGTCAAGAAGAGCCTTTTCAGAACATTTTTAGAGTTTTTCAAGTGCCAAAAGTGATTTATAGAGTCATATAAAGATTTAAATTACTCATAACATCCAAAATAATCCACGATAAGGTCTGATAATTTGAATTATCCCTAAAAGAGAACTCTTAGCCTCACTTAGAAAATAAGGTTTTTGGCAAACCTAAAACCTTAATATCTCCTAATTTAACTATGAAAATCACTTTAAAATTGTTGAATATATGAATTTATATTTAAATATTTTTAATTGGTTCCATTATTTTGATACGCTTAATAATAAGTTTATGCTCAAAACTCAGACTACAGGGATGTGTGTATAAGGTATAAAGAAAATTTGTTTGTGAAGACTAAAAAGGGCACAGCTCAAAAATGACTGATTTAAATTGAATGAAGTTTTGTGGAAAAATAATAATAAGTATTTTTAAACTAATAAATTGGTTTTATATCTTTAAAATCTCTACAACAAAATATAATAAGGATTGAGTTTTTATACATACCTGATTAGGTGTAAAATAAAGCTTTAACCTACTTATTTGTGATTTTATTTGAAATTTAAATATATAAAAGAGTCTTATAAAGGTTACTTGGATTGTGTAATATATAATAATTATTTTAAATTCAATTTCATGAGGTTTTAATTCTAAGTTTTAATCCTTTTTAGTTCAAACCACAAGAACAAGCCTAAATAAAAGCCTTAAAACACTATTTGTTAGTCCTAGTGGATGAAACAAAGTCTACATGAATGTTAAATGTTGTTTATTGAGTCATTAATTACTGAGATGAATATGATAAAACCCTTTCTAAGTGTGTATATAAATATTAGTTTTTGTTAGAGTGAGATTGAGTCAAGATGGTTATTAGTACAAGAAGGCTACAAAGCTTCAAGGAGACCTAGAAGACCTAGTGTAAAACACCTAGAAGAGGTCTAATTACATTATAATATCCCTTCACAAATAATAAATGTTAGAGTCTACCTATTAAAGTTACCTAGTGTGCATAAAATCCACATTAACAATTTGTGTATATGTGTGTGTTTTTTACTAATATTGTGTTTATTTCTATTTCTTATTTTAAAATTGCATCAAATTAAATTAAAATGAATATTAAAATTATTTATAATAAATGTGTTTTTATGAACAATTTTTTTAAAAAAAATTACCTCACATGGAAATAAGTGTTACCAACACACATATCTTAGATAAATATATGTAAAATATGCTAAGAGATATCATTTACAAGGCACTTATTCCACTTATATCATAAATATATTTTTTTATGAGCACCTTGAGAAGAATATCACAAAGATAAATGCATGTAGATCAAATAAATTATGTAGAAAGAGAAAAAATATGATAATTTAATCATGAAGTAGTAAAAATACATCACCTCAAAAATTCTAATGTTGATGTTGATCATGATGAAAAAGCTATAATGGATATATAATTAGGCCATATGATGGGTTTTATTAAAAAATATGTTAGGTTTTTTGGTGAAACTTAAAGTGGCACAAAACAAATACCAAAAGCCTCTAAGGAAAGATTAATATATGTATTATCATTCATTTTTTATAACATTAATGAGGAATTTTAGGGGCATATGCAAAATCCAATACTAGTAACCATTTTCAAAAGAAAAAAGAATAAAAATAACTTAAAAAATTGTGAATCACCACAAGATACAAGGATAAGTCAAATGCAATGGTCCCAAATAAATCTACAACAAAAATATATTAATTCCAATGGAAATTGACAATAAAAAAATCCTAATCCGAATGGAAATGCTGAGATGGATTTCAAGACTATATAATTGTTATTTCGGTGTGAGTTAGACTAATTTTATTCTCCACATATGTGTTAAATATGTATATATTGTTATCTTGTAATGGATATTAATCGATCTTTTTAAACTCCTACTTTTAGTATATTTTGACAAGAGAAAGGTGCCCACTAGTTTTCTAAAGCTAATAACATGGCTATTGGGCCGTAACCACCTAAATCAGAAAACTTGACATAGGTGGAAGCAATGTTGATTTCCCATGTGAATCCAATTATTCAAGTAACCCATGAAATAGGTGGAAAATAAAAATAAAAATCTCATACCATTTATTTTCCATAATAATTCAAGGAAGTTGTAAATGTTTTACCACTTCATATTTTAGATCTTTCGATTATCATAGTGTGAAGAAATTAATAGTGTGTAACTACTTACAACTTTACCATGAATAAACATCAAGTATATAATGCACTTAAGTATAATAGTGAACATGATAAGCTCTATAATGGCATGAATATTAATGAAACATCTCCCACCCAATAAGTCTACAAATGTCTTTAAAAACTGAATTATGTCTACATGGAGTTTACTATAGATTTAAATGAATATGTTTTTCCATGTCCACTACTTGAGATATATGAAGGAAATTTTATATATCAAAAATCATCTATGGATTCCAAACCATCGAATTCCCAAAGAGATATGGAAGTGATTCAAAATTGGGTAAACAATCTGAACACATATCATGATGAACTAATATTATGGCCACAAATTTATACAAATCTAATGAATGAATACATGACATAAGGCTTACTCGACATGGATTTCCTAACTATATTCCCTAATTGAAGGTATTCTTGGTTAGATCCATGACTAAAATGCATACATATGCAAGAATATGCAAAAAAAAATTGATATAATATCAAGATAATGATTTTGGTACACATCCTTAGTTTAAGTATTTTTCTATGAAGTTGATAATGTAAAATAAAGCTTAAAATTCATCAGTAGTATTTGTAAAGAAAAGAATTTAATATTTACCCACTAAAAATTATGAATTTCATGAACACATGAGGAATATGTCATAGTCTCATATTATTGATTGATTGATGTGATATGGAACTACATTGCAAGGCAAACTTTCCTATTTTATAAGGTGTTGTGCATAATTAATTAGATTATTACATAAGATTAAAACACCAACCATATTATTTAGTTTAAGTGTAGTAGACATGCATTACCTCCATGCATTGATGCCAGGAACTCCACCTACTAATACAGATGAAGCACAAAGATGGTGATGGAAAAACATAATTATACACCCATAGATAGTTATTTATTATATGCATATTTGAAATATAGTGTTGTGAAACAAAGATACTACAAAATTTTATTAAGGTATAATATGTCTAGTTTAGATATGAATCACAACATGTAGGGTCTCCCCATGTGATGGTTTCTTATGGTTTGGGAGCACCAAATATGGACACTTTATATTGAAAAAATAAATATCAAGTGAAAGGTGCCAAAAACTATTTTGATGGAATTATACATGTGTGGAATCCTTAGGGTGATACACATTAAACAAACATAGAGGTAAGAAATTATTAAGATTTTTTTTCTCTTCTATAAAAACTATTATAAAAATATAAAATGAAATTATTTCATGTGTGATGTAGGTAATACATGATTTGAGATTGCATCC
>JARHVA010006790.1:352500-377500 GCA_037957365.1 Torreya grandis
GGGCAAAAAAATTAAAGTGGTGAAAACTCAATTTTCCTAAAGGTGGTTATAATCATTGAGAAATGTAGGTGGAACAATGTGCAATGATTTGCCCATAGGTGGTTATAATCATTAGACCCTGATTATGGAAAACATGATAAACTTGGTTGAGAATGATGATAACTTAAGAGGGTAATGATGAACTGAAACAACCTACTAGTAGGGAGATGCTCATCTAAAATAATGAAGGTTGAAATTATTTCATGGTTAATTACTCTATTTGGGATATGATTGAGAGTGAATTGAGATGTCAGTGCTGAAGAGATGCCATCATTGATGAATAGACTTCTTGAAGCTAAGGTTTGTTGTAGCATGTGATGGTAGGATTCATGATATAATACCATAAAGACTTGACCAAAATATGCATGAAGACTAACTCTTGTAATCTAATATTCAATATAAAACAATGCACCAATGATAGAAACCATGATGACAATGTAAACATATGAATAGGGATGGATTCAAGTATAAGTGTGGGAAAGGAATCACCCAATGAACACACATAAATGGAATCAAGGTAACAATGTTGAAAACAAACAAAATAGATAGACAAACAAACAAAATAAGAAAAAATAAACAAATAAATAATGCAATAAAAATCCTATGAACATTTCCCCTAGAAAATAGTTAATAACTTAACAAAGAAACTAAATGAGGGAATAGAAGAAAAGGAAAGGGGTGGCCGAGATATCTCCATATGCACTAGGAAGGTGGACGTTGCCTACATAGTTATATAGATGTAATATCCAATAAAAAACTTTAGGCCAAATTCAGCTCTCTCAAGGAATGGGAAGAATGTGATAAATGATGAAAATAAACATAATGGATGTGATAAAAAAATAAAAATGGTCTTGAAAAATGGCAAGTGTATGAGAGAAAAGGCCAAAAAGGACAGGGAAACAAAATGATAAGTGATTTTCTTTTAACTTAGTAAGGGTTCCTAAAATTTTAAGGCAAAGAAGTGGCTAATAATTTTTTTCTTTTATAACAATTTTTTGAAATGTTTTTGAAAGTGTTTTGGAGTGTCACAACTTAATTGAGAATGATGATACACTAAATGGTTCAAGCTCATAAAATAGAGAGTACATGGCTTAGGTTTCTCACAAAATGGTGAGAATGTTCAAACTTAGATTGCTCATAAAATGGTGAGAACATTGGGAAAAGGGTGACTTAGCTGACCTTAATAAGTATTGAGCGTTGCCTACATAGTCCCATAATAAGACCTCAAGTCACTGTAGTTCTACCATTTCAATGAAGTAATTCAACTAATATGACAACCAATTCAAAAAAAATAGGCACAGTTGGTAAAAAGACATAGTATGGCAAAGGAAGTGGTAAGTTAGTATGTTAAGGCTTAGTATTGCCCCTAGTTTGCCCATAAGTAGTTATAACTAGGACACAATAGAATAGATCAATGGTACTAATTTACCCAAAGGTGGTTATAATTAGTCATAAAACTAGTTGTAAGAAATGACTAACAAACGAAGGATGTAACTACCAAAATTTTTATCACACTATCCTAAAATATGATCTATGTTTGAAGTTCTTAAATAAACTAATGAACTGATCAAATACCTTAATACTAAAACTATGTAATGAATGACAAAAACCAAGGTCAAATTGGCTAGGTTTTAGACCATGCTGGGTCGATAGATTGAAAATGGAAAGTGGATATAGCAAAGAGGATGGATAAGAATTGTATGTGTATAAAGAAGAATAGTGACAAAAAGGGCACAACTAAAATGGTCCTTACAGATAATACACTTTAGCATTCAAAAATATTATCACTTGAGATAAATAATATTCATTATCTCTATAAGTTCATCACCATTTGGTGTGGCAAACTTGTATGCTCCTGATCCATAATCTATCGTGATGATGGAAGGCCCTATCCGGTTTGATTTGAATTTCCCTTTATGTTTCTTCTCAGTCATGGCATTCTTTTGATTTTATTTGAGAATAAAATCACCAAGTTCAAATGGTCTATAATTAACATGTTGATTATAGTGGCCTTTGAGTTGATTTTGATATGTTTGAAGATTATTGAGCACGGTTGTGCATTTTTCATCAAGTAGAACCAACTCTTTTAGGTGAGCTACTTAATAGTCATGATCATACAGGACATGCTTGAAAGAGATACATAGTGAAGGAAACTCAACCTCAATGGGAAGGATGGCTTTAGTACCATAAAAAAATGAGTATGGAGTGGCTCCTATGGGGGTACAATGATTGGTATGGTATTCCCAAAGGGTAGGGAATATTTGGAGGTGTCAGTCACAACTGACATCATTGACAATATTTTTGAGAATATTGACAATGGTTTTGTTGGATGCCTTAGCCTGACCATTACCTTGAGGGTAATATGCTATAGAAAAGTGTTGTGTGATGTTGTATTTAGTACATACCTAGTCTACATATTTGTTCTTGAATGATCTTCCATTATTAGATATAATGTTAGAGGGAATACCATAGAAGTAGATGAGGTGGTTGAAGATGAATTTGGAAATTTGCTTTCCAATCATGTAAGTGAGGGGTATAGCTTCAACCCACTTAGTGAAATATTCAATGGTAGCAAAGATATGTTTATGTCTATCAGATGAAGTGGGGTTAATCTTCCCAATGAGTTCGAGTCCCCATGTAGAAAATAGCCATGGGATCAACATCAGTTTCAAAGTTTTTGCTAAGGCATGAATCAAATTAGCATTCCATTGACATTTGTCACATTTATTTACATATAAAGTGGCATCTACATCCATTATGGGAAAAAAATAACCAGTACATAAGAGCTTTTTGGATAGGAATACCAACTTATCTTAACAATAATGTAGACTCTACCAAAGTTAAATAATGAAGTAGAGCTCCATCAAAACTATGATGGTAAAGAGTAGATCCAAGTAGAGTGTAACAAACAAAATGATGAATAAAGGCTTTGGTTTGTTTTTGAGATGGGTTAGGTGGTAGAACTTGGTCATGAAGGTAGTTTTAAAGGTTTGAGTACCAGATAGAATTAGGACCAACAATATCACAAATCATGGCAATGATTAAAGTTCATGAGCTAGTGCTAACCAATTCTCGATGAGGAACTGATACTCTTTAGCTTTATCTATTTATCAAATTAGAGAGTCAAAAGTAGCCATGGAGTCTAAAGTTTTGTTGCTATCCCTCAGTATATGATCAAACTAAATGTTGGTAATTTAATTTTTAAGAGTGTCAACCATGGCTTTATATGGAACCAACTTGTTATCTTTGGTCTAAAAATGATATGTGACCTAATTGATGATTAAATGAGAATCTTTATAAAATTGAAGATGAGATATATTCCACTATACTACTTATCAAAGTCCTAAAATAAGTGATTCATATTTGGCCATGTTGTTTGTATAAGGAAAGTTGATTCTAAATGATTTAGGGATTATATCCCCCCATGGTGTAATAAATAATAAGCATGCCCCCCATCCATGTGCAGTGAATGAACCATCAAAGTATAGCTTCCAAGGCTACTCCTCAAGGAGTGTGTCCATGATGGTCAGATGGATTCATCAGGAAATTAAAACTTGAGTGGTTGTGTGTCCATGAGAGGTGCTTCAACAAGTTGATTTGTAAGAACTTGTCCTTTGATTGCTTTTGATTGACATACTCTATGTCAAACTCACTAAGAAGCATGATCCATTTAGCCATTTTACCTTACAAATATATTTTAGATAATAGATACTTGAGTGAATCTACTTTTGAAATGACCATGGTTTTATTATTCAACATGTAATGATGTAGTTTGTAAGCTATGAAAACCATGACTAGACAAGCTTTTTCAACAAGTGCATAGTTATGTTCATATGTAACCAAGGTAAATATTAAGTAGTATACATCATGCTCCTTTCCATTATTATCATGTTGAGCCAAGAGTTCCCCTAGGGTATGATCAGTAGCTGATAGGTATAACAAGAATGGCTTTCTTGGCATAGGTGGTAATAAAATAGGTGGATTAATAAGATAGTCGAGTTGTTGAAAAGTTTTTTAGAAGTGATCATCCCAATGAAATACAACTCTTTTCTTTAGAATATGTGTAAATAGATGTCACTTATCTACTAACTGAGAGATGAAGCATCATATGGACTAGATCTTACCCTACAAACTATGGATTTACTTCAAATTGGTTGGTGGTAGCATCTCAATTATAGCATGAACTTTAGCCAGATCAACTTCAATACCTCTATGAGACATGATGAAGCCAAGTAGTTTGACTAAAGTTACACCAAAAACACATTTATTTGGATTGAGTCTGACTTTGTACTCTCATAGTCTTTCAAATATCTAAAGTAACACTACTAGATGGTCAACTCTGGCCTTGGATTTTTCCTAATATGTCATCGACATAGTCTTCAATAATATCATACATCATATCATGGAATATGATAGTCATGGATCTTTCATATGTAGCTCCCACATTTTTAAGGCCAAATGGCATCACTTAATAGCAAAATATTCCCCATGGAGTGGTGAACATTATTTTATGGTAATCTTCTGGTACTATTATGGTCTGATTGTATCCTGAAAAGCCATCCATGAGTGAAATAATTTCATAACCTGCCATGGAGTCAACAATCATGTCAATATTAGGCAATATAAAATCATCTTTAGGAAAATCTTTGTTGATGTCTTGAAAATCAATACAAATTCTAATTCCTTTAGGCTTTTTTCTCATAGGTACAATATTAGAGATCCATTATAAGTAGTCAATGGATTAGATACATCCTACTTCTAAGAGTTTTTCCAACTCTTTCTTTACCAATATAACAATGCAAAGATGCATATTACATAGATTTTGTTTTACTGGCTTGGCATCAAGATTAACCAGAAGGTAATGTAGAACCAAGGTGGGGTCTAATCTTGGCATGTTAGAATAGGCTCATGTAAATATATCCACAAACTCTCTCAATAAAGTTATAAAGATGTCACATTACTCCTCAGTGAGGGATGCACCTAATTTTATCCATTTTAGGTTCAATAGAATCTTGATGTTTACCTCTATTGTATCTTTGACTAAAAGGGTCAAACCATCTTCTAGGATAGTAGGTAGTGACTTGAACTATTAGACTGTGTCAAGGTCCTCTATTAGGAATTACTCTTTAACTTCTCTTAGGCATGATGAATCTGAGTCTCCTAATGGGAAATTTGGCCATGTAACAAAAATAGTTATAAATTCTTAGAGAATTAGATCAAATACTTGTTGTTTCTCAAAATTGAACTTAGATCTAGAGGCAAGTTTGTCGTTGGTGGTCTCCTAGTCTAAATTTGAAGAAGAATAAACACCCCCATCTAATGGCACCTAAAATGGGTTTTCACCACTAGACTGGCCTTTATCTTTAATTTTTCCCTGGTCAAAAAGTTCCTCAAAGAGGTTTTCACTTTGGGACCTCAATGTTTTACTTATTTATGTTTGGCTAAGGGTGTTTACTCACTCTCCAAAATAGGTTGTAGGATCTAATGTGATTGAGAATCCTAATTTGTGATCTCCCAACAAAACATTATCTCTAAGACCTAAGAAATCATAGAATGCCTCATCATTCTAAAACTCATCAATTAGTAGACTAGATTCTTGTTGGTCCCAATCTATCAGTTGGGGATAATATAATGACAATGGATTGCGATGAACATCTTAGATAAGGGTATAAATGGCATTGTTATCAAACATATTAGTTTTATCTAGGTTATCAAAGGTAATGCTATGATCAGACTCTACTTCATTATCGACATCATCATCACTAGTCATTAGTGATGGATTTTGAATAAAATATGTGGGGTCACCCCCAGGTGGTTTAAATCTAAGTCCATAAGGTCTTTCATACTTAGTCATGTAAATTAGCTCGATGGTTCCTTGTTGATTCGGTTTGAGACCTCTTCCTTCATAATTGTGATTCTCCATGATCCTATTGGGAATAAGATACTTTACATTTGTATAACAATCAACTTGGTCATCATTATATAACCATGATTCATTCCTTTTAAGAGGATCAGGGCTTAGACCAAATGCTGGTACAAATGTGATAGGTCCCTTATCTTTATTCTTTTATTGCCAATGCATATGTGGAATGACTTTAGGTTGCACAAAAGTTTTTAGATTCAGAGGAAGATTAACAATATGCAATGTATCATGGGTCACATATTCTCTTGGTCTATTATCTAAAATGGTGAAATGATTGGAAGATTTAGAAGATGTCATGTGGGAAAGGGAATCCAAGGTATTAGGATCTATGCAATTATCTGATGAAGGATCAATAAGTATAGCCTTTCCTTTATCTTGATTGGAACTTGGATTCATGTTGTATTGATAAATATAGCTTTGAAACTCAGCCTCAAGATGCTTGCAGTGTTCATATAGGTGTAAATGTCTTAAAATATTCACCTCCATCCCTAAGTGGGAAAACTTGATACATTGGTGTAGTGTTGATGGGACTACATGAATCTCATGTAACCAAAGCCTGCCTAGAAGCATGTTATATGATAACTAAAGATCTAACACATGTAAAAGTGTATCATGGGTAAAATGCCCAATGATAACTAGAAAACTAATGGTGCCTTGTGATTCTCTTTCTTGATTATCATAAGCTTTGATAGTTATTGTTTATAGCTAAAGATCTATCATTGTGTACCCAAGAAGCTTGATGATCTTGAGGGACACTATGTTGAGGTTGGATCCATTATCTATAAGGACACATTTCACTTTATGCCATCTAATAAAAACTTTTATGTATAATGGGTTATTATGGAGCAGGCCAAGGGAAGACATATCGCTTTGGTTGAATGTGACTTGTTGGGTTGTAACTAGGCATCCAACTAAATCAGGGGATATGTCACTAACAATAGTAGATTAGGTCAAAAACTCATTTAGGATTTTTTTTGGATTATTGACATCCTTAGAAAATCTAAAATAGAAATTTGTTTTGGTGTCTTCTATAATTATTCCAAAATATCAAACTTCTTATCTTGGTCAGTAGTGAATGGTTTATTTGAGGCTGAATGGTTGGTTGGATGATAGGCAAAGTGACAGATTGTTATGGGCCTGAGATAGTAATCTTTGACCTCTAAGTTTTGATTGCATAATCAGGATTAAATAATGGACCATTATTGCTAACCGATGTTAGAAATGGTGTGAGACTAGATAGGACAAGTCTTGATTGCTAGTGCACTTGCATGTGTTAATGTGGCAAGAATGAGTTATTGCTATAAGATTCAAAAAAGGGAGTCCTAGTTTTCTAGTTTCCCTGTATGCACTCCTAGGTCAAAGAAGGATTATCTATGTGATTTGGCTGAATATTGTTGTTTAGCAATGGTTTAAGCTGATTAGTACTTGGTCTAGGATTAATGGAGATGGTATTAATACTACCCCCTGCAATATGAACTACAACCTTGTTGTAGTCATGTGAAACTACATCATAAATTTGTTGGTTGTTACCATTTTGACCTTAGTTTTATCCATTATTTTGTCATTATGGATTCTACTACTGATTTTGTTGGTTCTACTATTTTGGCTTTTGATTTTGATACTATTGATTTTGTTACTACATTGGCTATTGTTATTGTTGTTGATTTTTCTATTGTGATTGATTATTATGTCATGGAAAGGGGTTTTGATAAATCCCAAGAATTTGATTAGAAGTGTAAGTGACATTATCTAATTTGTTCTCCCCATTCTCTAACATATTCTCAATTAAATGCTTAATTTGGACACATCTTCGTAGATTATACCCATTGACTTGATGATAGTCACAAAATTCATTTTCATGGTACCCATCAGGGTAAGGAATGCCTTGTAGATAATGTTTTGGTATGGGCCAACTAATCATAATAGTGGTATAAATCTTTCAAGATATAGACTCAATATGTTCTCCTAGGTCACTAAAGACATGACGTGCAAGCACAGTTCTCCTAGGAGGAGGGGTTTATAATGGTAAAGGTTATTTTATTTGTTGTGCAAGTCTTGGTTGTTGCACTTGTGGCATTGGTTGGAGAGGTGGCTAGGTAGGATTAATTTGAAAAGGTGGTGCAGATGATGTCTTCATAGTTTGGACATGATGAGATTTGGTTACTCCATTTCCCACAACATTCCTATTACAATTGAATTTCTTCAGTCTTTCATGATTATTGATCTGTGCTGGTTGTGATGCTTGTGATTGGATGGGATGTTGGTCATTTCCATGATTGGTACCTTAATTTTGATTATTTGAATTAAGATTGATGACCTCTTTATTGATGAGTTCCCTCTCGATCAACAAACCTTTATCAGTGATCTCTTTGAATGTATATGCACATTGTAGTTCTAGATGATAGGCTATCTCACTATTCAATTTTTAAGTACAAATAACAACTAATTATTTATCTAGTAAATTGTGGGTGAAATAGCTTGCAAGGGCTCTCCATCACTATAAATAACTTGAAAAACTCTCCCCAACATTTTGTTTTGCTTGTGTAAGGTCTACTAATGAAATATCATGTTTGAGATTATAGGAAAATTGTTACACAAATTTATCAGAAAGATCATCAAAGTTTGTTATTGAATGCTTGGGAAACTTTAAAAACCACTCCAAGGCTTGTCCAACCAAGGTCCTTGGAAACAATAGTAGGCGATATATGTCACTATATGCCACTAGTTGACATGCAACAAAGAATTTGGTCAAATGGGCCTTAGGGTCACCTTTCCATTTATGCTTATCAAATTTGGGTGGTTAATATCTTAGAGGAAATGGTATCTAAAAATACTCCATGTTAAATAGATAGGAACACATGTCATCCAATTTAAACTTCTTAGTCTACTTCCCCACTTGAATGGCAACAATCACATCCTTCATCTATTACAATTCTTGGGATAGGAAACTAGAAGGGATATTGGTTTGAGGGAGAATATTGGTTTGGGTAATTGGCTAGGAGGTCACAAGTGGGACACTTTGATCAGGGTATGATGAAGACACTTATTTGGGTACATTGGCTTGGTTGGGGAATGGACTAGGAATATGCATATGTGGATTAGGATGTACTTGAAATTACATATTTGTCTGTATAATATTCTTGTTTGGGTTAGAGGATTTTATGGCTGGGATGGAGGGATATAATTATACTATGTCTACTATGGTTAAAAAGGGACATGTTATCGACTAATAAAACCTTGATATTGAGTAAGAACTTGTGGACCAAGACCCTGTCTCTGAATTTATGGCACATTTTGAACCAGCAGTTGTCTAGTAGGTACTTGAGAAACATGGGTACCTCCTTGTTGCATGAATCCATGTGAAGAAGTAAAAGCATGTTGTAGATTCAAAATTTGACACTGACCAATATTTGTATGCTATTGATTACTCATTACATGGTTTTAAATTGGCACATATTAGTCTAAAACTAAAGAGGTATGTTCATCATTACCTGGTGAGGTGGTACATTAGTTACCCTTGATTGAGGTGGAAATGTATTCATCCTCTATTGTGTTTTGGAATACCACTCACTACTTGTTGAGGGGGAGTAGGATTCATCACATTTTGTCATTAAAATGTAACATTAGCCATTATTTGATTATCTAATATTGTAGGTTGTATACTTTAGGAAGTAACTAGTTGAGGCTAGGGTACATAAACTCTTATTACTTGGTAGATGATCTTCTCATGGGATTAACTATAGGCACATGTTGCTGGCTAGTTGTTTATGCGTTAATACCACTTTGGTCAAGATTGGACACTATTTACACATTGTCTACTATGTTTGGCTCATTATTTAGTGTAGAAGCCAAAGACACTTCTTTAATAACTAGCATATGTATCAAGTTATCTATCAAAGCATTTTGTACAAATGGGTTGGAACTCAGATTCTCTTGTCCAGTTAATTCCATCAACACTTCTATTGAAGGTACTAGGTCAATGAGGGGCTTACTCACCATGTTCATCTAATTGAAATCACATGCTAAATTTAGGTTTGTTTGGTATGCTATTTGCATTTGGTTAAAGTGATCTTCCATGATGTTTTTGCCTCAATTGGATATATTGAGGTCTTGGTATGTTGTTTGGATTAGAGCCAAAGGATTGCTAGAAGAATCTTGTTGATCATAAATGATATTTTGGGGCACTCTTACTAGACTTGATAGATTTTCATGGGGTAATTCTGATGGAAACTTAGCCCCTACCTTTGTGGCCTTAACCAAAATCTCATCTTTGTTCTATAAAAAATGTTGCTCAAATAAAAATGGATCATACATAGAAACTGTATTGGTAGAGTATGGTTGTTGAAGTACTGGCTCATCCACCATGGGTATTGTAGCTAAGTATTCTATGGTTTGTTCTTGGTCCTATTCTATGTAAGGTGGTGTGTTAACCAAGTAGTTAGCCAATGGATCTTGGCTTTGTGCCCCTAATTAATTATTATAATATGGATAAGAATACATCTCATAAGAAATGTTATTTGCATATGGGTCTTGCACCATTTCTTCCTATGCAACTAAATTACTAATCCCTAGATTGTACATGATTCCACTACGAGTGTATGAATACATGTTGGGATCCATAGTCAATGTTTGGCGATAAAAGGTAAGAGTTATACAAACTCTAAAAATGATAGAATCTAAAATAAATGATGCCTTCAACTTGGTCTAGATTTTTCAAAAGGATCAAAAGGTTTGTGCAAATATTTGTGAGGAAAAAAGCTATAGTGATGTATCTAACATTTCACTATTCACACAAAGGTAAGCAAGTAAATGGACCAAAAAATCAAAATGCCAAATTCTAAGGTCGAAGTGTTTCAAATTAGTCTAATCTAGGAAATTAAAGTTTGCTAGGTCTTTTGACTAAATGCATCATCAAAATATAGGCTCAAGAAAGGCATGTGTTATGACTCTTGGCCAAATGGCATCAAAATCTAGACTTTGAAAATAGATGAAAGTTTTAAACTAACAAATTTGAAACACTTCTAACAAACACTAGGCATGTGATTCTTGGACATGAACTTGGTCAACTAGGTATAAGGTATGAAACAAAAGGCACTTTAATAATACTTTATTTTCTCATAAATAATGGTATAAAACTTGGTTCTTTTTGACAAACAAGCTAGACAAGGGTGGATAGTATAACTGTGCTTTAGACAAAGGATCAAAAGTAAATTTGGATCGGTTTAAATATGTAGGACAAAAATTAAAATTATATGTAAGAGGGTCAATGAAACAAAGTTTGAAATTATTTGGGAAATGTAATGACACTATACTACCCAAAAGGTATGAAAAAAAAGTTTGTTTCAGAAACTCTCTAAGGCAAAGACATTTTCCACAATTTTGATAGCATAACACTACCCTTCTTAACTCAAAATGTTGTGGTGTATAGACTTAAAGTGTAAGTGTTTAGCACAAAATATCTTAAGTCTATCAAGTGATGATAATTATTATGAGTCTAAAACAAACTTCAACTTAAATTGGAAATTAAACCTAAGTTCCCTCAAGTTTAGTGCAAATGGCGAACCCACTTATCAGATTAACCCTATGAACTTGTAAAGGTGTAATTTCAAATTTAAATTAAAAGAGGACTTAAACAACTTTGGTAAAGTTATAAACTCAATTGGTAAGCATAACTGCACCAAAGTGGATGATATGAATCTCATGCTTTTGATGAACTTTGAACAAATCAAATGCATAATCTCATACAGATAACATAACGCCTCTTTGTTTTAAAAAAATTAGACTATGTGTTGGGTTTGGATTATTTGTTTACACTAAGTTTTGACTCCAAATAAGACTTTAATCTAGGATAAGACCAACTAACTAATCACCCTTTGATCCTAAACTGACAAGGTTGCTTGGTATTATTGGAATCCATCAATATACGTCATTTGAGAGGATTTTAAGTGTTCATCCAAAAATAAATGCACATTATATAGTAGGGTTTCTACACCCCCCTTCTCTCAAATGACAATACTATGACATAGACCTTGAGGCACACCTTGCACCAACAATACTTCTATAGCAAGTGGGTATTTGTCTAAAGTCTAACAAGTTTTTGAATGACCTAGGGGAATCAATTGCAAAATGACTTTCACGCCAAACAATGCAAAAGAAAAGCATGGATTTTGGTTCTATATCACTCGGATTGTTGCAAAAAGGTCTATTCCTTTTTATAACCACTACATCCCATTATTCATTAGTGTAGTGTGATGTCCAAAGAGCCACTACATCCCGTGTGTAACTCTAAAAGAGTAAAATGAAGTCAATGCTGGGAGATGAAACCTTAGGTAAAAGCTTCCCTAAAGAACTTGTAGGAGGTGATGAAGTCCTGCTCGTAAGCTAAGATGCATAAAAATAAATAAAGCATGAAAGTAGAAAGAATTTAGGGTCATTTTCAAGGTCACCCAAACTTTGATGAGTTTTTGGGGAGTGCTTTAGATGACTTTATTTCTAAGCCTTGGACTAGGATACTTACAATAGGAATGGCACTTTTGATTCTAAGAGTTCCCTAAAAGGGAAAAATGGAAGAGCATACATGCAACATCCCTCTTCTTGCCAAACAAAATCTAATTAAACAATTATTGAAAATAAAAATTGACAAGTTTGTTTAATTTTAAACCCAAAATGAAAGATTTGGTGGTGTTCATTTGACCCCTTGGTCTTAGTTATAAACTTTGAAAAACATTCACCAAAAACATCTAAAAATTCTTTATTAAACAACAAAACAAAGTTCCTAACCAAATTTTAAGCATCAAAACATTATTTAAACATGTTTTGAGAAAATATCCAACTTGGTACTACAAAAAAATTATTAACATGTCCTTTAGCTTTGAATCCGTTTTGAATTTGAAATAAGAAACTTTGGAAAAGTAGCTCTTGGGTCTATGTTTTTGGAAAAACATAGTGACAGACATCAGTCAATACCACTAACATCGATTACAACTAGCCAAGATCTGATCAATGTCAGTTTTGTTGATCAATGTCAGTTAAGCCAAGTAATTGATGTTAGTATTTCTGTCAACATCAGTTATTATGTAAAAGCTGTGGCAATCAAAAATGGCAAAATAAAGTTAGAAAACGAATTTGCAATAGTTTTAAAATCTTAAATAAGTTTTTTTAAGGTTATAAAAGGATCTCCTTTAGGTGTAGGATTCACCTTGTCCCACTAGGTGTGCCATTATGTGATTTAAGAATTTGACACAATAGAGGATGGTTAGTATGGTGTTAGTTCCAAAATGAAAATAAAGTGAAATAAACACACTAATAACATAACATCTCTAGGCCTAAACACTAGGGAGAGCTTAGTTAACAATTATGAATGAAACACATAACTAAGATGCAAAACAAAACTCTTTTACCATCCTTAGATGCTCTAAAATGCTTATTGTGGTGGCTTGCTCAGCTTGTGCTCATGAAGTCCTTGGCAATGGAAGATTGACAACCTCTATCTCTCCTTGGCACCTTTAGCTTATGGCTTGGCTTAGATTGGAATCAATTTGGCATTATAACACTAGTTCCTTGAAATGTTTTGGAACTAATCTTGCATTATAACTTTGCACTAATTAAGCTTAGAAATGATGTTGTGAGGCCTCCTATTTATAGATTTTTGGATTTGATTAGAATCAACCTCAACCATCCATCTCAAGATTGAGATGTGTGGTTGAGGATTAATTCAATTTTTAGAATTAAGTTTGTAATTATCCTCATCATGGAAATGTAATAAGTGGAAATTAATAGGCATAAAGGGAATCATGGAAGGAATTGATGAGGCATGGAGGGCATGAATCTTGATATTTGTGGCATTTATGTCCTAGGGATGTCTTCCCAAGAAATGAAGTCACTTGATGATGCAGATATTAAATATTCATTTCCAAAACAAATTATTCAACAAGTTTCCATGAAATTATTAATTAGGCCTTGATTTGGGTTAATTAGCTCTTAAGCATGATTAAGCACTTTATGCATAAATTACCCAAATTGATCAAAATGCCTTGTTATTGATCCTAAATTTGACTAGATTTGAATTGGAATTCCACATCAGATGTGTTAGATAAATATTTCCATTTAAAATGTTTCCAACAAAAAATAACAAAGGCAAAAGTCTTGTGTAAAAGATTTGATAAGAAGGAGTAGTCCAGAGCATGTAGGTGCAAATTTGGCATTTTGACTCAAATTGAACTGATTAAAGTTAGCTAGCCCATAAATTGCATTTCCCCGTTTAGGGATATCCTAGCCAAAATCAGCATTTGAATATGTCATTTTTAGATCATTTAACATGTTTTAGTATTTTTAGGCCAAATTGTGCATTTTGAGTAGAAATTGGTCAAAAGCCTAGTTAGAGGTTATCAATGACTAGTTTCAGGTGTCTACACAAATAACTTATGTGAATTTAGTTAAGAGATTATGAACATTTAATTTTAGTTAATGGATTATAATTATTTCATTTTGAAATAATTTTTAATTTTAAATAATCATTTTAATTATACATTTTATGTTATGATTAATAATTATGTATTGTATGGTAAGTTATAAGTAAAATTTAATCAATGAAGTAAAATTTAAGTTATGAGGAATTGAATGACAAAGTCACTAGTATGTCATACTGAGGGGAAAAATCCTTCAAAGACTAGTCTTTTATGCCCTTAACCTATAGTGCATCTAGAGATATGTGTGGCCAACTTGTGGCTTACACATGTTCATATTAACTTGTTGCATTTCTAGTTATTCTTAGTATGGTCAGCCTATGGAATAACCATGGCTAAGTAGAGTATATATAGGAGGTAGTGGTTAGTATTTTTTCATTGTATTATGAATTTTGTTCTTATTACATTATTTTGGAGGTTTCCCCCTCAAAGTGGAGTAGTCATAATATTCAAGTATTCTATTCTTTCACCAGTTTTTGTTGTGGATCTACCTATTCTACTCTCAATTCTATCATATATAATTCTATTATTGTGAATCATCTAAGTAATTTCCTTATAAGTGGTATCATAGCATTGGTTTGGGTAAGTTTTTGCCATGCATTTTTTTTTGATCTAGCATCCTGAGCACCAGAAGGCTAAAAAATGTAATTTGTGATCTAGGAGGATTTAATTTTAAAAAAAATTTGGGTAAATTAAAAAAAAATTATAGAATTTTTTTTACATTTTACAAGTTAGTATTTGTTGGATTTGTCTATGTGAGATGATCACAATAGTGTATTCCACCGGTACACTTTTTTGGGTTAAAATGTTTCACCCTTATGCATAATAGCAATAGTTGGATTCATCTCAGCAAGATGATCACAATGATGTATTCTACCAGTACATTTTTTGGGGGGTTGATACCATCCTAGGGTTTGTACATGGCTAGTCCAAACACTCATAAATGTGGGAAAGGGAAATAAAATCCAAAAACTTCACACAAGGATGACATGGAATCTAAAGCTTCTAATCCATCTATTTCAAAGGTAGTTCAATAACTTAAGTTAGAGTTACAAGAAATGATGAAAAATATGATTTTGATATGGTTTACGGGGATGTTATAGGTTAGAGAGGGGACTTGGATAGCATGAAAGATCAATTACAAAAAATATCTAGGTAATTAGCCAACTTGTCAACTCAACCACTACAAAATAATCCTCCACCACTTTAGTTTAGTTCTCTTACTCCACATAATACCAACACTAATTTTTTCCCTAAGCCGATGTTTTCAAAAGTGGATCTACACAAGTTTGATGGTAATGATCCACTCACTTGGCTCACTTAGAATAAAAATTTATTTAATCTACATCAAACTCAATGTTCACAAAAAGTGGTTATGTCCTCTCTCTATCTAGAACCTAAGCCATTCATTTGGTATCATTAGTTGTGTGCTCAAAATAAAAAGGAGGGTGTCCCAATTTCATGGTCAATATTTTCTAAGGAGTTACATCTCCATTATTGTAAAAATGTCTCTAAAAATTACTTCAATTAGCTAGCAAAGTTGTGCCAAACTAGGACTATCAATGACTTTATTCATAAATTTCATAATCTGTCCTTATCAGTGGTAGACATCACTAAGGAAAATCTGACTCACCTATTTTTGGGTGGCCTCAAAGATAGCATCCAATTGAAGGTTTGTAGGTTTCATCCTAGTATTGTATTTGAGACCATACCAATTGCACACATGGTTGAGGAAAAAGAGATGATCAAATGAAAACATTTCACCAATGTTCATGAATGCACCTTTCCAACACCATCATTTCATCAGCCTACCAGATTGACACCTCAACAAGTGAAATAAAAGCATGCAAAAGGTTTGTGTTTTTGTTGTGATAGAAAATGGAGTAAAGGGCATGAATGTGCTGAAAAGAAGTTGGTTTACATTGATGGTGCCAATGATGAGGAAGAAGATGAGGAGGCTTCAAGGAAAGGGTTAGAAGAACCTGAAGATGAATCTAAAGATTCTTAACATACTATTTCTTGTCATGCACTTTCAATCATTATTAATCCTCAAACTCTTAAGATGGTGGGGTTCTTGAAGAAATAAAAGTTGACTGTGTTAATTGAATCTAGGAGTACACATAACTTCATCAATAGTAAGTTAGTTGCTCATTTGAATTATTTCATTTACTCATATCTAGACTTTTAGGTCATGATTGTAGATAGTGGTATTGTCAACTATTCTAAAAAATTTCATAGTATTAAGCTTGTTATGGGAGACTATTTGTTAGATTCCCCTATCTTTTCAATTTTCGTGGGAGGAGCTAATATTATTTTAGGAGTGTAATGTCTCACCACTTTAGGCACTATTGAGATGAATTTCTAATAATTATTCATGAGGTTCTATTTAGAAGGAATGACTTTTGAACTACATGGATTATAGGTTAAATCACCACAATTGGTTAGTTCCCACTAGATGATGAAGATTCTTAGAAAATGTACACAAGATTTTGTGGTATTCCTATTTTTAATTAAGGTTCAACCAACCAAGGAGTCTACATATCCTTATTTGTAAAAGGTGTTAGATGACCATTTTGTTATTTTGGTAACATGTGAAAATGACTTTCTCCAAGCCATGCACATGATCATGCCATAAAACTCATTCAAAGAAGTAAATCACCCAATATCAGACCCTATAGGTATCCTTATGCCTAAAAGAATGAAATCAAAATTATGGTATAAGAAATGTTAGAGGTAGGAATCATTTGACATAGTTAAAGTGAATATTCCTCCCTAGTGGTCATGGTGTAGAAGAAAGATGATAGTTGGAGGATGTGCCCAGACTATAAAGAACTCAATAAATACACCATCAAAGATAAGTTTCTTATTCTAGTAATTGATGATTTGTTAGATGAATTGCATGGTTCTATTTATTTTACCAAGTTAGATCTTCACTTTGGATATCATCAAATTCACATCCATAATGATGACATACATAAACATCTTTTAGAACTCATGAAGGCCATTATGAATTTATGGTCATGCCTTTTGGCCTCAAAAATGCACCATCTACATTTTAGAGTTTGATGAATACTATTTTTAGGCTATTTTTGAGAAAAAATATATTAGTTTTTTTTATGATATCCTCATCTACAACAAAAATTGGGAAGACCATTTGTACCATGTGAAACAAGTGATTTCAGTTTTGAAACAACACCAAATTTATGTCAAACCTTCCAAACGTGCTTTTGGTGTCAAAGAGGTGGAAAAATTGGGTCATATTATTTTTCACATGAATGAGTGAAAGTTGATCCTAATAAAATCCAAGCAATGATGGAGTGGTAGGTTCCAAAGACCCTCAATAACCTCCATATATTTCTATGGCTAGTTGGTTACTATCATAGGTTTGTTAAAAATTATGGTAGCATTACAACCACACTCACCTCTTTTATAAATAAAGACTCCTTCTAGTGGATTGATTTAAATACCAAGGCATTTTGACAATTGAAAATGGTTGTGTACAACTCCAATTTTGGCTACTCCTAATTTTTCAAAAACAATTGTTGAGGAGTGTGACGCATTAGGATATGATGTGGGGGTTTTACTCATGTAAGAAAGTAGACCACTAAAATTTTAAAGTCACTAAATTAAGGGGAAAAATAGGATCAAACTAATATATGAAAAATATATGATGGATATTATGCATGCAGTGAAGCGATGGAGATCATATTTGATGGGTTGTCACTTTTAGGTAAAGACTAATCATGAGAGCCTCAAATATTTTTTATAACAATGATTATCATCTAAATTAAGAAAGTGGGTGACTAAAATATTAGGTTATGATTTTGAGATAGTGTATAATAAAGGGAAAGAGAAAGAGAATTTGGTGGTAGATGCCCTCTCTCGATGGGATGAATCAGTTAAGGCATTTTCGTGCACCATGACCATGTGGGCGGCAAATTGGATAGAGGAAGAAATATCATAATGGGAGAATGGTAGTGCTACCAAGGATTTGATTCATAATCTTCATCAGGGTTATATTAAACCTAAAACATTTAAATGGAATGGAAACACATTATGGTATAAAGATAGATTATACCTTTCTAAGCATTCTCTCTTTAAACATAAAATTCTTCAAGAACTTCATGCCTCTTAAATTGAAAGACACTTAGGATTTTTAAAAACATATAATAGAATCAAGAAATATTTATTCTGGGAAGGACTCAAATGGGATGTTTAGAAATATGTGGCTAAATGCATGGTATGCCAATAAAATAAAGGTGAAACTATAAAGACCTCAAGATTTTTATAGTCTTTATTCATCCTTAGCCAAAATTGGTAAGAGGTTGCTATGGATTTCATTATAGGGTTACCAAGGTCTAAGCATAAAAATGTTATCATGGTCATTATGGATCAACTCACTAAGTATTGTTATTTTTTCTCCTTATCATAGCCTTTTGTTTCTAGTATAATAGCTTCTACTTTATTCAATATAGTTAAAAAATTGCATGGCCCTCCAAAAATCATTGTAAGTGATCGAAATCCCATATTTACTAGTAATTTTCAGAATAAATTATTTGCATGTTTAGGTACCCAGTTGGCTCTTAGCTCATCTTATCATCTTCAATATAATGGATAAATAGAGGAAGTCAAACAATGTCTTGAAGGGTATCTTTTTTATTTTGTTTCTAACAAACAAGATAAATGGGTTCATTGGCTACCACTTGCTGAATAATGGTATAACACTTATTTTCACACTTATTCCAATATCTCTCCCTTTGTGACATTGTATGGGTATCACCCCTATCTATCAGTTTAGTTTTGATAGTGCATCCTAAGGTTTGATCTTTTGAAGAACACATTCACCATTCAGTTTGCAAGATAATTTAGCAATGACACCAAATTGAATGAAGTAACAAGAAGATCAACATCACAATGAGTGACATTTTGACATAAGTGATTGGGTCTTTATATTTTTGTATCCATATAAGTAGATGTCTCTAAATAAACATAAAAAAGATAACAATATATCACCTAAATATTATGGCTCATACTAGATCTTGTATAAAATTTGGTAGTGTGGCTTACAAGTTAGAGTTACCCCCAACCACTCGCATACATCTGGTATTCATGTATCTTGCCTAAATAAAATAATTAGACATAGATTTTCCACTCAGACTAAGTTACTTGAATTATATAAAGAAGGTAGAGTCATTATAGAGCACGAGGAGATCCTTCACATATGTACTAAACAACTACAGACTAGAGTTATTAAGTACTATTTGATCAAATGAAAGAACCTGCATTGTAAAAATGCAATGTGGGAGGATGAAGCATTCCTATAGAAACATCCTAGTTTTGAATAAATGTTGAGGAAATTGTTTTTTTGAAGGGGAGGGGCATGTTATACCCTTAACCTATAGTGTGTGGCTGACTTATGGCTTACACATCTTTATATTAACTTTTTGCATTTCTTAGTGTTTTTAGTATGGTTAGCCTATGGAATAGCCATGGATAATTAGATTATATATATGAGGTAGTGGTTAGTATTTTATCATCATATTATGAATTTTGTTCTTATTACACTATTGTAGAGGTTACCCCCTCAAAGTGGCTCAGTCATAATATTCAAGTATTCTGCTCTTTATCCAATTGTTGTAAATCTGCGTATTTTACTCTTAATTATATCATATATAATTATATTGTTGAAAATAATTTAAATAATTTCCTTACATATTCAAAGAAGCTATAACTAATGCAGAGGTTATTTAGAATCAATGAGACCATCAAAATTGACAAAAAGGGTTTCCTGTGTACTGATCTACCAAGGTATTAGCTAGAGGTGTGTTTGGAGATTATGAAATATATCACCCTGGAAGGTAATTTTACACTTATTTTTTTATATCATTTTCTTCTAATTAATCACTTCCAAGGATTCAAGATCAATGTGGCCTATTTCTTGCTTAAATCGCTAGACTGCATGGCACTCTCCTTTAAGATAAATGAAGCCAATATTGCCATTCACCAAGGCCTCATTCTCTTGATGGTGAAACATGGTGATACCCTTCATGATAATTGAATTATTACAAGAGGGTATTCCATAGAGGAGGACTCCCCCAAGGAAGATCCTACCTAGGATTCCCACCACCTGTTACCTGTCCCCTTTATTGTAATCCCCCTCTCTAAGAGATCTACATGGGAATTTTGCATAGGTGTCGAGTAAAGGTAAGGTCCCCCTTTCAGAGGCAATCATAATGAAAAAGACATGACTGGAAGGGTTCAACAATAAATTACATGAGGCTAGAATTGGATTTATAGTATTGATTAAGGATTGGAACTCTTTTAATAAAAAATCATCCAAAATGATTTAATCATTTTCACACTATGTTAAGGCTAAGGGAACTCCCCAAAAATAGGTCACTGAGGTGGTGGAGATTCATTCTCCAAAACCCTCCATCAAATCACCCTTCAAGAAGATATCAGAGAAGGAAATTTTGTAGAAGAAATTGAGGATGATAATTCCAAAGGATGATGTTGAAGGTCTGATCAATGGAACTTGGAATAAAATCACAAAGAACAAACCCACAGAGTAGGTGAAGGACATCAAGGAAATTAAGGCACTCACAGAGGGCTCCTCCCTCTCTAAGTAATTTACTTTTACTTTCTTGTTTTTTGTCTTCTGCTATGTTCATTAGCTTACTATTTTGATATTTCCATTTTGGGTTTCTCAACCTATGGGGCTTCTATAATTTTATCACACTTTAACTTATACTTAGGTTCTAGGTCCTTGTAAAACTTGATCTTTTACCTAATAAAGTAAAAAATAAGTACAATTTAATTTTTAATATAACTAATTTTAAAAATACATATAAAATTTATTTCATTTAAACTGTACTCCTTACATATCTTTGTTTAAAATTTATGTCTTCAAGTACATTAGTTAATTCATACACTTAGTAGTTCATAAATTTCTTTTGAGGTTGTTTATGTAACATCCCCACCACGATCCATTTAGAAATAATGTTTTTGTTTATTTAAAGCATAAACACTAGAATAATTTTACACCATGGTGAAAAATCTAATCAAAGATCATATGTCAAATTCTAAAGTTGATAATTTTGGAAAACTAGCATACTACATTACACATCTTCTATCAATGTAAAATACATCATACTATATAAAAAAGTATTTAAAATATTTAGCCATAGATGGTACAAACTTATATACACAACTTTCAAGGTACTAGATCAAATAATTTCAACTCAACAGAATAATATTCTTAGTAATAAATAATATACAAAGTACAAATGTAAGATACAATTCTCCATAGAGCATGAGTTTCCCAAAACTTCAGTATCTACGATAATATCAAGTGTTGTCTCCAAGTAAGTACTATTGTGGGAAGGGAGAGAATCATCTGAGTGAGTTTCCATACCAAACATAGACCAATGATCCCCTACACAATCTCCCATTAGGGAATGGTCCTCCCTTCATGGATGAGTATATAGTAATGGTGTGGGAATCTAGACAAAAAAGCTAGTAACTGTGTGATGTATGAGTTCTAAACATGTAGTGTACCATAAAGAAATCCATTCTATCAAGATATCATATAAACATGAAACCCATACACATGAAATGACAATGTCTAACTAAAATTAGTTTGGCTAAATTTTTTAATAGTTAATTATCTGTATGATTATTTAATTTTAAACACACTAGTTGATTGGATTACCTTCATAAGGCATGGTGAAACTAGTATCCTAGTGAAGTTCTCACCACTTACTCAGAGTCAGCAATGCAAGAATGAATTAACACAAATATAACCATATATTCATACATATTATCTCCTACCATCATACAATATACAAGCTAAGTATAGAAGAAAACATAAATGCATACATTTAGTCCATCAAATGTATGAACAAAACTACATAATTAACAAATAACAAGAATAACATTCATATCTTATACCATCCAAGTACATTATATCTAAACTAGAATTCCTTAATTAACAAATTATTTTCTAAATATCATCTCCTATGATACCCATAGTATCATATTTCAAATATAAACAATCAATCATAACTTTGAAAAACATCTACTAAGAAATCCAACTTTTTACGCTTTCTTTCTACTTGTATATCTTTTGTTATAATTTTGAAATTGTATTTACTATATGTGATTGATGTCCAAATATTCTGATTACTAAATTTAGTCACAATAATCTCTAGTTTAATAGGAACTCATCTACGAATAGTAATACCTACTGAAAAGGTATTTCTGCTTGGCCAAGCTAATATGGACAGTTTCACATAATAAATAATAACTATGATTTCCTTAGCTTAGTATGGAAATTAGTTTATACTCTTATATATACCTATCTCTTAAATGCATTTACACACACACACACACACACACACACACACACACACACACACACACACACACACACACACACACACACACACACACACACACACACACACACACACACACACACACACATCCACCTAATCATCATGCTAAATTCAATCTTGACAATCATTATGGATACAAACCTATCTCATTGGTTATCATAACTAGTGTTGACTAAATCAATAGTTATTTTATCCTTTTCCTAAAATTCTAAAATATATAATAATTATTTTATTATAATGCACAATGTAGTGTTCCAAACACAATTTTCCATCAAAACAATTCACATGGATTCTATATACAAAACTTTCCATATAATATGGTGTTAAACATTTAGTAAAGCATTCCACTCATATGTAAAGCATTTCTCTTTTAAATACAACATTTCATATATAAATAAATTATTTCACCTATGAATAGAGTTTTTTAAATAAAGTGTTTTATATTTAAATACAATGTTTCACATTTAAACATAACATCCCATATCTATATATATGTTGTATTATATAAATTTATGAGTATTCAATAATTGTAGGCATCACCACTCATCTAATGTGTTGAATAATAGGTTAAAATTTTTCTAGTTTAAATATATTAGATGCCACTCTTAGAATAGGTAATATAATTATTATAGAACCTCAACATAAATTGTTCCACATAAAAACTATATTATATAATCTACTAAAAGGTGTTCTACAAGTCTTTATAAAATCAAGACACAATATACTTGTTGGAGTATTAGTCAATCCAAATGGTAACACTATAAACTTATAGTGCTCATACCAAGTTCTCAACATTGTTTTTAGAATATCCTCTTCTTGAATCCTCAACTGATGGGATCCCACTCAAAGATTAATTTTAGAAATATTGTTGTTCCTTACATTTTATCAAAAATATCATCTATACAAGGTAGTAGATACCTATTTTTGATGGTTTCCTTATTTAAAATTTTGTCATCAATACAAAGTTGAAGGGTACCATATTTCTTCTTGACAAAAATAACTAGTACACTCCATGGTGACACACTTGGCCTAATCAAACCCTTAGCTAACAATTTATGTATTTGAGCTTTAAATTCAACCAATTCAATGGTTGTCATTCAATATGGTACCTTAGACTATAGTTCTGAACATAGTATGATGTCGATAGAGAAATCAAACTCACGTTTAGGAGGCAAACCCAAAAACTCTTCTGAAAACACATCGTGAAAGTCTCTAAGAAATGGGTAATATTTAAAAGATGGTTCCTTAGGTTCCTCCATTTCATTTATCTTGATGATAAATGTTTGGCACCCTTTTCCTTGAGCCATCTTAAGCTACATTGCATAAATCTATCTAAGATTAAACTCTCTCTTCACACCTTGGATTTGTGTTTTATTTTTGAAATCATCAAGACACTTCACCTTCTTTAAGTAATAATCAACCTTAGATTTATGTTCTGCAATCCATCTAAATCCTAAGATCACATCATATGATACTAAAAGTGCTACATACAAATCCACAACTATTGTGAATTTGGGCAACCTAATTTGAGCTTCAACTAGACACTTATTGACCATGACTTTTGAGTCATTCCCATACTATATTAACCATGCATTTTCCATTGTACCAAATCTTCTAGTTAACTTACTAAGCATTCTAGGAGTTATAAAACATTTTATATTCCCTGTGTCTATCAAAATGGAAATTAGATAATTAAACAAAGTAATTAACAGTTCAAGGGGCGATGCTTGAAAATTATTTTGTCACTTATCCACTGATGTATGAATATGATACTAAAAATTTCCCTGTTGAGTATTATAGCCCTTTTACTTTGACTTATCATTAGGATAATCATGATCATAGTGGTCATCTCTATAAATAAAACAACCTTCAGGTGGTCCTTTCCTATTAGCTATATGGTTTCCCTTGAAACTATTATCCAATTTCTTATTTCATGATCCATTATTAAATTTGGCATTCTAAATTTGGAATTGAATCCTAGTGTCTCCACTTCTTGGTTTCCAATTCTTCTTTTTAAAATTTGGTTTTGATACTCCAAAAAAATTCTTGAATTTATCTCTAGCATATGTAAGAGTCTTTATATTTTATTCTTATTTAACTACCTTTTCAAAGACCTGGTCCATGGTATAAAGTCCATGAATATCCACCTCAATATTGATCTAGGGTCTCAATCCCAT